>JAWWES010000115.1:112990490-113013758 GCA_035583135.1 Lophotriccus pileatus
AAAAAAAAATACAAAAAAAAAAAAAAGGAGGGCAAAAAAAAAAACAAAAAAAAAGCAAAAGGCTTGTTCATGCTGTTACAGTTTAGGAACTGCTGGCATCCCTGTCTCCGAGAGGAAGGGAGAGGAGAGCTGACTGCTCAGCAGCTGAGAACGTGTGTTCTGGAAGCAGCTCCCGGAGCAGATGGTGCAATGATTACTGCCAGTAAATGTTAGAGCCCTCTTTTCCTTTTTTTTTTTCCTTCTTTTTTTTTTTAAAAAAAAAAAAAAAACTTGAATTCTGAACAATGGGGGGAAAATAATTACAAAGAGCACATGAAAGCAGCTTGATTTCCCCTCTCTTTCCCTTCCCTCGAAGGGGGTGTGTGTGTGTCTTGTTCCTCGCTAACACCTGACTCTGCAGAAGTGGATGTTCCCTGGGCTTGCTGGGATGTGAAAACCCACCAGCCAGCACTTTGTTGTGGGGAGTTTAACAGGGCTGTTGTGCTCCAAGCTGTGCCTTCCCTGGAAAATAAGGAGCTGCAGGACCATGTGCTGCGGGCAGGACGTTAAAAAATGAGATGCAGGGGAAAGGAAGAAGGGCTGCAGCTGCTTTTATTGTAAGGTGTTATTTATTGTAAGCTGTCCCTGCCCATGGCCAGGGGGTTGGACTAGATGGTTTTTAAGGTCCCCTCTGACCCAAACCATTCTGGGAGATTATTGTAGCCCACGGCTCAGCACTTAAATAATCACCCTGCTGGCTTGTGGTGTGGCAAATAGTACTTGAGCCAAACACTGGGAGTTATTTTAGGGCTGTGACTCTCCCTCTCATCACCAGGTGGGTCTGACTCCCCTGGGGATCCCTCCTCTGCCAGCCCAGCTCTGTGGCTGCAGGTCCAGGTACATCCCAGCAGGCTCCTGGCCTCATCTCCCCCCCTCTGATGTGTCTGAGCAGCCCTAAAACATTTCTACCCCCATCAGCTCCCTTGTTCCTCCCTCTCTGTCCTGCATTTCTTTCTTCCCACCTTTCAAATGTGATTTCTTTCATTTTTGCCCTCCAGCAGGGCAGCTCATCCCTCCTCATCTCACTGGGTGCAGTTGCTCCAAAACCCACGGGCAGCCCAACTCCCAGATTTTTAAAGAGCAAACATCAGCCTGGATGGGAAGGAGCATCCCTGTCTCTTGGGTTTCACTGTCAGAGCAGCACCACCCAAACCCCGCAGCATCTCTTGAAGGCTCCAGCTTTCAAATGCTGTGACATCTCTCCCAAAGGCGTGTTGGTTTTTTTGGTTAGATTTTTTTTTTTTTTAAATGTCTGTAAATTAAGCAAAGCCAGGGAAATTTCCACAGGCAGATCAAAAAAAAAAAAAAAATACAAACCAGGATATGCTCAAAAAGATGCCTCCTTCCTGAAATTCAGATCCCTGCTCTGCAGCGGGGAGGGACCAGAGCTCCTCGTAGACAGGGCCGGGAGAAATATTTTGGTATGGAAAACATGTTTTTCCTCCAGCTTCCTGCTCCCAACAATTTTGGCTGGGACTTTAAAAATATCAGTCTGAGGAGGCAGAAAACTGGCAGGGAAAATTTCCCCCCTCGAATTAATGTTTGCTGAAGTATCAATCAACTGAGGGAGAGACTTCGGAGAGGAGCTGTCAGACATCCCCAAAAGGGGGAGCATCCAGCTCCACCAGCAACACTGAGATGCCAAAATATCTCCCAGTGGCTCCAGGTCAAAGCAAACCAAATTTGCAACGAGAAGATTGAGATTTCTCTGTGACTACGGTCAACATCTGCTCCATTATCAAATTAATAGTATTATTATTATTATTATTATTAACCGTGAAACGCTGTTCTTTGAAAGCCAGGTGTGATTTTTCAAGGTGAAACCTACCCAGCAGTTCAAGAAGAGGATTTTTAATTTCAGTTATAACAATTTGGAGGCTTTGCAGGGGTATTTTTCAATCACAATCGCAGCTCTCATCCCTTGACAGTTCCCGGGGAAGAAAAGAGAGGAGTAATTGAAATGTTGCATCTTCACTGAAAGACTCCACCACTTATCAAACAAAACTGAAATGAAGGGTGCCAAGAAAGTCAGCAGTGGACCATCATCACATGATCCCCTCCTTGAGATGCAGCACTTGTATCAAGGACACAAACCATCAGCAAACGACAACAGCGCTGTTTGTCTTTGCAATTTGTGGGTATTCAGAGCCCTCCACTCGAATCCTTAAACAGTGAGAACATAAATGGAGTGGGACAGAGCCCGGTCCTTGTGTCCTAGCCGAGTTTCTGAGTTCAAAGGCTGAGCATTTGAGCTGTGCAATAATGGGTGGCATTGCCAAGCGCTGTGATGCAAAGAAATACTCCTTCGCATGAAAATACCCTTTTCCCACAAGCCCATCTTCCTCTTCCTTCTGTGCTGCCTCGGTGGGATTTGAAGGAAGGCACTTGTGGGATAGCTCTTCATGCTGGGCTCCTACTGAGCAGGGCAGGTTTGGGGGTGTTTGCTTTTAATTTGTTTCAGCTACCTGAGGACATTGGATTTAGGACTGACAAAAATAGGTGACATGGGAATACTTTGGATGCACATCTGACATACCCGAGCTTTTCTTGGCTGATGGATGAAATAACAATCAATAGCAACTGGGGGGCTGTGCAAGGGATTTCTTTTGGTTATGACACGTTTCAAGGTGATTTCCATGTTCATCAGGAGCTGAATCAGCTCAGAATATTTTTGTCATCCTCTCCAGGTTGGATGTGGCTTCGAGCAACCTGGTCTAGAGGAACCATGGCAAGGGGTTGGAACCAGATGGCCTTTAAGGTCTCTTTCAACCCAAATCATTCTGTGATTCTATTTTAAAGCACATTTGCTGAAAGCCCCCTTTTCCTGCCCATTAAAAGTGTTTGTCTCCAGCTCCTGAAGGTTTTTATTCTCTTCCCTGAGCGTGGCCTGGTGAGCGGTAAATACCCCACAGCTCTTTCTTTATGGGGTTTATGATCTCGTGCTCATCAAGATCAAGGCCAAACTGTGCTCCAGGAGCTCTGTACAACCCCAGAGGTGTGATAATGTCTTTATGATTCCCTCAGGTGCCTTCAGGAGCCATGTGAAGTTAATGTGCCTGCTATGACTGTCCTTCCATCTGCCGATTCCACGGGAGCAGAGAGCAAGGCTTATGAAAAAATAGAACCAAAAAAAAAAAAGTTACTGCCAAATCCTTTGTGGGGAAAAATGAATTTGTGACCCCACAAGATTTATGGGGCTGAAGATGAGATGTTGGGGCAGGTCCCTTCCCCCTGTTTCCTTGCCTGTAAGACAGATGTTACAACATCTGTACTTACAGAAGGGATGTTTCACAGCTAAGCTGTGTGAGATGAGGGCACTGCTCCACCTCCTGAGTGACTTGGCATTGCCTGACCTGGTGAGGAGTCTCAGGAGATGGAACCAAGAAGACCATAAACCTTTTGGCTGGAAAAAGTGGTGAGACCCTGACATAGGTTGCCCAGAGAAGCTGTGGCTGCCCCATCACTGGAAGTGTCCAAGGCCAGGTTGCATAGAGTTTGGAGCAAGATGGGAGAGTGGATGGTGTCCCTGCCCATGAGATGATGACCTTTAAGATCCCTTCCAACCCAACCCATTCTGGGATTCTGGGATTCTCATGCCAGCCTTCCACTCCCCTTCCCCAGTTAGGATGCCATCCCTCTCCAGAATAGATAATCCTGTCACTTCTGCATCGACAACTCCTGAGCAGCAGCTCCCAGGAACTTCAAAAAGTTTGAGGTTTTTTTAACTTTCAGCAGAGCTTTGCTCTTCACCTTTATCCAGTTTGTGCCTCTGAAGTGCTTTGAAGAACCCGAGGCAAAAAACATAATGTGAAGCTCAGCCTTAATCCCGCGCTGGCCTGTCATTATCTGGCCTCTTAATGAGGATAATTTATAGAATTCCACTAACATAAATGCATTCCAACCATCCCTGTCCCCCCCCTCCCGCCCCCCCCCCAAAAAAAAGGAATCAATTGAGGGAAAATGGTCCATGACAGGAAAGCAGGAGAGATCGATTAAATATTTAAAGTGTTACTGTAAATGAAGAAGACGCCGAGGCCGGGTCAGTAATGAGCCTCCCCCCTAAGCCACTGGGAACTCACATTAATGCTGCACTTGACTCCTGCAGGGCCCTCCCAGAGCCAGCAGAACTCCCACAAGTTGCCAAGAAGAGCCATCCTCCAAAGGGGTGTGCTGGGCTCTGTGTGTGTGCAGGATGGAAACTGAGATTTAGCTGCTTCTGCAGCTCAATAAAATAGCAGAAAACAACAATCAGAAATTTCATTTGGATCAGGGATTGATTTCTAGCAATGAGATTATTCGAGTTCCCGTAAAATATTCCAATTCTCCTAACAAAATTTCACTAAAAAATTAATTAATTATGTAGGTTGAGAGTCTTCAGTGTCTTCACAAAGAAGAGATGCTGGAATCACTCACAAAATCACAGAAAAGTTTAAGGGGGGAAAAGATCTTCAAGATCATCCAGTTCTGACTCCCACACCATGGAAATTAAAACTCGTTGCACCAATTTTTTCCAGAGGAATTAATTCCATTCCCTGTGTAAACTGTGCCCTGCTCTGAGTATAGTCCAGTTATGGTTGAAAGACACATTAAGTTCAAAAATTCCACTTTACTGCAGGTGACAAACCTGATGGTCTTGGCTGCTGGGACGTTGAAGCTCCATTCAAGGGAGGCAGACTCTGAGTCCCAAAATATTCAGCAAACATAAACCAACATAAACATATGGAACATAAAGAATTGTTTGGGTTGGAAGGGTCCTTAAAGCTCATACCACTCCAACCCCCTGCCATGGGCAGGGACACCTTCCACTAGCCCAGGTTGTTCCAAGCCCCGTCCAACCTGGCCTTGGACGCTTCCAGGGACAGCCACAACTCCTCTGGGCAACCTGTGCCAGGGCCTCCCCATCCTCCCAGCCAGGAATTCCTTCCCAGTATCCCATCTAACCCTGACCTCTGGCAGTGGGAAGCCATTCCCTGTGTCCTGTCCCTCCATCCCTTGTCCCAAGTCCCTCTCCAGCTCTCTTGGAGCCCCTTTGGGCACTGGAAGGGGCTCTAAGTTGGATTCCTCTCTTCTCCAGGATGAATAACCCAGCTCTCTCAGACATCCTACTGTCCCAAAACAGGATCAGCCACATTCCCCGTTTTCCTGCCAGGTATTTCCCCCATTTTTTCTCATGTCACCCAGCCCTGTTTTACACTCCATATACTTTCAGTTACATTCTCTTGCCTAAAACAGAGCCCTGTGAGCTCCATTTAATGCATCTTTCCACATTGACACAGAATAAATGCCAAATCTATTGTTAACTCCTCTGACTACAGACATCCAGCAAACTTCCTGCAGGATTTCCAGTAGTTCCATGTAGACCTCTTTGCCTTAGCTCTCTTCCAAGAATGTCACAAGGGGCCACGTCAGGAGCTTTCTTGCACAAAAAAAACATGACACTGACTACTTGTCTTCCACCCAGAAGCCTTTTTATTCTCACACAGGAGGAAATTATTATTTTTTCGATGTCACTTGCTCTTGAAAAGTCCATGTTGTACTTAGCTCCATTCTGATGGAGCTCTGATGGTAAGGGCTCTGATTATTTGTGCCGGTGTAGTTCTAGGAATTTGAGTGGATCTGACATTGTCAGGTCCTCCTTTCCCATTCAGACAGGCATCAAATCTTCCTTTTTTCCAATCCTCCACTACCTCAGCCACCTCCTGCAAGTTCCAGCCACTTGTAAGTGCTGAGAGCTCTGAGATCAATAGGAAGAGGGTTCCTATAGAAAAACAACCAACTGATCTTCAAGGGTTCAGAAACAGATGAAAATGGAAGATTTCAAATCCAGGCGTGAAAAGAAAGATCTTCAACTATCAAAAGAAAAGCTAAGAAGGACCCTGAAAAAGTTTGTCCAGCCCTGGCACAGCTGCCCAGGGCAGTGGTGGAGTCCTCCTCCCTGGAGGGGTTTAAAAGCCATGTGGATGTGGCACTTGGGGACATGGCTCAGGGGTGGCCTTGATGGTGACCTTAATGATGGGTGTGGGCAGAGGAACTTGATCACGACACCCCAGTTAACAAGACAAGTGAAATCCAGGGACAGAATCGCTGAAGAAGCCTCTTGGAAAGAGTGGATTAATAATTTCCTCCCATGACCAGAGCAGCCTGTTAGTGGGGCTGTCTGGACTATTTCCTACATGGTTGATTCTCATTACAGAACCTCCACACAGCATCATTTCCGAGGCTATTTGGGGCACCTCCTGATCTGTTCCATATTAATTAACACTGTTGTGTTTTCCTTTTTTCCAACTCTACAGTTTAAAGCATTATTCCACCAATTTCTCCGCTGATGACACAAGTTTGGGTGAGCAGCTTTCAGCTATTTCTCATTTTGATGGCACTTTGGCTCTGGTATTTACATCCATTTTCTGCCATTCCACGAGATTTGCAGCTCAACCCTTCAGAATTAGGTGTTTTCTACCCTCCATGACATCTGTAAGTCTCATGACCTGCTGTGCTACTGAACCAGAACCTGCAGCTCCCTCAAGCTCCAGTGCAAGTAAATCCTCACTCCTGCAGGGCTCCAACCTCCCAAATTGCCTATTATCAGCTCCGTTGTAGTGGTTGGCACAAGCAATTAGTCCAACAAGCAATGACTGACAGTTTGCTTCTAAAAAATGGCACCATCTGGCAAAGCAGAATTGCCACTCCATGTTATCCTGGTCCTCCAAAGCATTTCTGTGCTCTGTCCAAGCCCAGTGAGCAACCAGCAGATGTGGACGGGGGTTAGTGAGAGAATCTGAACCACACACGTGGCTAAACTGGCCATGAAGAAATCCAGGCTGGAAACTGAATAAAAATACATTAAAACCAAAATCTTTTACTCTCAGATAAATGAAGTTTTTTCCCTCCCTCCCCCCATGGGAATAACTGAGAGAAAAACCTCACTAGATGTTAAATGGGGCTCGATTCATTTATGGGAAGGATTCAATGACAGGGTGGCCCAGAATAACAAGGAACCAGATTAGCTGACCTAAGGAATCCTTTCCAGATCCAAGTTTCTGTTCTCTTTAAACCAAGAGCATGAAAAACGCCGTTCTGATTTCTCAAGGGAAAATCAGTTTTCCTGCAGCTCTCACATGCATCCAGGACTTCTATTTTTTCCCCATCTGCAGCAGTTCAGACATATTTAATGTGTTTCATGCTGCTAAACTATGTCACCTATGGCATTTTTCTGCTTTCCAGTAGATGAAAAGGCTTCTGTTCCAAGAGAAAACTGCAACATGTGCTGCATGAAATGCCAGCTGGGGGCGGAGGAAGAGAACGTAGTGATGGCAGACACTTGATTTAGCTCTGCATCAATAAAACATCCAGATTTATAAGAGAGAATGTGATGGAAAACATCTTAATAGAAGGACATTTGTAACAGCACATTGGGCCACTCACCTGTAATTACTTCGAGGGTGCTCTGCTCTATTCGCTGTGACACCAGCAAATTTATTGTGGCAACCTCAGCCTGTCTTATTTAGCCACTAGTATGTTCATACATCAGGTACATGGACTATCATCAGCATCCTAATGATTGCTTGATTTGTTCTGTATCAAAGTATCAATACTTCAGCTCTGGGAAGGCATCAGTTGTTTCTGAATTTCTGTGATTAAAAAGAGGGTGTTTTGCACGCACAAGGGAGTGATGTTACAGCACTGGATTGGGTGTGTGCTCTTACAGACAAAGAATTAAGGGCCAGATCTTGAATTCACACTTAGGTCTCACCCATTCAAAGCTGTCACTGGTACCAAATAATGATTTTGAGGCAAATTTCCATCAGGTTCAGTTAGGAAATGAGACCCATGAGGTTTGGCCCAGCAACATTTGTTGAGCCAAGTTCAACAAGTCCCAAGTGCAGAGGTGCTGCACCTGCATCAGGGCAATCCCAGACACTAGCACAGACTGGGAGAACTCCTTGAGAGCAGCCCTGTGGAGAAGGACTTGGGGATTCTCATGGATGAAAAGCTGGATGTGAGCTGCCTCCAGCTCTGGGGTCCTCAGCACAAGGAAGACTTGGACCCGTTGGAGCAGGTCCAGAGGAGTCCACTGAGATGCTCCAAGAGCTGCAACCCCTCTGCTCTGGATCCAGGCTGGGAGAGCTGGGGGGGCTCACCTGGAGAAGAGAAGGATATAGGGAGACCTGAGAGCCCCTTCCAGAGCCTAAAGGGGCTCCAGGAGAGCTGGAGAGGGACCTGGGACAAGGGATGGAGGGACAGGACATGAGGAATGGCTTCCCACTGCTAGAGGGCAAGGTTAAATGGGATATTGGGAAGGAATTTTTGGCTGTGAGGGTGGGGAGCACAGGCTTTCCAGAGAAGCCATGGCTGCCCCTGGATCCCTGGAAGTGTCCCAGGCCAGGTTGGACTGGGTCCTGAGAAACCAGATTTAGTGAGAGGCATCCCTGCCCATGGCAGGAGGTTGGAACTAGATGTTCTTTAAGGTCCCATCACTCTTGTTCACTCCCAGTCTCCCCAGGTGGGTGCTCTTGTCACCTTCTGGACAAGGGAATCGTATCAGTGGATATCCAAAGCAGACAAGAGTACAGCACTTTCTGCCAGTTTAGATCTCAGGAGTGGCTCAGCACATGAATGCTGGTGAAAGGGAAGGCTGGAAGGGGGCAGCAGAAGACAGGAGAATTCAGGGTGGTCTCTTCCTCCAGCAGATGGTCGTGTGAGTTCCTTGTCTGCAATTGCACCTGGAGTGCCTGTTCCTCCTCCTCCTCCCCCTCCTGCAGCTCAGACGTGGGGTCTTTGATGTCAGAGGAGTTATTTCATTGAGAACTGGGTGTGAAGGGGAAGGAAGCCATGGTGTTCCACACAGGAGGCTGCTGGGGCAGCACGGAGGGTCCCGGCTCACAGCCCCGTTGTGCCGCGTTCATGGGGATTTCTGCCCCAAAGTTTACACCACGTGGCAGCTTTTTGGCCTTATTGTTTCAGTACCTGGAAATCTGCAGCTGCTGCAGCTCCCTCTCTGTCAGGAGGATGAATCAGAGAATCACAGAATATGCTGAATTGGAAGGGACCCACCAGGATCATCGAGTCCAATTCCTGGCCTTCCATTCCCAACAATCCCACCCTGTCCCTGAGAGCATTGGCCAAATGCTCCTTGAGCTCTGGCACCCTTGGGGCCATGATCACTGCCCTGGGGAGCCTGTTCAGTGCCCAACCACTCTCTGGGGGAAAGAACCTTTGTCTAATATCCAACCTAAATAAATACAGCAGAAGACAATATCCAGGATACCCCCAGAGATCAGAAAATAATTGTGGCTTTATAAGAGAAATTTTTACTTTGTTCATATTGTATTTCAAGGGAAGGACGTTGCTGACAGTGGGTGTTTTACTTTGCCTCTTTAGACAAAGAGCTGGACTGTGCATGTCCCAGAACATAAAGTAAGACCCTCAGAGGCTGGGACTTGCTAGTGGGCATTTGAGCAGATGGCCTTTGGGAGCCTGGCCTGAGCAAGAGCTCTCCATCCCAACCTGCTCAACCAGGTGGCTCATCAAAGGCTGTCCTGAAGACTGCTGGGGTCAATGGGATCCACAGAGAAGGGTCCATCACTGCTTAAGTCTGCTCCAATATCCAAGGGAAGAACTTTCCTCTGACAAAAAGTGGGTGATGGATTTCCCAGAGCTGCTCTTCCTTTCCAAGATGTGGTTGGAGAACATTTTGTGATGCACCTACTGAAGGAGTAAGAGAGGGGAGTCAATGATGATGGGATCAAAGAATGACAGTAACCCAGAGGTCACAATCTTCCAGAGCCTGCAGCTCATCCTTTTGCTCCTAACACCTTTGGAAAAGCAAGGATGGGCAGCCTGGGCATCCGTCCTAACCTGAAGATCTCATCTCCTGCTCCAGTCACCCTATCTCCAAACCTGCCAGCTGACTGACCCGTGCTTTTTCCCCACCTCAGCATGTTTAGGCTGAGGGAAAGGCCCACCTTTGCTCCTGCCACGGGAACCAGAACTCCAGAAAAGCTGCAACAAAGTCCACATCCTCCAAAAAAGTTATCAAAACGCCAGAAAAGCAGCCATGGCCACCAAGGAGCGACAATGACGGACACAAGACGAGGATCCAGCCTCGATGGATGCCATCAAGGGCAAGGGGCTGGGTGGACCTTTAATCAGAGCCAACACACCTGGTCCTGTGTTTTCATGCAGCTTTTGCAGTTCTCAGCCTTCCAGAACAACAGATTGGGTGAAGGAAAATTGGCCTGGTGACGGTGGAAGGACATGTGCAAATCCCTGCCCTGATTCAAATCTGATTCCTGCTGGGTTTGGGTCTACACCTATAGGCACAATTATTCCAGGTTTGCACAGATCGTGCCAGGAACTGGGAAAATTCCTGGAATGTCCATTCAAACCCATTTGTGCACGTTCCAGTCTCCTCTCCACAGTTATCCAGACACTTCAGTGACCTGATAAGAATATTAATTATGGGGAGTGCTCTTATGGGGCAGAGGTAAATCTGTTTTACAAGGTATGTCTTGTGCATGTTTCAAAACAATGAATGCAGTACCCTTATATCTCCTGAAGCTCCCCCAAAATCATCTCACTTATATTTCGCCTACAAGCACTTCTGCCTCTTGGTCAGTCCCGCTTGGTAATGAAAGTTTGGTACTTTGGCAGTGCCTTGGTGGGTGTTTGGAACACAAAGAAGGTCTGGATGTGAGGGAAAGCCCTGATGCTCTGAGGGGACGAGGACGAGGCCATGATTTACCTATTCCAAAGGGAACTGAGCTGCCATCTTGGTTCATAGAATCACAGAATGTCCTGAGTGGGAAGGGACCCACAAGGATCATCAAGCCCAGCACAGGACATCCCAACAATCCCACCCTGACCCTGAGAGCGTTGTCCAAACACTCCTTGAGCTCTGGCAGCCTTGGGGCCGTGCCCACTGCCCTGGGGAGCCTGGAAATGTCCAAGGCCACATTGGACAGGGCTTGGAGCAACCTGGGATAGTGGAAGGTGTCCCTGCCCATGGCAGCGGGTTGGAATGAGAGTATCTTGAAGGTCTCTTCCAACCCAAACCATTCTGGGATTCCATGATTTCATATTTAGCTTATGTCCATCAAAAAGCAGCGTGGACTCTGATAACAGGTGGAATAAGGCGCAGTCTAAGTTTTATATTATTGGAATGATAAATTGGATATTCCATATTGGATGTTATAAATTGGATGCTATAAATTGGAATTATAAATGTGGGTCACAGCTGATGCCACTTCAATTCACATCACGCAGATCCCATCAAAACAAGGCATTTTCCATGAAATAATTCAGCATCCTCAAGGAGCAGGAAAGGGACTATTTGCTTATAACATGCTCCTCTCCTTTATTTTAATATAACATTAAATATGCACAGTTAAGCACTCAAAAGTCAGGAAATGAGAAATGCAAGGCTCATAGAGCTTTAACTCTGCCTCCTTGAGGATATTAATTATGTTGTCATCTTTTATCAGATCATTGCATACTGTTTCTTAAGTAAGCTTTTTTCTGCAACCTTTCCCACACCCAGACATTCCACGGGAGCCTGGGATGGCTCTGCCAGAAACCACAGTGATTCATAGTGATTAGAGGGCACAGTGTTGAAGGATTCACATCCCCATTCTGCCTTTGACTTCCTTGGCTCTCCAGGGTTAAAATGTGCAGCTTAAATTGCTGAAAAATCACTCCGTTTTCACTGTTGCTCATCCCGGGGCTGCGAAAGTGTTACCATGGAATCATGGAATCATGGGATGTCCTGAGCTGGAAGGGACCCACAAGGACCATCAAATCCAACTCCTGGCCGTGCACAGGACACCCCAACAACCCCAACCTGTCCCTCAGTGTTGTCCAAACCCTCCTGGAGCTCTGACATCCTTGGGGCCGTGCCCACTGCCCTGGGGAGCCTGTTCAGTGCCCAAACACCCTCTGGGGGAATGACCTTTAGTTCATGAAGAATCTTCTCTCCAACCCAAACCATCTCGACATTTCATGTGCCCTGCAGTTCTCCAAGAGATGAATTTGGACAGTGGGCAGGAATTTGGGTGGCACTTCTGAATACTCACAGTGCTGCTGCTGAAGAGCAGAGATTCCTGAAGACGTCAGATTTCATGAATCCCCCTGGGTGTTGGGGAAGGGGTTGAGCTTGGGGTTAGACTGCAAATAGGAGTTTTTAAAGAAGAGGCATTTTCAGTTTCCCTTAAAACATTCAAAGCAGTCAGCAGTTATTTCAGCATCCCATGTAAAAACATCACGATGACCTTCAGCTGCTCTTCCACTGTTACACCAGTGGCACAACGCGGAGAATGGAGTTCTTTTAATTTGCTGGACCCTTTCAACCCTCCTCTCCCCTTTATTTTAGTGATTGTTCTGCAATTTCTTTTTACTGCTGCGCTGTTTGGCTCCCAGAGAGAGGGGAAAATGACTTCCTGTTTCATTGAGGCTGACCTTTTTCTTTTAGGGAAATTAATATGACTGAAGACGTGCCTCCAAGAATATTCAGCCTGCATCTGAATTGCCCTGCAATAATGCCTGGGAGACCACACCTCCCAACCAACCATCCCCTTTTAAGGGGCCTGTAGGGTGCAGGAGGGGCTTCCTTATCTGGGATCCTGCTCCCAGGACTAAAGGCATTGCCCAAATCCAGCAAACTCTTGCCTTGGCCCCACGTGGAACATCCAGGCTGTGCCTGAAGAGGTGAATTCGGCTGGGTGTGGAAAACCCCAGGAAACCCTCGATCATATCAGGCTGCTCGTTTCTGAGTGTCCATGGATTATGGATCCTACAAACCCCTGTGGAGGAGCTTTCCCATTCCCTGGGGATCACTAGCAAAGCAGGACACCCAGAGGCCACTGGAGACCATCCTGCTTGTCACACTATATATGACATCCTACAAAGGCCACTCACATTTGATGCCCTCAGGGAAGTGTTCCCAGCAAAGTCCCTCCTACCACAAAGTTGGGCTGGAAGAACCCTTGGTACTGGATCTGGGGAGGATAAAAGCTACTTCTGGGGTGACACATCCACCTGCTTTTGACATTCCTGCTGCTTTTTTACTTTTTCCTTGGATGTAGAAACGTGGCAAAGCAAGGAAGAGGCAACAAGGTTGGAGTGGAGGCAGGAGAGCCACAGCAGGTGATCCCACTCCTCTAGGACAACACCTGGAGTTGAGGGTTATGTTTAGGACAGAAATCCCAGGTCTGGAAATAGGGTAGGATCAGAGAATCATGGAATGGTTTGGGTGGGAAGGGATCTTAAAGTTCATCTTGATCCTCCTCCCTGCCACGGGCAGGGACACCTTGCACTATCCCAGGCTGCTCCAAACCACGTCCAACCTGGCCTTGGACACTTCCAGGGATCCAGGGGCAGCCACAACTTCTCTGGGCAACCTGTGCCAGGGCCTTCCCACCCTCACAATCAGGGAGCTTTTGCTGAATATATAGATTATGGCTTTTTTTTTCTTATCATGAGTTGGCTTCCTCCTGCAGACTTTGCCTTTTTCTTCCAGTATAACTCTATTATTTTTTTTCCAGAGGAGATAATTAAGGGAAGTGCTGCTAATTCTCCTTCCCTATTAACAGAGGCACAAAATCTGTTTCAAGTCCTCGTTTGTCACTGCTGCTCCAGGCCACGCCAGAAAGAAGCCAAACCCTGCCTGGTGCTCCCACAAAACCAAGAACTGAAATGAGACCAACACCAGCAAATAGAGCTGAAAATGGTCCTTCCAGTTGCTGAAACAAATGGAGAGTTTGGTACCTTTGGTAATAAAGTAATAATAATAGATAATAATAGAATGGATAATCAAATAATAAAATATGGTCAGTGATAAAGGAGTACCAGCTGAAGGGTAAAATACTCAGTGACAGGTTACTACAGCAAGGAAAGCCCTGTGGGCATGAGATGGATGGAGGACTTCTGAGGGTTTCAGGAGGGAAGCAGGAGACCAACCCATCTCCAACTGGCATTTTGGAGCAGCCTGGTCTAGGTTAAAGTCAAAATAAAATCCAACTGCAGAATGGCAACCTTACTGTTGTCTGGGGATTTTTGCATGGAAAGGGCCCAACAACCCTCAAAAATAAAGCTGCAGTGCAGTTAATTTCAGGATGAAAGAAGGATTTCATTTGATATGGTAAAATTTCCTTTGTATTTGCAATATTAGGCATTTTTAACATACACAGTGCAGTTGATTTTAGGATGAAATAATAATTTCATTTTGCGTGGCAAAATTTCCTTTGCGCGTCAAACATTATATTTTTAACACCCGTATTTCAAATATTTTTCACATACAATTTATATATATATATTAAAATCTTGCCTTTATCTACAACGTTTCCACACAGAAGTGGAGGGAATTGCATGTTTTGCACTTCAGCCTAGAAATATCCTGGGTATTGGAAGAGACCCACAAGAATAATGACAGGTACAGGAAGGGGTCTCTTCAGGGGAAAGGCACAAAACTCAGCCTTTGAAAATGAAATATTAATGTTCTACTTCCTTTTCAGGCTTCCCAAGGCCTGATCCCTTCCCCACTGACTTCCACAGGAGCTGAACTTCCCCCCCACGGAGCAGCCCTACAGGGAGGGCAAAATGAATCCTTCTGCAGGTTTCTTTTTTCTTGCTCCCCGAGGGGTGGGTTGGATGCCATTACATATAAAGGTGACTTGTCATATGGCTGATTTTAAATAAGTGGAGATATGTGCATAGGATGAAGTGCATTACAGCATTTCAGGGAGCTTCAAGTCACCATGGCAACCTTGGGCTTAATGCAAGATGGTTTTTAATGTATATTTATATATATATATATATATATATATATATATATATATATGGTTTTTTAATATATACATATCAGCAAGAGCGTGCATGGCTCTTGTTGGGATAGTGAGGACTGATGGGTCTGCGTCCTGAGGAACTCAGAGAGTGAATTTGGCATCCCAGAGCACGAAGCATTCCCATTCTGGGCAGCTGGGAGGGTGGAAAACACAACCACAGCTATTTTCTGCAGTGATTCCCAAACTCAGCCAGATGAAACCACAGCACACATGTGTTTTCTTATCTTTTACCAGGAAAAGAAGAGTAGGAAAAAAACCCAACCCATTCCTTCCTCTAAATAATGCTGATCCATGACATTTTCCTGGATTGCCTATTCCCCTCAGAGCAAGGTTTGGTTGGAGATTCCAATGGCATTGCATCCCTGGCTTCCACTCCCGGGTACGTGGCACGGATAACCAGAGGTTATCTCCCAGGCAGGGAATTCCCAGGCCATTCCCATAATTTATAGATGAGCTCAGCTGAATGAACCCGACCCGGAATTGTCACCGTCTGTTGAACAAACTGTGTTGAACTGTTGAACAAAGGGATATTTTTGCATCTGGCATCGCACGACTGAGGCCCCACATGAGCATCTGTGCAAATCTGGGCTCGGTAATCGTGTTTCCTCAGAAGCACTCCTGCTATTTCACCGCTCAAATGTGCCTATTCTTGCTAAGACTGGCTGTAAAGGTAATTTAATGGTGGGTTTGCTTTTTTTTTCCTGCAAAGGAAAAAAAAAAGTGTTTACAAGAAACTCTCTTTTCTCGGGGAAATGTCTCTGTGCTCATCGATTCCTGTAAAATGCACCCGAGACTTCTCCTTGCCCGGGGGTGAAACGTTATGACACACCTCTCACATCCATCTATTAACCTCTCTCAGGCCCTCAGGATGGGTTGCCACGTGCAGATTCCACGCTGGGAAGGGTTCCTGGCCTTCTTGGTGTTTGTTTGTACACCACGGCCAGGAATTGCCCCGGGATGGTGCCAGGAGTGACCAGTGCAGATGGACCGAGGGGCATCTCCACCAGCAAACGTTCCACGGCACAATTTAGGGCATAAGGATAAGTCAGGCTGTGCTTTGTGCACTAATTCCCACTGCCAGAGGGCAGGGAGAGATGGGGAAGGAATTCTTGGCTGGGAGGGTGAGGAAGGCCCTGGCAGAGGTTGCCCAGAGAAGCTGTGGCTGCCCCTGGATCCCTGGAAGTATCCAAGGCCAGGTTGGATGGGGCTTGGAGCAACCTGGGCTAGTGGAAGATGGTCTTTAAGGTCCCTTCCCACCCAAACCACTCTGTGATTCCATGGTTCACACCGGCCTTATTTTCCCCTCCTGATGCACAGACCACTTCTAGATATTATAAATAATGGTATCTCAATTCCTCTGGGTGATTTCTTTCCTGGGGGCTACTTTTTCCCACTAATGTGTTAAACTATTGAAGCATTGCTGCACTGGAGGAACGGGGAGTAAAACTATTTTAAAACTTAGCTCTTTCTTCCCTCTGTAATCACAGCTCTGTTCTGCCTTTCCTTTCCACGTGCAGCTCAGTATCCAGGCAGTTTCCCTCCCCATCTGCCACGAGGAGCTGCAGTTCAGGGAATTATTTCAGTTTAAGATGGCTGCTCTCGGAGAAAAGAATCACATGCTGCGTCCTACCCTTATATTTGGACTTTCTGTGTCCTTTTCCTTTCATCTGAAAGCAAAGTCCTTCACTCTCTAGGGATGCTGCTGCTCTTTATTTGTGAGCAGATGCAGCAGCTACGAAAGGATGATGCTCCAAACTTGGCCAGAACTCATTTCCTTTTGGCTGAAGGGACTACAAAGGGAACTTTTAAGACTTCTGTCATTTAGATTAACTGGTCTTAACGTCTTGGGAACACTTGTGCCTCTTTAAGAGGAAAGGAAAAAGCTTTTTTCCCCCTCAAATATCCCTGACAAACACAGAGACAACACCTGTAAAGCCGCCTTTTCCCTTGACTTTCTGCAGGTGCTTCAAAACCTCAGCCCCTTCACAAAAATGCTCCATAAAGTTCTCAGCCAGCTCCATCCAACCCGAAAACCCGCCCTGCACAAAGCTGGACACGTTTTTACTGCACTGCAGGTGCAGCTTGGAAAGGCAGGGCCGCTGGAAATGCGGGAGAAACTCCACATTGCACCAGGGGAGCGGCCCCTGAGAGACAGAGAAACCCTTCAAAACAGCTCCTTGATTCACTGGCGACAGCAGCAAAGTTGACACATCCCCCACGTTCCATCCCACCCGTGGGTTCATTGCAGACACCAGAGAAATGCAGGCTCTGAAGGACCAAATTCCTTCCCCCACCTTTTTTTAACTCCCCCTCTTGCTGGGTTTTATCTGCAACTTCAGCAACAGCTTGAATTGCCGGGGGAACCTGACAAGGTGATTTAGCAAAGCTCGCTGCATTTTGCTCCAAACATGCCAAGCAGATGATATTATGATAGAAAAAACAAGGGGGGGGGGGGGGGAAATGAGATGTACCTGACAAAAGCTCGTTATTAGGGCATTAAAAATAAAATAAAATAGGAGATTAGGGGTTAGATAATGACAGACCAAAAAGAGAGAGAAAACCAGGCAATTGAATATAAAAATAGGATGGGAAGGACCTCTAACCCTTCCTTCCCCCTGGAGGCACATTCAGCTTTACCTGTGTCAGTCCCAACAGATGTTTGTGAGCAGCCCCAGTAACATCAGTGCCCTGTGCTAAGTAATCATGTGCAGGAACATCAGTGGAATTCTGAAAAGCCACACACTGTGCCATAACTGCTGATGAAACTAAATTTAAGGAGGAAGAAATAACTTGCCATATTGCAAAGGAATAGAAACCCCTGGGTGATGCAGAAAGAGCTGACTACACGTATTCAGGGGGCTTGGGGAGGGGGGTTTAGGAAAGATGTTTCCTTTCTCTCCAGAAGTGCCTCTGCATTGGAATATGATTCTCCTCTGAGCTTCCTTTGAGGCAGCACACGCTCATGACATCATTGTGCTGCAACGTTAGAGATAACAGTACTGAATCACCTGAAAGGCAAGATTAAAATGTCCCCCCATTTTTTTTACATATCCATCTGGGAAGAGCTTCCAAATGCCACGGAGAGGGATGCAAGGATGCTGCAAATGTGCTTCAAACCCCAGAATTTCGGAGGGCAAGGTGGATTTGAGCTCACATCTCAACGCGTTGGGTTATTTATTTCGGGTGCTGGCATGAAAGCAATTCCAGTTTTAGTTGTTAGATCAGGCCCAGCACACAATGGTTGGCATTTGATGGCCCTGTCAGATAACTCGAGCCCATCTTTTGATAAAAGGCTGGAAAATTATAGAGGTCCATGTGAAGAAGCACTTTAAAACCTGCAGAGCACAAGAGTGGGGAGGTGACCTGCGACAAACCGTCTTCTTTTAGTGCTTATTCCACTGATCATCAGGGAGAGAAAAATAACTCTTTTCTTGAGCCAGTGGCAAGTCAGGAAGAAAGAAAACAAACCAACTGCCCCACCACTACCTGAAAGGTGAAGCTGTGCCTGTGCCAGGGCCAAGGTGAAACCCGAAATCAGCTTGAACCCACGATGCTCTGAGCTACTGGTGTGACCCATTTGAGAGGGTTTCAGAGGCCACATCCTTTATTTCCTGGCACCAATTCCATGTTGGCACAGTGCACTGAAGTCAATACAGCCCCCCAGAGAGGAGAAATAGGCACAGAAATATATAATCCCTGAGTAGGAGCATCTCCTGTAGGTGAAGATTTGCCTGCCTTGACATGCCAGAATGCAGGGAGCAGATAGGAGGGGGGATAAACTCAGAGCTCTTCCTTAAAGCCTGTGGAATATGTTCTTCTCAATGAGGAGGACACGATCCGATGTCAGTTGAAGCAGAAAGAACACAGAATCAAAGAATGGTTCAGGTTGGAAGAGACCTTTTAAAGGCCCTGCAGTTCCAACCCCCTGCCATGGGCAGGGACACCTTCCACTAGCCCAGGTTGCTCCAAGCCCCGTCCAACCTGGCCTTGGACACTTCCAGGGATCCAGGGGCAGCCACAGCTTCTCTGGGCAACCTGGACCAGGGCCTCACCACCCTCACAGCCAACAATTCCTTCCCAATGTCCCATCTATCCCTACCCTCTGGAAGTGGGAAGCTATTCCCTCTTGTTCCATCTCTCTACCCCTTGTCCCCAGTCCCTCTCCAGCTCTCCTGGAGCCCCTTTGGGCACTGGAAGGGGCTCTCAGGTCTCCCTGGATCCTTCTCTTCTCCAGGTGAAGCCCCCCAGCTCTCCCAGCCTGGCTCCAGAGCAGAGGGGCTCCAGCCCTCAGAGCATCTCCGTGGCCTCCTCTGGACTCGTTCCAGCAGCTCTATCTTTGATATTTGCCCCAAGTCCTCAGGATTAAATCACTCTCCAACCCAACTTCAGTCCTATGTCTTGCTTTCTGTCTCAATGCACTCTTGTATCATTTGACCAGACCCACATTCCCACATTATCTTTCACCTGCCAATTCTTGTTTGGAGATAATCCAAAGGTTTTCAGGTTGGTTGACCTATTTCTGTACCTTTAGGCAGGTATTTGACAACATCAGTGTTTCCTTTCCATCCCTTCCTGCAGCTACCGAGCCACAAATCCCAGGCACTGTGATAAGACATGTTAAGGCTCTGTAAAGGGTATTTAGGAACACAGAAGTGGGGACAGGAAACATTTTTTTAACCTACAGAGAGCAACTAATTTTATTGAAGTGTTGGGTTAATACAGAATGTTTTAATTTTTTTTCTTTTAATGTGTTTGTATCCCTGCCTCTAAGCTCTTTTGGGGGGTTTCTGTAAGGGACAAAGGACTGGTCTGTGGTTTAAAGAACACAAAATCAATCCCAGAACGGTTTGGGTTGGAAAGGGCCTTAAGGATCATCCCGTTCCAACCCCTTCCATGGGCAGGGACACCTTCCACAGACCAGGTTACTTCAAGCTCCACCTAAAAAGAAAGATTCCAGGGATGGGGCAACTGTCATGGTTCTCTTTGAGTACATCCAACAGAACACTCCAAAACAAGAGGCAACATCCAAACATCAGTTTGGTACCTGGCATGTGCCAGCTCAGGCCCCATCTGGGAACGGCCTGGTTACTGTGGCCAAAACTGTGTCAGACGCTTTCCTAAAAACCCCGGGCCAACATCTGAGCCCAAGCCCTGGCTGTGTTCAGTTTACTAAACAGAGATGCATTTACCAGGCTGCAGTTGAAGCACACTGAAGTGCCGTGGGTCTGTGGATTCAGCTCTGCCAGGACGTGCTCACCGGGACGGGTTCACAAACGGGCTCCGCTCGGTGCAGCTGCAACTCAGGGACCCTGCCTGGTGTCAGCTCGGCTCGTGTGGGGCTTTGTTTTTATCCAGAGCGGGGTTGCCAGCACTCACTGCATATGCTAAACATAATTAAAGCCTCTTTCTCCAATTAAACCTTTTGTCTTTGGCTAATAAGGCAGAATCCGGTCAAATCTCCGGGTAATGCGGAGAAATGAGTCCGTAAATGGCTCGTGGAATTCTTGTGCAAATGCAGGCCCTGTGGATTTGATTTATTTCCTTTGTACCTTTATACTGTGGTCAGGCCCTGGCACAGCTGCCCAGGGCAGTGGTGGAATCACCATTCCTGGAGGGATTTGAAAGCCACGTGGATGTGGCACTTGGGAACATGGGTCAGTGGTGGGGGAGTGGTTGGACTCCGATCTTAGAGGGCTTTTCCAACCTAAATTATTCCATGATTCTATACAGAACATTCCACAGTGCACAGGGGCTCTCTCTGAGCCTTCTGCCCTCAGGCCTTTCTCCACTTTTATTTATTTCTTCCTTTTTTTTTATTTTGGTTCCTTATCACTGTAAATAGACATAGAATCAAAATGCCTTAATTATGAAACACGCCCAAATTAAAATACCATGAACAAAACCAGTTTTAGGAAAAGCCAGAGGGAACTGTGCCCTTTAATCAGACAGTTTATTAATAATGTAATAAATTGTCTCAAAAAGTCCTCTCAGGGCTCCCAACTTTCCGAGGGAAGATTTTGCTGGAGGAATGTGAAGGGATCTTGTGCTCAGTGAGCCAAACTGTGCTTGGGGCATGAGCTGGACTGCTGAAAGAAAACATTTAAAACTGGGCTTTGTCTCACCTTCAGGGTGGAGATGTTTAAGCCAAACAGAAATAAATAATTGCAAACCCCGTGGGAGGTAAATCCATAAAATAAATACACGATGGGAGCAAGATTTGCCCACTTCCAGCTCAGTAAATTCTCAGGGATGATCGGGAAGTGCTTCTGAGTTACCCCAATTAAAGTGAGATTAGGACGTGGCCACACATAAATGTACTTTGTCAGGATCACGTGTTCATGGAAAAGGGAAATAATTTGGACAAAGCACTTGGCTAAAAGCTTGCTATATATACCCACCTGTTTTTCCAAAGGTTTTCAATAGCAACCATCAACAGAGGGGGTTTCAGAGCAGCAAAGCTGAAGTCATTATGTTTTCTTCTGAAAAACTAATTTTGGCTGGAAATGACAGCTTCAGTGGCAAAGCTGCATTTTATAGAAATATTCTGGTTTTCCTAAGAAATCACACTGTTTAAGCTCCACATTTGGGATCTCCTGGTCTCCTACATCAGAATAATGTTCGCCTTTGTCAAGTTCTTTATCCCCATTTTTTCCCCTCCCTTGCCATCACAAATAATATCCAGGAAATCAAAGAAATGGCCATGAAATGGTGAAAAGAGAGCAAGAGCTACATCTTTTTTTTTTTTTTTAATTACATTACAGGTCAAAATGGGGAAAGCAAGAAGGCAAAGACACGTAGAAATGGGAATTCTTCGAAAACATTTCCATGGAAAAATTAGAAATTCCATTTCATTTCTGGAAAAACATAATGCAAAATGCCAACAGCTTCATAACTTCCACCTCCCTCCCCCCAGATAACTAAGGGTTCAAAAGGGATTGAAAAGAGTGATATTACAGATTACACTTTATACAGAATATACGGATGAACACCTCTAACCATCCCCAGCTTTCTGGCTCTGAATTTTTTCTTTCTCTTGTGAAGCTGATGAATTTACTTCACTGCAAGAACAGAAATTCAATTCGAGAACGCAATGGCCTTAGGGAGAGTGTGGTAGACAGCAGGTGCCCCAGTTTTCCAAAAAAAACACGATAGGAACCACCTCCAGGAAGAAGGGTTCCACCAGTTTCCTGAACCACGGCAAGGAACTGATTCAAATTTAAGTGAAAAGCAGAAAAAAAAAAACACAACAAAAACTTTTTTTTTTTTTAACAGCATGAGTCCTGTTACAAGTTGCAAACAAACTCATTATTTTTCCCTGCCTCCAAGGGAATTGTTGGGGGCTTGGGGCACGTGACACACAAGAGAGGCTGAGAATGTTGCTCATTCCCAAAGGAACGACTGATGGGAGATCTTACTGCTTTCTTAATCTATTAAGGAGGGCAGAAAGAAGACAAAACCAGGCTCCTTTACAGGTGCAAAGTGGAAGGATAAGAGGAAACAGGCATTTTTATTGTGAGTATGATCAAAAATTATATTAAAAATTCCACTGGACACAGCCTTGAGCAACCTGATCAAAGTTGGGCCTGCTTTGAGCACAGGCTTGGACCACAGACCTCCAGAGGTTCCTTCCACTTGACATTATCCAAGTTTCTACAATCTTAATATTCAAATACATTCAATTCCCCTGTTCCAGGTTGCTCCAACCTGGCCTTGGACACTTACAGGGATCCAGGGGCAGCCACAGCTTCTCGGGGCAACCAGAGCCTCACGGGTAGAATTTCTTCCTACTAGTTAATATAAACCTGCCCTCTAATATTCTATTCTATTCTATTCTATTCTATTCTATTCTATTCTATTCTATTCTATTCTATCCTGTTCTGTTCTGTTCTGTTCTATATAATTTGCATTAATTTCATTTCCCAATGAATTCCCCAGAATTGAACAGGGGGTATCAATAATTGCCTTAAAATCAGAAGCAAATCCAAGATCTGTTTTTGCTCAATACACCTCTGGTCCCATGTTTGTTCCCTTTGGGTCGGACACACTGTGGCAGCTCACTCCACCAAACCAACTTTTATCAGATCCTGACCATTTTTCCAGGATATTGTCTCCATAACTTATCTCCTTCATGACTGAATAGCTGCACAGTCTCTGTCTGATCAAACTCTGCATGACATCAGCACTGTTTTTCTGGGGGAGGTCAAGCCCTGTCAGACACAAACAGCACAGAACCTCTTGCAGCCACCACAGTTGCCAACCGAGGGGGAATTCAGTCTCCAGCCCTTGTTCTCAGCACAGGAGTTGAACATTTTCTGAATTCCATCCTTCCCACAGGCAGCATCCTGTGCAGGTTGAGCCTTTAGGAATATGTGTGTGTGGGGGGGGGGGGAACAAA
>JAWWES010000115.1:113013858-113043575 GCA_035583135.1 Lophotriccus pileatus
CCCCCCCCCCCACCAAAGGAAGGGCTTTTCTCAGACTTAAAACATTCCTTTCTCCACATAACAGAGATGGTTGCCCCGGGCTGAGAGAGGTGAGGAAGTTGCCCTGAGGCACGAAAATGCACGTGGGAAAAGCTGCCTGCAGTTTTTGCTCCTCCAGTGATCCTCTCTCAACCATTTTTATGGACATCTGCACCAACTGCTCCTCAGTGACATCACTGCTCCCTTGTCTAAATCCGACCTCAGCGACTCCACCGCTCAACTTTGCCCAAGTTTTATCTGTTTTAGTCTCAAAAACGGCCAATGCAAAAAGCCTGAATTAATTCTGATGGGCTTTGCTTTTTTTTTTTCTTTTTCACCAAAGGGATGAGTCCATTCATATCAGGGTGGAAATGAACTTCCCAACAATCACATCCTCTGCAGCCTCTTCCTTCAAAAATGACATAATTCAGATGACAACACAGTCTGCAAGTCTAACTTGGGCAGCACATGTTTGCTCATCATGCCTTTTTTCTTTAATAAAGTGTGTTTTCCCATTCACCCACCTACCATTCCCATGATTCCTTGGCTTCCTATAAATAAACGGCCCTGGAATTATGGACAATAATATTTATATCTCAAATATTTTTTTGTTTATACATTTCTTTGGGCTTTAAATGCAGGAAGTTATTTACAGAACTGGAAATAAAACACGAGGTCTGTTTTTTCTGTGGGTATTTTCATCAGCGAAGGCAAAAATTCTGTGAAAATACATTGACTTTCTTTTTTTTTTTTTTCCCTACAAAGGATTCCTTAACAGAAAGACACTGATGACATAAAAAGTCAAACACAGATTAACTAAATCTTCCACAAACCTGAAGGAGTGGGGTTCTCGTGGCCTGAGCCCACCTAGAAAGTCCAGAACAAGTGAACCTCTCCCACTCCCCAAATAAGATAGTATTTGCTGTTTCTTTTAGTTTCTTTTCCCTTTCCTGCATGATCCCAAAAGGACCCCTGGAAGAGCATTTTTGGTGGCTAACCTTCAACTTATGCACAAAGAAGAAACCACAAGATGTGCCAGTAAATGCATTTACCAATAAATTCAAATCACAGAACATGATCTAATCCTTCGACCTCGAGTTTCTGAAAGGGAACCGTTTTCAAGTGCTTCTCTGAGAGTTTAAAAGCAATGAATAGCTGGAATTCAATTGTGAAGAAACGTCTCAGGGACCTTGGACAAGGGGAAACAGATTTTTTTTTGCTAATACTCCAACATAGCTTGTGAAAGGATTAACAAGGGCTTGGGCTTCTCAGAATGAACGAGGAGAGACGTGAACCATTAGCAAGTAGAAAAACTAAGGGGGTGTGTTGAGGCACCTGAAACAGCTTCAGAATCCCTACTTTGCCCATGAGCAGCAGGTTGATTGTGCAGACATGAAGCTCAACATGGGCAGTTTTCCCTGCTCAGAACCATTTTGAAGAGTAATTTGAGTAGCAATGTGCTCCACCGGTGTTTCTGGGGCTGCAGTAAAGTCACATCTACCAGCTTGAACCTCACCAACCTCCAGTCCTGACTGAAGTTATTTTCCTGAGTTTTAGTAGTGGTTTTTATCCATAAACTACCTTTTGTGAGGCCTTCGGGAGAAAAGGCAGCGGAGGAAATTCATGGAATGACTTTACTAATGGATATCTTTGTTATTCTGTGTTCCCACCATCTGTTTCTTGAAAGTACTTCTTGCCTCTCATCTTATACAGGAATCACAAGTGGGTTTGGAGACAGGGCAATCTCACTGCTACATCTCAACATAACACTTCACCTAAGTGGGTTTAGGGCTTGGAGTGGCTACTAAAACATGAGGATATAAATAATGCAGAAAGCTCCAAAGCCAAAATCTGGGTCCTTGCCCAGTTCTGAGCAAACCGAGGCACGAGGTTTGGGCTGCCACAGGTCCCTACTCAGATTTTATAACACCTAAAACGCAGGTGCCTGGCATTAATTCAGTACATCAATTAAGCAGCAGAGGCTCCAGCTAACACCTATACCAGCATAAAAACGTGCCAGGCCCTGTTTTCTCCTCCTGAGGCCCAAATAACATGGCACAGCTACACTTTCTTCCTTCCCCAACCATGCTGGTTGCATCCAAAGAGCCGACTGGGAATAGCTCCTTGTCTGTCCAAGTTTCCTAACCATGCCTGGTCACTGTCCAGGAGAATTTCGGTCCCAGGAATCCTTATATCATTTTTATAGTGGGGAGAATGACTTTCCAAGTGCCCACAACTCCGCTTGGCTCTCCAAGAAAACAACACTGACTTGGCCCAGGCACTTCTGAAGAGTAATTCAGAACTGGCTTATTTGAAATTCCAAGCACAAAGATGGGTCAATCCACTTGATCTGAAGCTTAAACATCTGAAGGAGGGGGCTCCTACTACTGACATCCAACTCAGATTCAAAATATAAAGTGGTCTCCTGAGGCCAAATATTTATCTAAGAAGAGCTCAGCTTTTGGAAAATCAATGGGGAAAAAAAAAATACACATGTTCTCATGCAGCTGTTGGGTCCTGGCAGGAGAAAGACCCAGTGTGTCACTTCTGGAAGCCAAAATGTTAGGTGGCATCTATTTTAGTACAATTCATTTAAAATATGGCCATAGACTCACAGAATCCCAAAATGATTGGGTTGGAAGGGACCTTATAGATATGACTCCAACCCCCCTGCCATGGACAGGGACACCTTCCACTAGAGCAGGTTGCTCAGAGCTCCATCCAACCTGGCCTTGAGAACTTCCAGGGATGTGGAAAATGCAGGGATGTAGTTCTAGTTAATCCTTTAGGTTCAGGAAAAAGGTGGGGAAAATTGCCATTAAGGTAAACTGACTCCAGCCCTACTCTGGGAGATGTTGGACTGTTCCCAAGAGGAGCTTCTCTCTCCCCATTGATAATGGAGGAATCCTACCTGACACTTTCAGGTTAAGGCCATTAGTTTTAAACAGCTAAAGCAAAGTAACACTAGTTCCCCCTCTGGGTGCTTAATTAATCAAACTGATGTGCTTCTGTTCTCTGGTCCAAAACATGTTCCATCCCAGTTTACAGATCCTAGAGGAAAGATGCTGCTGGAAAGAAGTGTTCCTGGGTATTTAGCATGTTTTAGGCACCACAGATAAACCATCTGACTCCTACACAGTGCCCAGGCCCAAATGCTGACATGTCAGGTCTGTGATGATTCCAGTTGAAAGAATTAATTCCCTATTAAGAGATGGATATTGCTCCAAATACCCTTTTCCCACAGTCCTGGAAGATAAGAAGACTGACTGTAATTATCCTGCATGCTGGAATATGCTCTTATTTTCCCTTTAACTAGAACTAAATACATTGAAAACTTATTTTATGGGCTGGCAATCCCAAACATTTCTCTGTAGTCTTTCTTCCTGCACCTTCCATTACTAACTGACATTACAACTGATCTAACTGTGCACACACACTGTCCATGACCATCCATATGGATATCCAAGATCCATGTCCAACAGTGGGGATATTTGCCACACGTTGCCCAGAGGAAATCATCACACTAAAGCATTTTTTTTTTTTAGGGCTCAAGAGATTCTAGAACCACATGGAAGGTTTGGAGGAAGAGGGAGAGACAAGTGAAGGTCTTTCCTTTTCACTGCCTTTCATAAGAGGCCGTAGGTTGGATGTGCTAATGGACTCTTCCAAGGAGAAACACTGGTCAGTATTATGGTCTAGATCACAGAAATCATCAGAAGGACCATGATCAGTCAATCAGATTCCTTTTATTTAGTAAGTTTTACAAGCAAACATCACCTGTGGAGACCTTCACTCCAGGTATGGAGTTGTACGGATTCCTGGAGTTCAGAAGACCCATCGGGAGGCATTGTCACTAATATATCCAATGCTTTGGGTTGGAAGGGACCTTAAAGGTCATCTTGCTCCAACCCCCTGCCATGGGCAGGGATATGTCCTAAATCCTCATGGTTAGAAGTGTTTAGTATCAAACAGCAGAATGTGGTTTGCATTTTTAGTAAATTTATTGGTTTTCCCCTTAATGACCGGGATTAAGGAGTTGGGAAAATCAGATCTCCACAAAGTTAATACTTTGCTACAATTGCAGGTGCTGACCTCTCTGGTGAGCAGTGATAAGGCCCAAGGGAAAGGCTGGAGCTGGGTCAGGAGAGATTTAACCTGGATCTCAGGAGAAGGTTCTCCCCCCAGAGGGTGGTTGGGCACTGAACAGGCTCCCCAGGGCAGTGGGCACAGCTCCAAGGCTGCCAGAACTCAAGGATGGGATTGTTGGGGTGTCCTGTGCCGGGTTAGGAGTCAGACTGGATGATCCTTGTGGGTCTCTTCCAACTCAGGATATTCTGAGTTTCTCTGAACTGACTCATTAATTCCCAGCTTGCTGCTGTAGACGTGAAAACCATAAACCCAAATTGCAGACTGAAGGCCAGAGTACTCCAAGAAAATGTGAATACTTAATCTGAAGCATTTGAAGACAGAGAAACTGAGGCCCAAAGAGGGTTTGACTCCAGAAGAAGTCAGAGAGCACCAGGCTATTCATAGAAACCAGTCCCTAACACCCTGCTCCAACCCACCAGCTACTGTGAAACTGCCTCTGACCAAATAACCAGGCTGCCCAGGGAAACTGTGGCTGCCCCATCCCTGGAAGTGCTCAAGGCCTGGTGGGACAGGGCTTGGAGCAACCTGGGATAGTGGCAGGTGGGTTGGAACCAGAAGATTTTTAAGATCGCTTCCAACCCACACCATCCCATGATTCTAAAAGAGTTTCCCTTTGCAAAGGCTTAAAACCATCACTCTTATTTTCTCCCTCCAGATCAGGTAAAACCAGCAAATTCAAAACTTTCCCTCTCCAACTTTCCCCCATCTCCCCTCCCCGCTCCTTTCGGGGAGGCACATTTGGTATTTGTTTTTAATCCTGGCTGGTTTTCAGTTCGCAGAACCTGATGCAGGAGAAGGGAGTTACTTGATATTCCGAAGGCGTTATTTTAAGATGAAACAATGTAAATTCTGATCGGGGTGGCAGATGGCTGGCAGTTCACTGTTTGGCAAACCAACTGGTAGGGTATGTTAGAAAGTCGGAGCAGCAGGTAGTACAGCTCAATTTGAAACGACCACAGATGCTCGGAGAGGCGCGGGGGAAGGGCGCAAGCTGGTCAGGAAATTAAGAACAGTAGTCAGAGCTCACAGGGGAAAAAAAAAAAAAGGGGGGGAAAAATATATATATAAAAATGACAGTAATTAGCTGAAAGTTTTCTTCTCCCCAATCAGCACTTTTTGGATGGGAGTTACGAGGGATGAGAGCAAGCCCGGCATAACTCACGTGAACGCGGCGCTCGTTTCTGAGCTCTGCTCTCGTGGCTTGAAAGCTTTTGCACCGCTCACATCCCACGTGAGGGGTGTGGGTTTATGCAAGCCTTGTGCTGCTCTTCACAGAGGGATGAAAGTCACCCCTGCTGTCCAAGCTGGCCTGGTGTTTGCCCGCTCCTTGCACGCTGCTGGGGCACCCATCTGGATGGACCAAGTGCTTAGGTGGGACTTGACATTCTTGGAGGTATTTGCCAACCCTAATCACTGAATCACAGAATCGTGGAATGATTTGGGTTGGAAGGGACCTTAAAAACCATCTCAGTCCACCCCCTGTCATATCTCTGCAGGGACACCTTTCACTATCCCAGGTGTCTCCAAGCCCCATCCAACCTGACCTGGAACACTTCCAGGGATTGATCCAGAGGCAGCCACAGCTTCTCTCGGCAACTTGTGTCAGGGTCTCACCGCCCTCACAGTCAACAATTCCTTCCCAATATCCCATCTAACCCTGCCCTCTCGCAGTGAGAATCCATTCACCCTTGCCCTGTCCCTCCAGGCCCTTGTCCAAAGTTCCTCTCCAGCTCTCCTGGAGCCCCTTTAGGCACTGGAAGGAGCTCTCAGGTCTCCCTGAAGTCTTCTCCAGATGAACGCTCCCAGCTCTCACAGCCTCTCCCCAGAGCAGAGAGGCTTCAGCCCTTGGAGCATCTCCATGGCCCCCTCTGGACTCCTATCACTCCAGGCCCTTGTAAATAGTCTCTCTCCATCTTTTCTGAAGGCTCCCTTCAGGTACTGGAAAAGGCAATTAGGTCATCCTGAAGCCTTCCTTTTCTCAGGCTGAACAGTTCCAATTCTCTCAGCCTTTCCTCACAGCAGAGGGGCTCCATCCCCCTGATCAACCTGTTGGCCACCTCTGGACTCGCTCCTGTGCTGGGGACCCCAGAGCTGGAGGCAGCTCTGCAGGAGGGGTTTCATCTGAGCTGGGCAGAGGGGTAGAATCCCCTTCCTACAATTCCATAATCTCTGTTCCCATCAGCTCCTTGCAGAAGGCATCTGCTCCCCCCACCCGCTCCACCACGAGAGGGGAGTGTTGTCACCCGCTCTTGGTCTTTCCCAAATTGGTAACTCAGTGGGATGAGCTGCCCTCTGGAGCAGCCCAGCTTCCTGCACTCCTGCAGGTTTCAGAGCTTACAGGAAATGTCTCACTTTGTGGTGGCTAAAAGTAGCTGTGCTGGATCCTGATGCAACGGGTGGGAGATCTCAACAAGAGCTTCACTCAAAGTGTGGAGCAAAACTTTACACCTCCCCAGCCTGCCCAACCCGGGGCCAGGGGCCAGCTGGCACAGCCTGGGCGTGCCCATGCTCTTCTGTGCTCCAGAACTGAGTAGCAGCATCCAAATTGCCTTTTGGGAATGGTGTCTGGTAGGTGCCAGATACCAAAGTGTGCTCGGGAAGCGCCTGGAAAGTTTACTGGGATCGGCCTAACAAGAACATCATCCCTGGAAGTGTCCAAGGCCAGGTTGGACAGGGCTTGGAGCAACCTGGGATGGTGGAAGGTGTCCCTACCCATGGAAGGGAGAAGAGCAAGGTGTTCCTTAAAATCCCTTCCAACCCAAACCATTCTGTGATTCCACTATGATGATTTTATGAAGAGCAGCAACCGCAGGCCAGGCCTGTGCCCTGGCCACGTTTGTCAGCAAATCAGCAGCACAGATTTTATCAGCCCCTCCAGACACCCCCAAATGCATACCCACAGCACCAAGTCAGCAAGCCTGAGAGGGCTGTAAACTCCATCCTTGCACAGGATCCATCCAAGGAAGGATCCTGGTTGTTCTCACTGTGTGACCAGTTGGGTAGATCAAGGCTACACAGAACTTCAGACTCACAGAATCATTTAGGTTGGAAAAGCCCCCTGAGATCATCCAGTCCAACCATCCCCCAAGCACTGCCAAGGCCACCACTGACCCATGGCCCCAAGTTCCACATCCACGTGGCTTTTAAATCCATCCCTGGACAGCCTGTTCCAGTGCCTGACCACCCTGGTGAAGAATTTGTTCCTAATATCCACCCTAAACCTCCTCTGGCACAACTTGAGGTTGTTTCATCCCATTCCCTCCTACACAGATAACGCAGCTGTAACACAGAGGGAAGCTCTCCCGTGGAAATGCCTGCAGGGTCAACCTGCTGCCAACCATCAGTCTTGACCTCACCTCAACCTTCCCACAAGCAAAGAAGAGGACAAAGTGGTTTTGAACACCCTCCTCGATTCCTCATACCCTGCACTACAGAAGAAGCACTAGGGAAGAACTGCCCGTGACCATGTAGTACACGAATTAACTGATCAAATGTTCCCAAACTCTGGATGCAGGTTCAAGTTTTCCAGTGTGATTATTTCCAGCCTGAAAGGATCCTCCAGATATTTTTTTATCCACGCTCATGCTGTCTGCTGTACATCTTTGGGTGCTTAATGAGCTCTGAGAGGGGTTCAGTTGAAGAAAATCCACTCTGGACCAAGTGTGCTAAGAACATTCAATCAAGCAATCAGCAAAATTAGGGAATGCCACAAGTGGAGTTGTACCTGCACACTTCCCCCCTCCCAGACAGCACATGTGGAGGAGACCTTCCTTTGATCTTGGATGGGGCTTGGAGCAACCTGGGCTAGTGGAAGGTGTCCCTGCCCATGGCAGGGGGTTGGAACTGGATCATCTTTGAAGTCCCTTCCAACCCAAACCATTCTGGGATTCATTGTTCTTCCAAAGATTTGTCCTGATCCAACTCCGCTGAGATGTACAAAGTTATCCACAGGAGAAGAATTTGGTTTTTTATGGTGCTTCTACTGTTTTCTGCTCTCTGTGATTTCATGGAGCTGCCTTCCAGGGCTGCTTTGTTTGGAAGGGGAGGCAGCCCTCCTTCATGGCACACTTACTCTGTTTAAACATCATCTCCATCAACTCTAAATGATCTTTCTTCCCTCCAAGGTATGTATTTCAATATTTTAGCAAGCTTCTCATGCTGCACAGAGCTCTCCAAGCCCTTCCTGCCTGCAATTCATGGAAATGAAGCAGTTAAGCACAAAAACAATATACCTGTGAACACACACAAATTGCAGACTGGTAGATGAGGCAATTAGATAGAGAGTTAATTTACAGGAAAAAAAAAAAACACAGGAGAGCTGGATATTTCCTCAGATGTACATCAATATTCTACAGCATTGCAGAAGATTATACAGGAACACTGAATTACTTTGCTCATACCACGCTGTATTTTTGCTTGGAATTGTAGAAAATGTGTATACAGGGCATTCTATGACTTGGAAACTCGTCGGCAATCAGGAAATTAAAGATCACTGTAAACCAAATTCAGGCAGGGGAAATATTAGGGCTGTCACCGCTGTAATGCCCAAAATGGCCCCTGAATGTTGAGATGTTGATGCAAGTTTCCCGGGTAATTTATTGAGGGAATTTCACAGGTGCCTGGCACCTCAAATCAGGGAGCCATAAAAAGTGCAGATTACTGTTTAACAGCTGGGAGAAGGGAGTAACTCACATCCCCCAGCTTCGGGCACGGGGGATTGGTGACATCCCTCCACAGGCTGCAGAGAATGAGGAGGCAATTCCATGTGTCCAAGGCCCAACCTGTGCTGATGCAGAGCCCTCCTCTCTCCATTAACTCCAGCAGGAACAGGGACAGAGCAGCTGGCTGAGTCACTTGCCCAGATTTACCTCCTTTTTACCCATTTTTTTTTAAGCTGGAGGCAAAGCAGGAGTTTATTCCACCATATTGACCAGCAACAAACATCACAAGCATCGCTACTCCCCATTCACCTGCAGCACTGAGAAGCTGAGAACGTCTCCTGCCCATCCCCTGCTTCCCACTGGCTATAAAATAAACCACTTGGGCCACCTCCTCAGTGTTGCATCACCTTTGAAAGGCCTTGCCTTGAGGTCTAACGCTATTAAATTTTCTTTATGGTCTCTGGAAACAAACATAAAACCACCTCTGATAACATTTGGGAATGACACAAAGTTTGACATCATAATAAGTATTAAGGAGGATGAGGCGGCCATAAAACCAGCTCGGATTCCTTAGTACATTAGGCTCAATCAGCAACCCCAGATTTTAATATAGACATATGAGTCTGTGTTCAGCTAAGGAAGCAGGAAAGCAGGAATGGAGAGAACAAAGGATTACATAATGGAAAATAGCATCTGAAAGTAATTTAGGGGTCACAGTAGCCAAAAAGCTTAGCACTAGGAACCCATTAGGACTCCGTGATGAAAAGCACTAATGCAATTCATGGACATGTGCACAGCAGAGGAGGAGTGGGAGGAGAGAGTGACTTGATTTTCATTTTCAGCAGCACTGAGACTAATGCTGGGATATTAAATCCACTCCTGCCAACCACGTTTTGAAAGGATGTTGGAAAAACCGGGGACGGCGCAAAGGAAGATTTGCGGTAGGAACGTCAGGACTGCAGAGCATGTCTTGGGTTTCCAGGGGACTGCCTTCAAATTCTGCATGTCCAGGAAACCCAGATTATCACAGAATCACTCAATGGATTGGGTGGGATCTTAAAGATCATCTCATTCCAACCCTCTGCCATGGGCAGGGGACCATCCACTAGACCAGGTTCCTCCAAGCCCTGTCCAACCTGGCCTTGGACACTTGAGCTGTGATAAATGTTCCTCTGGCAGAAGGAAAAGGGATTGATCTAGGCACAGATCAGTGCATTGATGAAAATTTCTAAGATTAAAACATCCCCAATACAGTTGAATTCAGTGAATGAGGATTTGGTCTTTCCCAGAGCTTGGTATTTCATCAATATTTGACCATCTACATTTTCAAGCAACAGTTAATGAGGCAAATGAAAAACTTAATGTTACGTGGATAAAGATGATTAGAATCAAATTATGTTCATCAAAAGAAACAGCCTCTGAAATGAATTCCTTAAATGTCCCAAGGAAACCAGGGAGTGTCAGGAATGTTGTCATCTACTGCACTGACATATGCTTTGTGTACGTGGCCTGAATTCCCTCCTGCCCCTGCATGACAGAGCAGAGAACATCTTCCAAAAAAAACTGGAGTGACAGCCAGGATCAGGCTCAGACACCTGGATTCAGGTGTCTGCACGGACTGGAATCACTTCCCACACATTGACATCCAATGTTGTGATGCCCTGGAGCATCTGAACCCTCTACAGGGGGCTGACGGGGGCCACACCTGAAGGATGGGGCCACCTGGACAAGAAGGAGCTGTGGCCCACGGGAATCTCATGGGATTTGACAAGACCAGGTGCTGGTGCTGCATCTGGGTCAGGATCAACCCAGGCTGGGGATGAACAGATGGAGCAGCCCTGGGGAGAAGGATTTGGGGGTGCTGGTGGGTGAGAGGCTGGACATGCCCTGTCCGTGGGCACTCCCAGCCCAGAAACCCCCCATGTCCTGGGCTCATCCCACAGCGTGGGCAGCAGGGAAGGGGGGGATTCTGCCCCTCTGCCCCCTCAGGTGAGACCCCACCTGCAGAGCTGCCTCCAGCCCTGGGGAACAACAGCACAAGAGGGATATAGAGCTGTTGGAGTGGTCCAGAGGCGGCCAACAAGTTGATTTGGGGATGGAGCAGCTCTGCTGTGAGGGAAGGTTGAGAGAATTGGGATTGTTCAGCCTGGAGAGGGCTTTGGGTTGACCTAAATGTGGCTTTTCGGTACCTGAAGGGAACCTACAAGAAAGATGGAGAGACACTTTTTATAAGGGCCTGGAGGGACAGGACAAGGGGGAATGGCCAGAGAGCAGGGATAGATGGGATATTAGGTAGGAATTGTTGGCTGGGAGGGTGGTGAGGCCCAGAGAGGTTGCCCAGAAACATTCAAAGTCATGTTGGATGGAGCTTGGAGCAACCTGGGATAGTGGAAGGTGTCCCTGCTCATGGCAGGGGGTGGGAACAAAATGATCTTTAAGGTCCCTTCAACCCAAACCATTCCACAATTCCATGTGGGATCTACAACCTGCAGCTGACCTGCACCAACCTGGACAGATGGATTCCCACCAGGATGAAGGTGTCAGAACATCTCCAGTGACACTGGATCGTTTCATCCAGGGCAGATCACTTGGTTCTAGGGCATGCCAGCTCACAAGGTAGAAGTTTAAAATCTTATGAAAATATGGACTGAATAAAACACTGGGATATTGAATCAAAGGGAATCCAGAGCTACTCTGAGTAGGAGCACATACTAAGGGAAGCTGGAGGTAACAAAACCCACTCAGGTCAAGGATTTTGAAGGATCCTGGACAGAAGATGATAAATAAATAGAAACCAAAGAAGTGGTGCTTGTTTCCCTCTGTTCTGAGGTAGCACACTCATCCTGATATCTGAACGGATCCCCCTGTTTCGGTAAATAGTTTCAGTCATTCCTGGCCCAGCATTCCCACAGGCCACCCAGAAATGCTTTTCCTCTGCTTTTAGAAGAACCTAAAATTATGGATCTCTCCATCAACAGATCCACATGAGAAGGAGAAACCCGGGAAGGAATGAAATACTAAATAAATTCTGATTATCTGTAGAAAAAAAAGACCAGATGATATTGTCTGCAACAACCTAACACTGAACTTTGAAGACATGAGACACTCCATAGCAATTGTATTTTTAGTTGGCCCACTGCTACAATAACTCATAATAAACTCCGAATATTATGCTGAGAAAACATTGGGTTTTGGCATGAACATCTGCCCACTTTGTGTTTTATTAGATGAGAAAGAAAACGTTTTATAAGAGCAAGAGGATTTGCTTATCTGTCAGGGACTTGCAAAGTTTCAAAACTGCCTTAAAAAAAACACCTTAATTAAATTGTTTGCCAGAAATCAGGTTCCTCCCATACATGCTGTCACCTCTAATACAGAAAACACATCCATTAGGTTTCTTTCTTCCCTTTTTTTTTTTTCTTTAAGATGTCAAAAGTAAAGGGGAGCCTGAAAACACAGAGGATTGGGGGTTTTTTTTTCCCCATGAAATTATGAAATCACAGGCTTTGAAGAGGGCAGGCACCACAACAGGATGACACCCTGGCACACTGGGGGTTGGCAAAGTCGACTGCTAAGGGGCAAAGAAGAGAGAAGGGGATCAGGATAGAAGGCACAGGAAAGGATTTCCTGAACAGGATTAAGAGAACAATTTATTATGGGAAAGAAATCCCAGAAGGGTTTGGGTTGGAAGGGCCCTTAAAACTCATCCAGTTCCAAGGTGTAGAACATTCCACTGGCCCAGGTTGCTCAGAGCCCTGTGTGGTGAGAGAGGATAAACCCCTTGTTTCCCTTTAACCTCTCTATTCCCTGCTTGAGACATACAGAAAAGAAAGGGCTGATCAGCTCCAAACTATCTTGATTTCTGCTGGCATCAGTCAGGGTTCAGGGCTCTGTCCACCTTCACTCCTGTTTTTGGAGGAGGCTAAAAGGCTTCTCTCCTATTTTACTGCAATCTTCAAGAACAGCCTCTGACTTAAACACCTCCCCCCCAAAAAAACCATCACCCCCCAGCTCATTACCCTCTAGCAGGAACTGCCTGCACTGTCACCTAAAACCAGGGAGAAATAAAAAGGAATTGTGTGTCAGAGGTTTTCCTAAGATAAAAGGGTTTTCCTTCTGAGTCAAAGACAACACAAACCAGCCTTCGGAGAGACCCAGGGTGGGCTCCAAGTCCCCTTTCTGTGCCCAAAAATGCAGAGTTCACTCTGCTGCACCCCCAGCTAAAGCCCAGCTTTAGTGAAGGCTCAAAACCCCACCAGACACGGGTGGGAAGTGTTTAAGTACCATGAGCAGGTGACACAGAAGTGGAATCCCCGGGACATGAAGCTGAGCTTCAAGTTCAATTTTCAGGCTCCCTGCAAACCCCAGGGTAGGGATAAATTACCTTTCCCGCTGTTAGTCATGCCAAGAACTTGCAAGAGATTTTTTTTTTTTACCTTGATTTAGTCTATTAGAGAGATAGAGAGTTTAAAAGTCCAGAGTCAGCACCTGGCTTGTGCAATTGGGCATTTATGACACACAGGCAATGGCCAGAAGCTATGAATTACTCTTAAAAGTAGAGCTAGCACGAAAATTCCCTCCTTTCACCAAAAAAAAAAAAAAACCAGATCAAATCAAACAGGAGAACCACATTTTAATCTATTCTTACCCCACTGATTTTTTTAACTGTCATGAAAAAAAAAAACAAACCAAAAAATCCTGATAATGGCTTTTTATACAGCACATGAACACAGCCATATGTCAACATATAGATACATAATCAACAGCCTAAAGTGGATTTTTTGAGAGGCATCGCTACCCAAAGTTAAAAAAATCATCCTAATGAGACAATTTCCCTCAGTTAAACCCCACATTTTCGGTCAAGGAATATTTCTGTGCAAAATTTTCAGGGAAGCCTAATTTAGGTCTCTAATTTGCTGATGGTTTCAAATCCTTTCCAGTTTCTTTTTCCTGGGAATCTAATCTCCATATGTAAAAAGGGATAATAAGCCTTTTCTTTTAGAGAATGTGCCTGGAGCTGAAAGATGGAAATTTGAATCTGAGGCTGTAACTGCTCCATCCAAGAGCTGCTCGTGGTGAATGGAGCAACACACAGTTGGCATTTGTTGGAGTGGGATCCAGGGTTGACACTAGTCCAGCATTTTTCCTTGTGGAAGAGGTGGGGAAAGAATGGGATGCACAGAGGAGTTGCTGTAATTCCAGTGTGGATCCACCACAGCACTCTCTGACTGTGAAGGGGGAAGAAAAGGCTCCAGGGAGAACTTCAGAGCCTCTCCCAGTGCCTGAAGGGGCTCCAGCAGAGCTGGAGAGGGACTGGGGACAAGGGATGGAGGGACAGGACACAGGGAGTGGTTTCCCAGTGCCAGAGGGCAGGGAGAGGTGGGATATTGATAAGTAATTCTTGGCTGGGAGGGTGGTGAGGCCCTGGCACAGGTTGCCCAGAGAAGCTGTGGCTGCCCCTGGATCCCTGGAAGTGTCCAAGGCCAGGCTGGAACAACCTGGGCTAGTGGAAGGTGTCCCTGCCCATGACAGGGGGTGGAACGGGATGATCTTTCAGGTTCCTTCCCCCTCAAACCATTCCATGATTCTCTAACTCTGCCATGTGACCATCAAAAACCAAAAAAGTTGCAAAGAGCTGCTCGACTGAGATGCCCAAGTCCTGCAAGTGCTGTGAGGCCACAGCGTCACTGCAGCCCAAACGTACAGAAACCTCTGCCTGTGTTCCAGAAAATGCCTGAATTATGTTTACATAAGGCTCTGACAAAGAGAATTAATACCTAAAAGGTGAATGAAGTCATGTCTCTGCCACTGAGCTGCAAAAACCAATCTGGTAAGGACACAAAAGGAGAGTTTTTTTCGTCTTTTTTTTTTTTTTTTTTCCCTCTCCATTTGTAGCTTTTATTTTTAACCTCTGGAAATGAAAACAGTTTACATCCATTCCTATAAGGACTGGAATACAGGAGTACATAGTCTTTCTTAGAGAAGAAGTCAGTCTGCATTCTTTTTGTTCTTCGCTTATAAAAACTTGCGGCTTATTGAAAATGTGAGGGCAGCATAAGGAAATAAAAGGCATTAATGCATCTCTTTGTATCTGGAAAGATATAATGCCAACCATGTCCTCTCTGTCTCTCTCTCTCCACAAAGAATCCCCCTGGAAAGTTCTGGTTTTCTATTTCTATGTACATACTCTTGAGAAATGAAGTAGCCACAAAATGCATTTGCAGAGACTTTTGGACTCGATGTCACAAAATCAAAGTGAAAATGATTTCAATAACATCGCCCAGAGCCTTCTCACTGTGGTGGCAGGGAACCATCCCTTGTTAAAGGACTTCCAGGGAGCTGAGCACCTATTTAGACACCATTGTAAATGAAGACAATGCATTTATTTCATTGCTATGGTTACTAAATCAAGTCTGAAGTATAGAAATATGGTTCACAAGGAAAAAGAAAAAAAAAAAAGAAAGGATGAAGGAAAATAAAATGATACATCGCTTTAGAAATGCAGAAGGAAGATCAAACAAACAGGCTGCACAGTTCAAGAAACAATTAATTATCAGAACTTTCACAACACAGTTGATATAATCTCATTGTCACCTGATTGCAGCCATTCTTCTACCAGCGCTGTCTCCCCTCCTCACTTGTCCCCATCTCTTCTCTTGTGTCACTGCTGGGGTGGGAGAAAAGCTGCTGCTTTTTGTCTGTGAGGCTGGGAAAATGATGTATCCCTGCAAGGCTGAAAGCTCCAGGGGGGGTTTTCTTCTGGGCACAGAGATAGAATAGGATCTCTGACATCTCTACATGACTTTTTTTTGGTACAAATGGGCTCGTGGCTGGGCCAAAAGGCTGCTCCCACCCAGCACACAGGGTGGCAAATGTTCATCTCAAATGCCTGGGCATACCTCTCAGTGTTTCCTGGGGTGACTTCCTAAATCACAGAATCATGGACTGGTTTGGGTTGGAAGGGGCCTTAAAGATCATCCACGGGCAGGGACACCTTCCACTAGCCCAGGTTGCTCCAAGCCCCATCCAACCTGACCTGGGACACTTCCAGGGATCCAGGGACAGACACAGCTTCTCTGGGCAACCTGTGCCAGGGCCTCCCCACCCTTCCAGACAACAATTCCTTCCCAATATTCCATCTCTCCCTGCCCTCTGGCAGTGGGAAGCCATTGCCTGTGTCCTGTCCCTCCATCCCTTGTCCAAATCCCTTCCAGCTCTCCTGGAGCCCCTTCAGGCCCTGGAAGTGCAGAAGCTCAGAGGGCCAAAGAGTCAGAGCTTTCTTTAAGTGACACAACATCCTAGCACCCAGAGTTCCCCTCACAGCCGACAACTGACTCCTGCCCAGCAGGTTTAGTTTGGACTCTTCCCCACCCCAGGGAGCAGATTAAGCCCAGAGAGGTGACCCAAAAGTACCAAGGTGAGGTGAGTTGCCAACACAAATGGTCAACATCACATTTTATTGCTTTGAAATGCTGTAAAGCTGCCCTTTATATGATGTCCAATCAGGCTGCTTCAGAACTTTTCTGAACAAAAGTGAAGCAAACTGATGGCTAAGACTGTAAATCCCTCTCTCCTTCCTTTAATGACACACGGTCAACAATTTAATTCCTCTCACTCACTCACTGGAGCTCCAGAGCTGCCAGTCAACTTCCATTTGCTTCACGGGAGCCTCACCAGAACAGTTCCAAATTCAAGGCTAAAAACGCTGCACTCAAACTCCTGGGCAAAGAGGATGGGAGGAAAAGGGATGACACTCCGAGACAGGATGTACAGAAGCCAAGATTAATCTACCTGACATTCCGCTGCCGACTCCTCCAAGCAAATCCCAACAAATCCGGGACAGCACTTGCAGAAACAGCCCTTGCCTTATTTAGGCAAAGCCAGGAACTCGGCCACTCTGTGCCCTCAGCACCAAGAGAAACCTCTTTACCACAGCCAATTAGGAAGAGATCTGATTAATTAGGACTTCCTCGTCCTTCTTCTCTGACCAACACACAGCACTGGATTATTTAACATGTTAAAAATGGAGTTGTTCAGCTACGCTGCCTCGAAGAAGGGCTCTCATGGAGTCACTGAATAAAGCCAAGGAGATCCAGATGGAATTAAAGCATTTAAATTAATGCTGTCCCCACACATCCAGCGTATATTTGGGGCTGAGCCCATTCAGTCAGCAAGGGGATGCAGGAAAGGCCACCTCCTGCTCCAAAAGGGATGCACAGACCTAACGGGGAGAAAAGAGGGAAGCATGGAATAACATTAATAACAAAGACAATAGACTGAATCAAATTCCTTCTTTTTATTCTCTGACACATGATGCAGTTTCTGAAAGGAAACAGGAACAGAAGGCAAGTGCAGGTCTATGAAAATAACCTTGTAGCCACTACGACCCCCTGAGATCTCTGCTCCTACAGATCAGGAGTTCCAAAGTCTCCCTGGAAAAGTAAAAGTGAGCCTCTCTCAGCCATCCCAATGGAAAACAAACTGGGAATGGCTTTGCTGAGGCGTTCCTGTCCAACTGAGCGTTGCACCCCAGCAGGCAAGTTCCATGAAGTGGAAAAGGCTGCCTCATGGATTGCAGCAAGGATAGGAGTTCTGCTGGGTCAGATCTTGGGAGTGCTCTTGGCTCGTGTCAAGGGCTTGGGAAGCTCTCTATGTCTTTGTGGCACTTGGGGACAGGGTTTGGTGGCGAACACGGTGGTGCTGGGTTATGGTTGGACTTTACGTTCTCAGAGGGCTTTTCCAGCCTTAATGATTCTGTGATTCTGTGATTCTGTCTTCTCCAGGCAGTACAAAGTCAGTGCTGTAATGAACACTGACTTCTCTTTCAACACAAACTCTGCACCTGCTCCTCATATTTGCTAAGGCTTGTTGTGAACTTGCTGCAAAGGAGTCATAAACTGAGTATAAAAGCATCATGGAATCACAGAATATCCCGAGTTGGAAGGAACCCACAAGGATCATCCAGTCCAACCTCTGGCCCTGCACAGACACCCCAACAATCCCACTCTGTCCCTGAGAGTGTTGTCCAAACACTCCTGGAGCTCTGGCAGCCTTGGGACCGTGTCCACTGCCCTGGGGAGGCTGTTCTGTGCCCAACCACCCTCTGGGGGAAGAACCTTTCCCTGAGATCCAACTTAAACCTTCCCTGACACAACTCCACCCTTTTTCTCGGGTCCTAAGGAGCTTAAGTAACATCCATGTGACAAACACAGCATCAGAATCCAGAATTTTATTAACATCCAAAATCCAAACACTCAAACTGAGACATCATGGAACCGAGGGAGGAAAAGCAACCCCACAGAGAAATAAATCAGTGCAACTTTGAAGCATCTTTTACTAGAACATGACAAAGAATCACCTTGTCCTATGAAAAAGTTACTTGAAAAATGAGCTATTAGAGCCTGAAAGTCACTCAATATCTTGCTTGAATGAGCAGGAACGTGTGTTTCTCTTCCTAAAGGTGCCCAAAAGAGCAGTCAATGGAGAAATTTGCAAAAACTCTGCTACAAAGTACTGAAAAAAGAGGCTTCTTTGGAAGGTAAACTCGATTTCCCAAAGGATATGAGTAAGCAGCCACTTCCCTCGCAGGCAAATGAAAGCCATGATGAGCTTTCAAAGATGCCATTCACCGAACTGCCCTTGATGGGAGAGCAGAGGGGCTGAATCCAGGCAGGAAATTAAGAAAAGGGAGCAGGAACGGTCATTTTGATGAGGAGGCTCAAAGAGAACAGAGGAAGGAAACAAGGGGGCTGTGCAGCACCGTGCTCTCCTTTGACTGGGGCCCATTAATGCCAGTCATTGAAGGCAGTGATGAAAAGAACGGGGAGAATCTTTAAATAAAACACAACTTTTTTTCAAAGGCAGAACTCTGAGTTTCGGAGTATTTTTTTTCTGGAAAGAAATGCCAAAATACCTCCCAGCAGGACAGCCAAGCTTATGGTATGTGGATTATCCAGTGATGGGGGTATTGTCATGGAAACATGATCTTTGTTCAGAAGTGATCACTAACTGCTGCTCTCCCTTCTGATATTAATAATAGATCTTTGAAACTTGGTTGGTTTTTTTTTATTAAGTCAGTGACAGGCTATGGACCTGAATCTTCTGTCTCCTGATTCCATCCTGGGTTGCAGCTGGTTCATTCCTCATTTACAGATAACTGCAGTAAAGTGGCCCATGGAAAAGACAAAACCCACAGGAAAAACTGGCCCCCAGTCCCCACCCAGGGATGGCACCTGGATTGGGAAGGAGACACAGCATCCCATCTTTTGCAGGGATGAACACAACTTTTAGGCAAAGAGCCAGTGAAGGATACATGACAGATGCAAAGAATACAAGTTACACCTCAGGACACGTAATAAAACAAAGGAAATGTGATTCTCCTCCAGAAACTTTGGCTTGGGCGTTTACAAAAGGTTTCTGTGCCCCCTTTAAAGATGATGAAGTCTCACTTCAGGATATGGTTCCTAGAATAAAAGAATGTCCTGAGTTGGAAGGGACCCGCAAGGATCAACCAGTTCAACCCCTGGTCCTGCACAGACACCCCAACAATTCCACCCTGTCCCTCAGAGCATTGTCCAAACACTCCTGGAGCTCTGGTGACCTTGGGAAGTGCCCACTGCCCTGGGGAGCCTGTTCAGAGCCAACCACCCTCTGGGGGAAGAACCTTTTCCTGAGATCCATCCTAAACCTCAGCTGACACAGCTCCCTGCCTAAACATAAGCATCCATAGGCATTATTTGAGATGCCACAGGGAATCTTGTCCAGCCCCTGATTACAATTCCCATGGCTCAAATCTGTGGGTACCAGTCTATTCTGTCAGCTTTCCATGGGCATCCCAGATACCTTTAACCATCTTTAACAGCACTTGATTTATATGTTTTGGCAACTAAACTGCACCCAGTGGAGTCCAGAGAGCAATTCAAGTCCTCCCAAAGCAAATATCCACATCTTTGGTCAGCAGAAAAGCTCTGGGGGTTTAACCAGTTGCCCAAACACAGGCATCAGGCACCTTGGATATACTCAGGGAGTGATCCCTGTCCTGGGCAAAGCCCTGTGAGGGCAATAAAAACAACAGCCACAGAATTCATGGCTCTCAAAGACACGTAAAGGTGGCCCTTGGGGACATGGTTTGTGGTGGGCTTGGCAGTGCTGGGAGAACGGCTGGACTTAGAGGGCTTTTCCAACCTGAACAATTCTGTGATTCTGTGATGAACTCACAAAGTTATGCAGGTTTGTGGGTGGAGTTGGGTGACTTTGGATCCTCTCACACAACATTTTCAGGCTTAAAACTGGCTCTTCCTCCCCTCTTGGGACCACCCAGCTACGGTTGCAACCCGTGACAGGCAGGAGATTGCAGAGACAAAGGCAGAGCCCAGAAAAAAAAACATAAACAGGAGAGGCAGGAACATTTTGGGACATTTGGGTGAGAAATGTCTAAAGGCTGCCAGGTTGATAATGGAAGCAGATTTCATGGAATCACAGAACCACAGACTGGTTTGGGTTGGAAGGGACCTTGAATCTCATCTCATTCCAACCCCCTGCCATGGGCAGGGACACCTTCCACTAGCCCAGGTTGCTCCCAGCCCCGTCCAACCTGGCCTTGGACACTTCCAGGGATCCAGGGGCAGCCACAGCTTCTCTGGGCAACCTGTGCCAGGGCCTCACCACCCTCACAGGGAAGAAGAAGAAGAATCATTTACCTTGTAAAAGGCCCTTAAGATGGAATCAGAACCTCCAACTACAACTTATTTCCTCAAAGTTTTCTACAGAACACACTGAAATCTGATCCAGTTACATCATAAGTGGAAACACCACTGACTTCCCTCCACCGGTGCAGACCCAGGAAAACTGCTTAGATTTATTTTTTTGGTTGCATCTGTGCAGCTGCACCCTCAAGATGCATTATTTATAAATTCAGAGAAACACAGCTATCCAGCCATTTTTGCACACAAAACAGTTGGGATGACAGGTACCATCACCTTAATGGCACCTTGAATGCTACTCCAAGTGTCACCAAGGAGCCTGGGACACACTTTTACAACACTGAGAGCCGACTCAATTTTAAAAAGAGTGAAATCTATAGCCCAGCACCCTCTTCCTCCGCCCCCAAGCCCTCCAAAGCCTGGGGTCTGGTGGTTATTCTGATCCCTGGAGTTTGCTGCATGTTTGATTCACAGACTGCAGCATGTCTGCACCAGATGGCCCTGAGTTAATGAACACAAACTCATCACTTTTACTCACGGGGGAAATGTGCAGCTCAATCTGATTTGTACGCGACAACTAAAAATATTTTAGTATTTTTAGGGCGCGTTTTACTGTTACAAAATGGCATTTGAGGAAAGCAGTAAAAGAACACAGCCTACCCAACAAATGTACTTCCACAGATGAAGAACAGCACTGCTGCCTTTTCCCCTCCTCATCCCAGCTAAGTTAACATGTTCCCAGACCTTAAAACTGCAAGCGGCACATAAGGAGAGCTGTAAGATCTGGGCCTCCTCAGGAACCATTAAGCCATTTGCAAAGAGTCTCCTGAGTGTGTTGAAAGCAGGATTGGGATTTGAGTCTTTTACCACAGCAGGTTTGAAAGGATTATGGGTCATATTCTCAGCACAGGACAAAGGGAAAACACCAGAGCTGTGATTATTTATGCTGGCTGAGGATTTGTCTGCACGGGGTCACTGCGATCATGGAATTCCAGAATGGTTTGGGTTGGAAGGGACCTTAAAACTCATCTTTTTCCAAACCCCTGCCATGGGAAGGGACACCTTTCACCAGCCCAGATTTCCAGAGTTGTGCACAAGATGTTTGAGAATATAAACCACACAAACCCAGTGTTCTGCTGCCATGATACAAAAAAGATTTTCCTCCAAGGAACCAAGAGACGTTTGTGAACAAACAAAGCACAGATTCCCCCCCCCCAGTCTACGACACAAAAATGGATGAATTGCTTCCTCTTGGAGTCCACGGGCACAAAGGCACGATTGCAAACACATGGCAGGAGCCACGCTCCCAAAATTTAAAGGAATCTCCATGTCACTTTTCATTCAGAAAGCTGTTGGGATGCCAGCATTTTAATGTCATTTTAGCCTAGAATGTTACTTCCTGACTCCTGTCAAGCATGTGATTTTACACAGAACTGTTTTGGTTGGGAAAGCCCTCTGAGATCATCGAGTCCAACCATCATCCCCCAGCACTGCCAAGGCCACCACTGACCCCTGTCCCCAAGTGCCACATCCACATGGCTTTGAAATCCCTCCAGGGATGGGGACTCCACCCCTGCCCTGGGCAGCTGTGCCTACAAGGGCTGGACAGCTCTTTCCAGGAAGAAACTGTTCCCAATATCCAACCTAAACCTCCTCTGGCACAACTTGAGGCCATTTCCTCCCACCCTGTTCCTCGTTACCAGGGACAAGAGAGCGAGAAGGTCCTCCCTGAGCCTCCTTTTGTCCAAGCTGAGCCCCCCCAGCTCAGAAGCAGAAGATAAATCCATCATTTATTCCATGGGAATATTCCCACACAGCACATGGAGCGTCTTGAGGGCCTTTTTACCTCTCTAACCACAAATCCTCCCAACTACCCCCATCTCCATTGCACACTGCTGATAAATTCATATAGTTATTAAAGAGCGAAGTACCAATATAACATCAGCTCAGGCAAATATCAGTGTCAAGCAGGACATTCCCAATGGCTGAGCTGATAAAAAAGAGAGAGGAAAACCAGAGGATGCTGAGAGGCCATTGTGGTCTCCTGAACAGTGAAAGAATCAATCAAAGGAAACCCACACGAAGGTCCCATTCATCACTGGATGCTGAAGGAATTCCCAAACCAAGCTTTGCTCCCTGCTTTTTGTGCTGCCTCAGTCAACTTCCCTCTCTTCTAAAATCCACTAAAATCTACGAAATATCTGCTGCTTGCCATGAAAGCTGCTCTGATGGGATCCCCTGCCATGCTGTGTGAGGGCTGGAGATCCCATCTCACTGGGATCATCAAGGAATCGGGGCTGGGGAGACAAACTCACAGCCATCACAAACCGGGCAGGATGCACAAATCCTCCCTCCCTCAGGACATCTCTGTCCTTTCACACGCACACAAAACACCAAAGGATTTTTTCAGTTCACAAAAACGGCCACATAAACCTTGATAATGTTGATCTTTCCTAAGAAGAAGAAGTCTACGAAGTATAACAGGAATATTGGGAATAAATCTGTTTCACTCAGCTGAGGGAGTCAAAATTCAATTTGGAATGAAAGGCTAATTGTGACTTGGCCACTCTAATCATTCCTGCTTACATGCACTGTGATGTACTGGAGCTACAACCTGAATGTGTTTGAAATTCTTTCTTTCAGACTCCTCTAAGGACCCGAATGGCTGAAGAAAGTACATCTTCATCTTCATCATGGTCTGTAAGTCCCTTCCAACCTGAATCACTCCATGGTCCTATAAAGTTCCCTAACATTTTGTTCCTGATTTTAGCTCCTCACACAGCACTATTGCTCTGCAGTGCCGGGCTGGTGTCCCTGCCACTCACCACGTGTTTTTGAGGCAGATTTCCCTGTTCACCTTCTCATCCTTTCCTCACTCACCCCTCCTCTTAAGCACAGGCTGAGGAAACAAAATCATCTTCCAGGCTATGCCCATGCACCATTAAAAATAGCCATGCACCACTTTCCATGCATAATTCATCCTTCCTGTATTTCCAGTCAAGGCGTCTTCACTTTGCAAGTGCAAAGTGACAATTCTTGCAGATTTGGGAAATAATCTTTTACATCTGTTACAAGCTCACAGACACCATTTGGCAAGTGTTAAAAAATCCCATGTAGGCCCAGGACTGACTGCAGTGTTCTGTTTGGTTAGAAGTGATTCCTGAATTAAAGTCTGTAGGGGAAAAAAAAAAAAAAAAGAAAAAAGAAAAAAGAGGTGACTTGAATGTTCTCTCCTTCTAAAAGAAATATTTTAATTTTCCAGCCATTTCTTTTTTTTTCGTGTGTGTGTGCATTTCATCCTCTTTATTTCTCTTCTCTTCCTCATGTTTCACAGAATATCTTCAGTTGGAAGGGACTCACAAGGATCATCAAGCCCAGCTCCTGAGTCTGCACAGGAATCCCACCTGAGAGCATGATTTCACCTCTTGTTTTGCAAATTTTGGCGGGCTGTTTTTTTGGTTTTGAGTTTTTAATGCTGACATTTCAACCACCTTTATTATGCCAGACCCAGAACAAGCTTCAACCCCTGCTCAGGCTCTCTGTGCCCCGTTCACGTGGCCCGACTCCCTCAGGCCTCTCCTTTTCTACATTCCCTCTCTCCCTGCCTTTCCCACCAGCCCACGCTTTTCCATCAGCCCAGTTCCGTCTCTGCCCCTGCCTTCATCTCCCATCTCCCTAATTTAGCTCTGCTTTTAAGTCTTATTAGTCCTGCCTCAGAAGCGCTGTCATAACAAAGCGGGAGCGCTCGCCGTCCCCCTTCGCGGGGTGATTTAGCAGCGTGAGGAGCATCTCCCTGCATACTAATGCTGCTTTACCAACGCTGCCCAAACACCCTGGTGCCTGTGCTAACACTCTGCAGGCTCTCAGGGAGCTGGGGATGCCATTTGTGTGCACATGAAGAGTTAAGAGGACGGGGGGAATTCACATTTCGACCGGGTTTGCCATTGGCAGCAACATCACCGAGCCTCGACTCTTCTCCGTGTTTCATTTAGATGTTCTCTCCTGCTATCGCACCATCCCTCGCTGCCTCCACTTAAATCCTCTCCATTTGCATTCCAGCCCTTCACTGAAAGCAATAACAGAACCCATGCCATCCACAGAGCTAAATAAAGCAATATATATTTAATTAAAATGATGCTGAGGCAGCAGCTGGGCTCGCAATCCTCCTCCGCCCCTGCAGCCGCCGGCAAAGACGGGTCAGCAAAAACATCTCCAGTGCTCCAGGGACCCAATCCCGCCACCTCAACTGAAATTACAAACCTTCCTGAGCAGCCTCTGAGGTTCCCCCTCGGAAGGAGCTCAGGACTTGGAAGTGCAGCCTCGGGCACAGCTGGAGGGGCCTGCGGAGCTTATCGGCCCCACGTGCTGGAGGCAGGTTTGGCAGGTCCAGGCGCTGCTGCCCAAGGAGGAATTTGCTATTATTGGTGTGGTCCTGGAAGCACAGCTGGGACAAACATACTCAGCACAGAGCCAGAGCCAGGTGGTTTCTCAGAAGCCATATTTAATCACAGGCTTACAGAACAGTTGGGGTTGAAACGGGGCTTAAACATCATCTCACTCCAACCCCTCCTTCCACTGGACAATGTGTGATGAGGAGGAAAACAAGTCTCCAGTTTTATTTCAAGCTTTGGAGGTGAGACTCTAAAACATCTGATTTTTTTAAATCATTCACAAAACAACGGAGAGGGGGGAAAAAAAACCCACTGTCAGTCTGTCCTTTTTCAGGCTGTATTTGAGGAACTTTAGACAAGCTGAATGAAACACATTGATTTTTGTATTTGTGGTTTTGATGGGAATTTAATTGAAAAGGGTGGCAAACCAGGGGTTTGAAGCTTGTTTGCAGCATGTTCCACAGGAAAACTGTGAAAAGAGGTTTAAAAAAACACTAAAACAAAGAGGGGTTTTTTCTGATCTCCCATCTCCTGGAGCTTGAAATCCCGCGCACTTTATTCATTGCCTGTGGTACAGCTCATCATGAAAGCTCAGGCTGAAGGCAATTAATTTTTCTTCTTTTATTTCCCTCCTTTTTATGTGTTTGGAAATGGTCAGAAGGATTTGCATCAGCATCACTTCAATAAACTGAAAAAGGAGGCAGCAGCCTGGCCCTCTTCTTTAGGGTTGATCAGCTCAGTATGAAACGTCAGCAGAAAAAATAACCTGAGACCTCTGAAGTTGTTCCACACACATATCTTGGGTTCAGACACCCTTTATTGGTTCTGGACCCAAAAAAATGCCAAGGAAAAGCCTGAGGAAGGGAAGAGTGACTGGCTGGGATGGCACGTGGAGACACGGAGGGGCTTTTGAGCAGCAAACAGGTAAATGCGACACGTCCCACAGATTTCCTCTGCCTATTTTTTTAGAGAAAAAGGCTTTGGTGGGGTCACTGTGTTAACTTGCCAGTGTGTAAAACGAGCCTTTAATTTAGTTCTGACCCAGAATGTGAAGTTTTTCCCAAGCTTTACATAGTGAGGAGCTGGAAACTTCTCCCACCAATCCTGGCCATAGCAAGGCTACTAATGGGAATATATTAGAGCCCAGAATTAGAACCCAAGCTTAATTAAGACTCGAGCTCTGGGATAATACAGCTGCCTGTTTATTTAATGGCATTTCCACATATTTTGTTTTCTCACCTGGAAGCGTTTTCAGTTTGGGATGATAGTTAAATATTCCATTTTACCTGCAAAGCCTCAAACAAAATGGGATGTGTTTATGCCTTTTCCCTTGTAACACAGCCAGAGAATCAGAGGATCATGGAATGGGTTGGGTTGGAAAGGACTTGGAAGATCATCTCTTTCCACCCCCTGCCATGGGCAGGGACACCTTCCACTAGCCCAGGTTGCTCCAAGCCCTGTCCAGCCTGGCCTTGAACACTTCCAGGGATTCAGGGGCAGCCACAGTTCTCTGGCAACCTCCTCCAGTGCTTCACTCTGTCAGCACCAGCTTTGATCTTCCAACTTCCCAATGTATTGGAGAATAAAGATGTTTTGTGATAGATCTGAGGAGGATCCTCAACCAAACGAAGATATTTTAATCTGGTTTTAACATCCTCTTCTCTCAGCTTTCCAGAAACCTCCTGACAAACCGCTACACGTCCCTTACATGGAAATAATATTAATTAAACAGATATATCAGTCAGCTGCAGCCTTTTTGCCTATCTCTAAGCTATGCACAATATAATATCCTGCAGTTCACAGCCTAACAGTGGCACATGGAAATGGAATTGCACTACCAGTGTGATGATGAGAAAGCCATCCCATGACAAGCTGTCCCAGGATGATAGTAACTGTCTCACATTATATTATTTTGGGAATAATAAACATTATATGTAGGAAAACACGAAGCCAAAAATAAGCTGGGTCATCCCACAGAGCTTGTGGCAGATGGCAATTCCAGCTCCCTAATCAAAGCAATAATTAACCTGGTTAAAATAAAAGTATCAGGAGTGGATTTGCAATCCAGTTCTGCACGTCAGGGTTGTGCTGCAGTATTCAGGAGTGTTTTCAGAGACACTGTGCATCCAAATTAAATATGGTTCCTGACAGGAAAGTTCTGGTCCTGCAGCAACTGTGGATCCCCAATATCTAGGACGTGTCTTTGTCAAAATGGAGCCTGAAAGCGGAAAAGAGGATCTGTTCAAAAGATCTAAACCCCCTTTTGCATCCATTCACAGCATGTTTGGCAGTTGCTCCATGAATACTCCTTTTTATTCTGTTTATTCAATACCTGAAAAGGCTGATTTTAGCCTTTTAGCTCGTTGTGATCAGTATTCAGTCTAAATTCAGTGGTGGAAACAAACTCTACACCTATAATTTATTGGTGAGCTGCTTGGCTCTCAGGACAAAGCGTCTCTTTGATTGTTTGACAGTCAAAACACCTGAACTTAAAAATCAGGACTTTCTGTTTAGTTTAGCTTGTACAAACACCAAAACTATTTTTACACCTTTTTTTTCAGTCAACTTATTCTTGGTTATTGCCCACACAAACAGGTTGGGCAACGAGGTCCAGGAAAACTGATTATTGCTGACCAAAATGATGGTTTTTCCAATGAATCTATAAATGTATAAAAATGGCTTAATGCAGTCCCAGCTCTTTTAAAATGGAGAGAAATGAGTTCATAAAACAGCAGCACTTTGCACTGATGTGGCCACAGATCTGGAAGGCCTCCTCCCTTGTTATCCAGTTTGGTTTCCTGCCACTGGAAGCTCACACAGATCCCTTCATGAACTTTGCATGCACTGTTGCATGAATTGTCAGATTTCCTACCTCTTCTACTCTGTTTGGGCAGCTGTTTGTGAGCCCAGCTGCTCTAATGATTATAAAAGATCCAATTTCCCAACCTAAATGTAAAGATGGGCAATTCATACCCACCTGGATTTGTGCTAACATTGTTCTTCACCTTAACCAGCTTTTGCCCTTCTCCCTGATATATTTTCCTATTTCTAGGAAAAAAAAATATCTCTTCTTGCTCAGCCTGTTTGCTGGATAACAAATCACAGCCTTGTCTCATTAAAGACTTCCTATTCTCCAGTTCTACAGAAAATAACTTGGCTGATAGATCCCAGATTTACACAGTGTCACCCCAGTGTCACCCAGAAGTTGCCCCCAGGTCATGGAATCACTGAAAGGTTTGGAATCACAGGATGGTTTGGAGTTGGTTTGAGTTGGGAGGGACCTTTAAAGCTCATCTAGTCCCACTCCTTTCACTAGCCCAGGTTTCTCCAAGCCCCATCCAGTGGTCCTGCCCCTTGTCACTGCTTGGGAGCACTGGAAATCTCCAACCACCAGAGAAAGTTATGACACTGTTTTTTTGCTAAATATTTCCATGAATTTTCTCATCAGGCAAGAAAACACCCACCTGAGTGAAAATATTGGCAATAAATCTGTTTTGCTCAAACTGAGGGAGTCAAAATTCAGTTTGGAATGAAACAGTAACTGTGACTTTACCGAGTGAGCTGCTGAGCGAGGTGGGTTATTTAAAACAACGCTGCAAAAGAGTATTCCTTGATTTTTATCACAGTCAAAGGAAACGCTGTAAGTCCTTCTCATTGACAGAAGTGATTCTTGCAGGGGAACGGCTTCATTCATGCTGGAAGCAGAGGGTGTGCTGAGTCATTCATTATTCACTGTGCAGACCAAGGCCGGGCAGGGCTGGGCTCAAAGCCAAGGAACCAGACTCTGCTGCTCCCTGCGGTCCAGTCAGGCTGGAAGTGCCTCTTGGGAACGGTCACTTGTCACCCCCGGGATGTCTCCTGGGCGTGGCTTTGGAGCTCGTCGGTGGGACAAGGCTGAAACCACGGCAGGGACAGCAGGAACAAGCAGCAGTGGGCACAGGTCAGGGCATCACCTGGACCGGGGCCAGCACACCGTTATCAGCCTGGATTCCACCGGGATCCAGAACAGGGGATAAAACAGCCCAAAGAGGGAGCCCAAGAGACTTGGCTCACTCCAGAAGTTAACTGTGGTTGTGTTCTAAAGGACAGCAGAGGTTGGATCCAGCTGCCCGAATTCAGATGCTGTGTTTCGACCTCCAGCTGCCGATTCAGAAGTTGCAGGTTCTTCTCCAGCTCCTTTCACCCCTCACAGCCCCATAGGAATGTCTCAGATATCCTGAAGCACGTCAAATTGCACTTTAGGCAACCAAATACTTCAGCTTTACCAAGCCATGGATTTTTGTAGAGGAAAAAAGGGGTTTGGGGGTTTCACTTTGAGGCAGCACAAAGTCAAATCAAAGAGGGATCGTTGCAGGAGAAGGGAGAGCCAGAACAGCCACGGGAAAGCCATGGGGAAGGTGAGGGCCATAATGGAGCTGCTAGAGAGAGTCCAGAGGAGGCCACGGAGATGCTCCCAGGGCTGGAGCCCCTCTGCTCTGGAGCCAGGCTGGGAGAGCGGGGGGGGTTCACCTGGAGAAGAGAAGATTCCAGGAAGACCTTAGAGCCCCTTCCAGAGCCTAAAGGGGCTCCAGGAGAGCTGGACAAGGGATGGAGGGAGAGGACAAGGGGGGATGGCTTCCCACTGCCAGAGGGCAGGAAGAGATGAGAGAATGGGAAGGAATTCTTGGCTGTTGTGAGACTCTGGCACAGGTTGCCCAGACAAGCTGTGGCTGCCCCTGAATCCCTGAAGTGTCCAAGGCCAGGTTGGATGGGGCTTGGAGCAACCTGGGCTAGTGGAAGGTGTCCCTGCCCATGGC
>JAWWES010000115.1:113043785-113056324 GCA_035583135.1 Lophotriccus pileatus
GGAGTTATTTCATTTTTGTCTTTTCTACCGTGGGCAAATTCCAAAAAAGTACAAGTTGAAATGGAAAAATACTTGGTGGCTTTTTTTTTTTTTTTTGCAGGTTGCATTTTTCCGTTGAAGCAGCAGCATTAATAAACATTGCAGAGCTTTCTGAGGGGAAGATTTCACATCCCCTCCGTGCTCTACCTCATTACCTTTTCATTTGGTTTTGTTTGCCTCTTCCTGTCAGCCCAAACACGAGGCGCTGTCAGGAATTCAGCAGGTCAGGGGATGACTTTTTTTTTTTTAATGTTCACATAACACCAACCTGACCTCCTGCTCACAGCCACTAAAAGGGAAATCAGGAAACCCCCCGTTTTAAGCCTTAAATGCCTAACTGGGTTCTCTGTTTGATTTGTTTTCTCTTTCCCAGCAATGCTAATTTCAAACTGAACCTCTGGCTCAATTAGTGAAATGGGGAAGTTGTTGAGACCTTGGGTAATGTTATGTCCCAGTAACAAAAAAAAAAGGAAGCCAGGAGTGGTTTGCTGCCAGCAACTAAATCCATTTTAATGGGCTATTTTAATTAAACAAATTAAATTAATGATGGTCTCTGCACAAAGATGAATGACACTATTTAATAGACCATTGCTATGTGCTAATGCCTTTTTTTAATATTATCTTCTAACACTGATAAATATGGAGACTCATAAGCCATAAACTGATGGATCTCAAGGAAGAAAAAGCAAACAACTGGGGCAAAAAGGCAAAAAAATGGAAAATGTGGGACAATTTTAGCTGCCAAAATGATTTCCAGTTGAGGTTATGGTGATGAAATGCACAATTATGGGATAATATAAAATAGGTGGAGTGCACTGTGCCCTCTGTAAGTGAGGGGGAGGATCCAGATAACTTCATCTTCTTTTAGGAACATCCAACTTTATTAGGGACATCTTCTTTTATTTTTCCTTCCTTTAGAAGGCCAGGGTAGGATTTTGTTACCCTGTGTGACACCTCAAGGGATTAAGATCAGAGCTTAGTCAGTTTAAAAGGCTGTGAAGCTTCTCTGCCCATAAACTAAAGGGAAAAAGGAAAGAAAAAAAAATGTGTTTATAAGGACTATTAATAACAAATAGAAATGAAATGTCTTTAAAGATGGTTGGGATTTCCTGGAGGAGGGTCCATACAATATGTGGGAACAAGAGCAAGACTAAGGGTAGAACAGGCAGACAAGCAGCCCTTCAAAACTGGGAGAAAATCAGAGGTCCTAAGCAGCCTGATAAAAGGTCTTCTTTTGCCACAATTTTCACTTACTTTTTTTCCCTAATAACACCTAATTTGTGCTGTTTCAGAACAGCACCAGGAGCACCACACACACATCAGACTTCAGCTGAGTTTTAGAGGCTGCATCATGTCACTGACAGCTACTTAAAAGAGGCTGAGGGGGATCTGAGGTCTGGGCTGCTGCTGAAGACTCCAGGAAAGATTATATGGGATTAAACAGGAATAACTGACAAAACTGATAAAGGAAAGATGCAAGAACAGGCACTGCTAGATAATAGGATCACTCAAAGTGCAGCAGACAGGCCTGAAGATGCAAAATGTTCATGTAAGGAGAAACACTCGGCCTTGGCACCTGAAATTCTGAGGGTTACAGAGAATGGAACAAAAAGCGTTGCTCGAAGAAAAGATGTAAAAGAGGTATGGGCCTAAAAAGGATTTTTTCATCTGCTATAAAAAGGACTCTTCAGTGTTCTCCAAAGTACATCCAACACTAAATTCCCCTCACCAAGGCAGTTCCTGGCTCTCTGAAGATGTGTCAAAGCTCTGGATCATCCGGGTGCTCACCCCCCCCACACACTGGCGATGCACCACCTTCCTGACACCAGATTTGGGAAACAGGAGGGGCATTCACCTCTGACAGCCTTTCCTCTCACAAGTGCCCCTGCCCATGGCAGGGGGTTGGAACAAAGGGATCTTTAAGGTCCCTTCCAACCTAAACCACTCTGGGATTCTGTGATTTTCCAAGTTCATATTTCACCAGTCACTCCCAGCTCCTGCCGGTTTCATCTCCCGTGAACAAACTGCTCTATAATAAACACACCTTTGTGATGGTTTAAGATAAAGGAATCACAGAATCATTTGGGTTGGAAAAGCCCTCTAGGATCATCCAGTCCAACCATTCCCCCCAGCACTGCCAAGGCCACCACTGAGCCACGTCCCCAAGTGCCACATCCACGTGGTTTTTAAATCCCTCCAGGGGTGGGGACTCCACTCCTGCCCTGGGCAGCTGTGCCAGGGCTGGACAAACCCAGTTTTTTAGGTTAAAAGCTGTAAATGGGGATCCCATTTGCTAATTCCCACTCGGCTGGGTTCTCTCCAGTTAGCCAGGACTGCTGAGAAATGATGGATTGATCCTGAATCCAGGACGTTCCACGACAAGCAGTGGCACATGAGCCACGATGCTGCCACGCGGGTTTTTCAGCTGTTTCGAAATCATGTTCTGGTTCCACCAGAAAAGAATGTTTAAAAATGAAGAAGTGGGCTCTGTGTTTCATCCAGCTCCCTGTGGCTGCAGTGAGGCAGCTCAGAATCCTGGTGTTTACAGCTGGGGGGCTGGAGGATTGAAGAAGCCCCAGCCGATGTGGCAGGGTGTTAATTCAGGCCTCTTAGTGTATTCTCAGTCAGAACAAATCAAAGAAGAACTGTGCTTAAAATAATACTAATAAAAAAGGAAACAACAGCTACAGGTGTAGATTGTGAACTGGCATTATCCTCCCTTGTTTGAAAAATGACTTGGTAATTCTAATGACAAACTATGTTATAAATAGACACTTAATTATAATATCTCGGGTTTGGCATCTGCGTTTTCACCCTCGGAGAGGCAGAAGCTGAGGAACATTTGCTGCAAAACTGGAGACCTACCAGAGCAAAAGGGAAACACGGAGTGAAGTTCAACCAAAGCCACAACCTGCTGCTCTTCACACCCTGCATTTCACTGCTGCCCTTCTTCTCACAGGGGGAAGAAAGGAACTCACCCTGGACCACAAATGCCTCAGCATGGGAGTGACCTCCCTTTGGCACACCCCCTCCAAACTCATCCCAACCCTCTGGATAAGGGTGAATGTCCCCTATGCACCCAAATCCAGCCACTTTGGGAATATTCTTCCTCCTCTCCCTGCCCATCCATGGGTCCACTGGCTACAGCAGCTGCCATAGAAACCAAAGTGCTGCTCTGCAGCACACGGAGCAGATGTCACACGGAGCAAGATGAACTGAATGTGGGGAGGAGGGGTGGATGCAAGAGGAGGAGGAGGAGGAGAAAGAGGAGGAGGAAGAGGAGGAGGGAAAGCAGCATCACACATTCAGAATTAAATGTTCCCAGCAGAGGGAGTGAGTCATTCCTGAAGGAAAGTGCAAAGCTGCAACATTTTTTCCCTGTGCTCTCAATGTACATCCGCAAACAGGGACATACAAACCTCCATCCTGTACTGGGGGCAGGGAAAATAAAATGACAGGGCCTGAGGAGCAGGTGGAGGTACTTGATGCTGTCTTTGCCTCAGTCTTTAATAGTCAGACCAGTTGCCTCTGGGTACCCAACCCCCTGAGCTGGAAGATGAAAACAGGGAGCAGAATGAACGTCCAGAATCCAAGGGAAAATGGTCAGTGACCTGCTACAGCACTTCGGCACAAAATTCCACAGGGACCAGATGGGATCCACCCAGGGGTGCTGAGGGAGCTGGAGGAAGTGCTCACTGAGCCCCTTCCCATCATTTATCAGCAGTCCTGGCTAACCAAGGAGGTCCCAGTCCACTGGAAGGCAGCAAATGTGACGCCCATAACCTGAGTGGATAAAGAACCAAGGTTTGTGGATAGTGAATCCATCACCAGGACAAGAGGACATGGCCTCAAGTTGCACCAGGAGAGGTTGAAATTGGGTAACAGGAACAATTCTTCACTGAAGGGGTGGTCAGGCATTGAACAGGCTGCCCAGGGCAGTGGTGGAGTCTCCAAACCTGGAGGGACTTAAGAGCCACGTGGATGTGGCACGTGGGGACATGGGTTAGTGATGGCCTTGGCAGTGCTGGGGAGTGGTTGGACTTGACCTCAGAGGGCTTTTCCAACCTAAACAATCCCATGACTCTAAACAAATGTGCTTCCATCTCTTTGGCACAGATGCTTGAGTCCCTCGTGCTCTGCTCACTCGTGAGAACTGTGATTTCCTCGTGGTATAAATTAATGCCTGACCTAAAACAACTCCATGAGACTGAATTCTGCTGTCGCTCCAAAAATGCCCTTCAGAGCTTTTCCCTTTCCTCCTTTCCCAGGACAGTGCACAAACATGACATTGTATGAAGTCAACATACACCAGACAGGCGTTTTGCATCCAGAAGTCACTAATTTTTAGTCCTAACAAGCCATGAGCCAGCCATGCATTGTGTGTTTACTCAGAGTAAAAATTATACCAGCCAGTCTGGAGCAGTGTTTGATTTCCTCTGATCTGACTGCTGAAAATTAATATCTTTGCCTCAAGTTCTGTTTTGTTTTGCTGTTTCATTCACAAAAGGCCATTCTTAATATCATGATCTTTTCCCAGCACAGGCATCATCCCCCCCTTTCTTCCTCCCCTCGATGTGCCTTGTGTGTGCCTAATTCACTACCTGACATATTTGTTGAAACATTATCACACAATGAAATTGGGGGGAAAGGGCTGAAATCGTGTTCTTTTTATTCACAAACCGAGAATTGGAGCAACCTGGTCCAGTGGAAGGTGCCCCTGCCCAAGGCAGGGGGTGGAACTAAATGATCTTCAAGGTCCCTTCCAACCTAAACCATTCCAGGATTCCAGGACAAACCACAAAGAAATGGGATGAAACGTTTTCCAAGCCCCCCTTCAGCTGGGCTGTGGGATGAATTCACAGTTATACACAGCAGAAAAGGATGCTTAAAACGTGGTGTCTCCTTCTCCAGCCTTCATGTATTTAAATGTCCCTCCCCAAACTCACTTGGTAGAACAACGCTTCCTGCAGAAAATGTGCATTTTCAGCTTCCTGTAGCAAAATATCCAAAGCACAGTGTCCCCTGTGGTCTAATTTATAAACAGCAAGATTATAATTGTGCTTTAGCTGAGAGATGAAAATAGTGAATTAGACAAATGTGGACAAATAACTCGAATTCCAAGAAACCTGATGGTTTGTGTTGCACAAAGAGAAGGGGGAAAGCTCCTCATCCCCTGCCCTTGCATGAGTGCTTTGAGCCCACTAGAGGGCAATGAAAGAAATCAGGTTTTCCTCCAGCCCTGGAAAATCCCCCTCGTTTGGCACTGAAGGCTCTTCCTATAATAATATATCAAGGGATAATGGGGGAATAAATTTCCTATGGTTGTTGGCACATCAAACAGCAAGCACATATATATATATATATATATATATATATATATATATAAAATGGCAAGAGGAGCTGGATGAAAAATAACCATCCAGGATATAATTAGCTGATTGAGACAAAAATAAAAAAGAAAATCACAGAAAGTGAAAGGACGGTGCTAAAAGTGCACATTCGTGTGTGCACGTGGAAATACGTGATTTTTTTTTTAAACTCCTCTGTTTGTTCAGAATTTTTCTCCACAAAACTTCACGGCTTTGGGCCGAAAGTTGTAGCTAAGTTGGATTTGCCGGAGTGAACTGATTTTACAGGTTTTTTGGGGGATAACCACTCAGACATTTCTGAGAAATACAAGTGGGGGGGGGAATATTGTATTTTCCATATTCAATAAAAAATAAATCTGGGATGCTTCGTTTGGGAACGCAAAAAACGAGCCTTGAGCTTTGCAGTCGGGAGTCCTTCAGTGCAAAGAACCGGCTGATAAACCCAAAGTTGTCTGATGGTTCAACTTCTGTTCGAAAAATTAACCACATAAAAGGTGGTTAATGTTGAATATTGTAGAAGAGGGAATGAGCTCCAGTTCCCTGGAGCACTTCAAAAGTAACAGAACACACACACACCCACCGTGAATTTGTTAAAAACAAAAACAACCCAGCCCCCCCCCCAAAAAATGACATTCAATTGGAAAGGAATGTAATTAGTGTCAATCAACATGTTTTTTGTAGAAAACAGGTCAAATATAAACCCAACATCTGTCTCTGATGCCATTGCAAGTTCAGCTGGCAGGGGAAACTTTGTGGGTACAAAGCAGTGAACATTTTGTGTTGGATTTAATATCACATCATTTTAATTAAAAAATAAGTGCTATGTGGTGTTAATATAGGGAATGATAACTGGATTAAGATGGACTTTCACCAGAATTATGAAGTGCAGTGTTCAAGGCTTAGAAATAATTATGAAATTAGTGCTGGTGCAATTGGAAGATCACATGAAGGTCAGAGTTTCAGCAAACACTGATGACACCAGGGTGCTCAAACTGCACCTTTGAGCTCATTAGAACACACTTAAACCCCCAATTCTATACCTAGGAAGGTGAAACCTAAAAATTATCCACCTAGGAACAAAGGATAAAGGCAAAGCTACAGAAAGAGGTGCATAACCAGCAGTGACCTTCATTTATGGCATTAATTAAGCTCATTCTGGGCTGTTGCATCCAGTTCTGGGAAAAAAAAAAAAAAAAAAAAAGACAAAAAAGCTTCAAGAAAATTGAAAATTAAATTAAAAAATTAAAATAAAAATTTTAAATTTAAAATTAAAATTATAAAGTCTTTTTGGTGCAGGTCACTGGTACTTCCAGTGCCTAAAGGGGGCTCCAAGAGAGCTTTACTTTTTGACCCTGTGAGTAAATGGCAGTAAAGGTCAGCTGAACAAAAAAAAATACCAGTTTATCCTTGACTGCAAGGATAAAGAGAAAGGAAGGTTTTCCAGAAACAGAGGCCTGAGGGAGAAAGTGAAAAATTTGAAGACCGGGGAAAGTGTGGGGCAAGATGGAATGGCAGGAGATCCTGGAGAGCACAAGAGCCAGGAAACAACGTGGGGAGGAAACAAACAGCAAACAAAGGCTGAAATAAACCCTGGAGTGGGGAATGAAGAGGGAAAGACAGAAGAACTGATCTCTCAGCTCAGTGCAGAGCTGTAAGACAGGCTTTGCTTGACCTTGTCAGCACAGCATGGGGTGAGAGTAGACACTCGTCTCACACTCTCACAGGTACCTAACCAGCAGCAGATGACAAAACAACCACCTGCAGAGCCACTGAAGACAATCACAGGCATAAAAGCAGAGATTCCCGAGCTGAGGTTTCTGTAAAACAGGACTGAACTCAGGCAAACCCCCCTGGTGTTACTGCCTGCAGCCCTACAAAGGGGGAGCACACACAGGGGATGGGATGGTCCATCAACCAAACAGCACATCCCAACCTCCTTCTGCAGTTTGGCTCTTCCTGAAATCAGTGGACAGCCTGGATGTAGGAGATCCAAGGGGGGAGTGGCTCGAAGCTGAAAAAGGGTGGATTTAGGGTGGATATTGGGAAGGAATTCTTGGCTGGGAAGGTGGGGAGGCCCTGGCACAGGTTGCCCAGAGAAGCTGTGGCTGCCCCTGGATCGCTGGAAGTGTCCAAGGCCAGGTTGGACAAGGCTTGGATCAACCTGAGCTAGTGGAAGGTGTCCCTGGTTAGAACTATATGATCTTCAAGGCCCCTCCCAACCAAAACCATTCTGTCACTCCCTAATTCCACAATAAAACAACAATAAAAGAAAGAGATCGTTCTACAGGCTGTGGAATTCAATAAAGAAGAAAAAAAATCTCGATGAGAAAAGATCACGAGATCAAAACAGACGTGGAAACATGGCTTGCTAAAGCATCCTCTGATTTTTCTTTGCAGGAAATATTGACTAGTTTTCCCCAAAGCCAAGAGCTCTGTTTGAAGGAGTGACACACTTCAAACAGAAAATAATGCACCGAATTCTCTGCCAGTTCAGTGGGGAACAAAAAGGCTGAAAGGAAAGAAACTCCTGGGACAGGTTTTTATCTCAGCGGCATTACTGGAAATCCAAAGTAATTCCATGGATTCTGATGGTGCTGCTTTGGATTTGCAGCTGTAAGGCTTGATCTGCTTTGGGTTCTGCAAAAGAATCTTGAGAGTTATTTAAGCAAGCATTTAACATCAGCTGGAAAACAACTTCGCCAGGGGATGACAATTGTCGATAGATGCTGTAGCCCTGTGGTTATCAAATTATATAAATTTGAGGGCTTAAGTGGATGCTCCTATGTCCATATTTAGAGACCCAAGCAGCAGATTTTATAAATATTGAGTATCTGTCATTTCCAAGTGAGAGCTCTGTGCAGCTCAGAACTTCCTGAAGTGTCATTATGCTCAGATACATTTTTGGTTTTGTGTTTTAGAGTTGGATAAACAGTGGGAAAAGTGTTCCATGAGAACTTACTTGAATCCTGGCTCGGGCACACTCTTGTCACCGAGAAAGCTTGAGGTCTGAGCACCTCTTTGGATCCCCAAAGCTTTGCACTGAGGAGAAGCAAACTGTCTGGATGGCAGCAGCAATGATCCCATGCTCGTTAAAAATGTCTGTGCCGCTTTAAAAAGGCTTTTTGATTCGTTTTTTAACATGTATGGAAGCCACAAACCAGGCCAAGCCCTCCCCCCTCTCCAGATCAATACAGAAGGTCCCACTACAAGCCTTATCCTTCACTTGGACACAGATGGATCCAAAGGCCAGAGCAGAATTAAAACACAACATTTTCACACATCTTGAGGCTGAACACAGCTGAAGACATTTCTCTCAGTTTTAATTCCTGGAAATTTTTTGATTAAATCAGTTTTAAGGGTTATGTTTATCCCAAAGAGAACAAGACCTGACACAGAACAGTAACAGCTAAGGATCATCATCTTTCTTTTGACCTTCTTCTAGACTGTTTTATCCTGTCCTCCACAATAGTTAAACCAAGCTCCTTGAGAGCTTCCTGAAGAGAAGGAACTCCATCCTGTTCCCTGTAATTCACTGTGTACACTTCAACCATCATTATCAGCATCATTATCAAATTTATGCACCTGACATTTAATATGCTTGCGAAACTTTTGGAGTGCTGGAACAGATGCATAATCAGGATGGAGAAACTCAAAAGGCTGAACCAGGAGCCCTTCAGAACGATCCCAGATGCCACTGGGCCACGTGAGAACACATTTACAGGCTGATGGAAAGGTTTTTATCCTCTGTGTTGGCATCACTGCAGACTCTTCTACATTTCCTCCCCACTGCTAGGACCCAGGACCCACAGGAGACCTGTGTCCAGCTGGGGTGGAGGCTCAGAGGGAGCAGGACACCTCCAACAACACTAAACTCTTGCAGACAAGTCAAATCAACCCTTTAAATATTCATTTTCCCGAATAACACGGAGATCTGCCCCGAAGATTGAGAATTCATCTGCCTAAGCAGATGAAAATTTGATGTCTGCACAAACCGAGCGCGTTTTTACATCACTGGGAGGCTGAGCAGAGCAGGAAATGTTTTATTTACATTGCCCGCTCCGGGAGTCGAATCCATCCGATATTTACATTTAGTTTATCAGAGGGCAATTTCTGACATCAGTTTAAATGTCCAATATAAGCTTCACATTCGCAGTGCAATAAAGCAAACGGCTTCTCTGCTGACCTCCGTGACCCGCCAGATGCAAAAAATGATTGCAAAATAGAAAACACGGCTCCATCGCGGCGCTCAGAGCTGTAATTCCCAGCGCATGATTAGCTCTATTTGCATCAGTCACGGGGCCAAGTGAAAGGCCCTGCCTTTATCAAGTGAACACAAGACATGCAGAATTGAAAGCTGGAGAAAAAAAAAATAAAAAGGATCTCGCCTTGCTCAGCGTTGATAAAAGCACAGTGAAATGAGCTGTCGCCGTGTCCATGGAACAGAAATAACGGGCAGTTGGCTGAACTCGCTGTGGGATGGTGGCACTGCTCTGCCTCGGGGAATGCCCCGTCCCAGGAAATCTTCCAGGCCAGGTTGGACGGGGCTTGGAGCAACCTGGGATGGTGGGAGTGTCCCTGCTCATGGCAGGGGGTGGAATGAGATGAGTTTTAAGGTCCCTCCCAACCCAAACCACTCTGGGATAAATTCAACAAAGGAAGCACAGGTGGGTTGTTAATTGGTGTTGACAATAGGACATTTATTCCAAGAAATTTAAACAAGCCAACTGCAATATTAGAGAATCACAGAATCATTGAGGCTGGAAAAGATCTCTGAGACCATCGAGTTCAACCTTTGACCAATCCCCACCTTGTCACCCAGCCCAGAGCACTGAGTGCCACATCCAGTCATTCCTTGGACACCTCCAGGGATGGGGACTCCACCACCTCCATGGGCAGCCCCTTCCAATGTCTAATCACCTCTTCTGTGAAGACATTCTTCCTATTGTCCAACCTAAACTTCCCCTGGTACAGGTTAAAACTGTGCCTCCTCATCCTGTCCCTTGTTCCCTGGGAGCAGAGCCCGACCCATCTCCCAGTTCCCCCCTCCTGGCAGGGAGGTGCAGAGCCCGAAGGTTCCCCCTAAGTCTCCTTTTCTCCAGGCTGAGTCCCCACAGCTCCCTCAGCCACTCCTGGCTCTCCAGCCCCTTCCCCAGCTCCATTCCCTTTCCTGGACATGCTCCAGCCCCTCAATGTCCTTCCTAAATTGCGGGGCCCAGAACTAGACACAGCACTCCAGGTGTGGCCTCAGCAGTGCCCAGCACAGGGGGAGAATCACCTCCCTATTGCTGCTGCCACACTATTGCTGGTACAGTCCATGTGCCATTGGCCCTTTTGGCCACCTGGGCACACCTGGCTCATGTTCACCTGCTGCCAACCAGCACCCTCAGGTCCTTTTCCAGATTTCCAGTCACCCTGTCCCAGACTGGAGCACTGGAGGGAGTTGTTGTGGCAAAAATGGAGGACCTGGCACTTGGCCTTGTTGGCCCTGACACCATTGGCCTCAGCCTGTCCAGATCCCTCTGCAGAGCCTTCCTACCCTCCAGCAGATCCACATTCCACTCAGCTCGGCGTCACCCGCGAATTTGCTCATGTTAGACTCAATTCTCTCATCCAGATCATCAATAAAGGTATTAAACATTTGACACTGAGCCCTGGGGACACCACTGGTGACCAGATAACTGGATGCAGCCCCATTCCCCACCACCCTCTGGGCTCAGACAGTTCTTAATCCAGACGAGGTGCCCCTGTCCAAGCCGTGGGCTGAAAGCTTTTCCAGGAGTATACCAAGGGAGAGGGTGCCAAAGGCTTTGCTGAAGTCCAGGTAGACACACCCACAAATTCATCCTAAATTCATGCCATTAATGCTTTCATCTCTCTGCCACTGCCACCAAGAAATGCATTAGTGTTAGTTTTCTGCTGCAAGGTGACCAAATTTTCTTGGAGTGACAAAGAACTCCAATTTTCCGCCATTTACAGTAACATGAAAAGAGTTTGCAACTGTTCACACAAAACCTCCTCATCCAGAGCCAAATGCAGCTTTCTGAGAGAGGGATGAACATTCAGAGGGTATCTCTGTAGCACAGAGAAGTGATTGCAAAACAAAGAGTGGCTCAGCTTATCAGATCAGCTTTGCTTGTTTTCCTGAGAGCCACCAACCATCAATCAGGAATCGAGTCACCGCCATTCACATCGGAGTGAAGCAGAGATAATTTGATACATAAAGCTCTGAATTAGACAGAAATTTGAAGAGCAGTAAGCAGGTGTTATTTTTTTTATTGACTATTGTATTGCTTTAATAAAAACAATCTAATTTTCAAAGAGCTATTTAACTTTCCCCAGCCAAAAACCACATGAAAAAAACCACCTCCCAGGCACAGCCTGTTCTAAACTCACACAGCACATCAGACAAAAACACAGATGAACATTGGAAATTCGCTCCACAAGGCATTCCTTCATGGAATTATCCACTCAGAACTGGAGATCTCAAAGGTCTGTGAAGAGCCTTTACTCCAGCTTCACAAATACAATCCCAACCCCCTCATCTCCGTGCAGTTGCTGCTCCAAAGCTCATTGCGCTGGCCAGGAAACTTTTCAATCCAAACTTTCCAGCTTTTCAATCTCTTTTCTCTTATTCCAAATATAAAACTCTTGTGTTTGTACCTGAGGGTTTTGCTGGTTTGTTCCCACATCATCCCACAAGCTTATGGAAGTTTCACAGTATCTGTTCAACTGCTGAGCTGCAGAGACTGTTGCATCTTTTCCTGGCCAGTGCTAATTCCCTGTTTTCCTTATCCTGCAGAGCACCTCCATCCATCATCCCTGCCCTAGAGACAGGCTGGGAGAGCTGGGGGGGTTCATCTGGAGAAGAGAAGGATCCAGGGAGACCTTGGAGCCCCTTCCAGTGCCTGAAGGGGCTCCAGGAGAGCTGGAGGGGGACTGGGGACAAGGGCTGGAGGGACAGGACACAGGGAATGGCTTCCCACTGCCAGAGGGCAGGGTGAGATGGGAGATTGGGAAGGAATTGTTGGCTGTGAGGGTGGAGGGGCCCTGGCACAAGTTGCCCAGAGAAGCTGTGGCTGCCCCTGGATCCCTGGAAGTGTCCAAGGCCAGGTTGGACAGGGCTTGGAGCAA
>JAWWES010000115.1:113074624-113087004 GCA_035583135.1 Lophotriccus pileatus
CTAATCGTAAAGTGTGTTTCAGTATCGTTGAAAAATGGAAACCCCCCAAATTTTTATGATTGGTAGAAATTAAATGACTGAAATGAAATGAAATGAAATGAAATGAAATGAAATGAAATGAAATAAAAGAAGTGTTGAATCTGCAAAGAAATACACGTTAATTTAAGGGACAAAAGGCATTACAGCATAAATTGTCATAATCAAAGTTGAAAAGAATTTTCCATTGTCTCCTGAGCCACTCTGTGGGAATTTTCCCAGCCCAGCCAGCTGGAAGGGAGGAGGGGCACTGTGAGGTTCTGTGCTCCCATTCTCTCTCTCTCCCTCTCTTTCTCTGTCAATAAATGTCTGCAATCATATTCCCGAGCTCCAGTGTGATTTCAAGGTTCATCTCTTCCATGCAGCTCAAACACTAATTATCCCAGCTGTAATTAGTAAGATAATTAAATACTGGCTCACTCATCACTCTACCTTGTGTCGGGTCATGATTCTCCCAGAAGACCTTGAGCAGTTGCTCAAAGCTGATGTTCTCTGGCTGATAAACCACTCGAACGGCCTCGGTGTGACCAGTCCTGCCTTCAGAGACACAATAAAATCAGGGGAGAATTACCCAGGGCACATTTAGGGTTTTTCTACCTGAGATACAAAGCAAAATGCTTTCCTATTTTCCTAAAATTATTCAGATTTATTAAGCTTTTTTTTTTGCACGCTATTTTATACTTGTTCAGACAAGGCCATCATGAATAAATCACCCAGAGAGGCAACAAGGTAAGGCAGAGATGATTTTACAGCAGTAAAAGCAGAAAAAAAAAACAGTTTTTACATATTTGTAAGCAAAAATCAGTAAAATATTTTAAATATTCTAAGTAGAACATTAAAATATTGAAATCTGTGTGTTTAAGTCGTCTTGAAATTCCCAAACTGGGTTTGTTTCTGGGGGGGGGGGATATGGATAAAATAACTGTTAATAAAATAATCATCCTTACAATCCAACAGCAATAATATTGATGATAAAAGCAAATTTCAAGGGTGTGTTTACACAAGATCACACAAATGATTCCAAGTTATTTCACAACATCCAAACCACTGATGCCAACAGATCCAAAAGAGTCAGAGTCTGAACTTCAAGCTTTGTGTCAGCAGATGAAGGACAAGGAAGATTAGCAGGTGTTACAGCACATAAAAAAACATTATGCCTATTTTTAAGTTACACTGTGAACAGAACTTTTAATTTCTTACTTTATCACTCACAATGTTATTGAAAGATCCACCTTCAGAAAATGTGAAGGCCACATAATTCTAATTAATAGTTAGACTGATGAGTTTAGAAATCCCAGGGTGAAAGTACATTGCCCTGAGCACTACACAAGCATTTCATACTTTATATATATTATATATTTTATTATTTAAGGAATTAGGCATATCTGTTGTCATTATATATTCATGAATGGGGAAAAAAAATCTTATTCTTCAATGAAATCATAACAAGTAAACACTAAAAAAAAAAAACCCCACACATCTGCCTTTTGGTGGGGATATAATAAGCCCTTTAATCACACCAGGGAGGTTTTTATTTAATTTATACCAACAGAAACTCCAGATTTACTCCACTGACTTCAACAGAAGTGTTGGATTTCATGCAGGGCAGCAACCAGGGGATTCTGGCCCTGTGATGGGTCCTGAATGAGCTGTCACCCAACAACAAAAACCAGAGTCTGTGAGGAGGGTTCAGTAGAAACACCAGTTCAGTACCAAGAGAAAGAAGAACCAAATTTAAAACTAAAAAGGATGTTTGGATATATTAAAGAGACGTGATGGGGAAAAGTGTGGCAGCATTTTAGCAGTTAACGGGGCACCTGAAACGAAGAAAACTTAAATGAGGCACAGAGAGCTGGTCTAGCTCATAAAAAGGATCTAAAACCGGGATTAAATTTAGTCTGGAACGCAGAGGACTAGAAGAAGGCACAGCTAGGATACCTGTAATCTAAATTTTGATGAAACCAAACCGGTTTCCAAGATCAGCTCAGTGAGATTAAAAGAGAACATCAAATTCCACATAAAGCCGTGTCATCCCGTCCTCCCGACACCCTCCAGGCACAGGCTGACCCAATTCCCTCCCTCACACCCTGCCTTTTGCAGCCCAGGGAAGCAGCTCGTTACCTGGAGTCAGATCCTGCTGCTAGGGAGCAGGGAGGATCAGACATTTAAGGAGAATAAAAATACAAGTCAGAGATAATTGGCTTAACAACAAAGTGAAATGGTCTTTCATACCATGGCAAGAACCGACCTTAGGTCAGGGACGGAATTTATTCCAGATCTCCTGGTTTAATATGGATTGTCAGAGAAAACAAGGGATTTTGCCATAGTTGAAGCCCAGGTTGGGACTTTCTTTGTTGCTGGAGTTAAAGGAGGAGAGCAAACAGCCAGTGGTGCAGCCAGACATTGCAAACCAACTAAATAGGGATTGTACAACTAAAAAGGGATTAAGGAGCGTCTTCTGACTTCAGTATTTTTATTTTTATTTTTTGTAAGCCAACCTGAAGCCTGTGCAAGGTTCTTATCGGTCAGGAGCAGATTGCTTGTCTAAGATGAACAGCTTTAGATCACAGAACAGTTCCCTAAAGAACCTCAAAACAACAGAGGCATCACCTTCTCCCTCCCACAGAAGCATCAATTCCACCTCAGCAACACTGTCTGCTTTGACTAATCCAGAAGTTCAAAGGATTGACATTTTTTTTTTCCCCCTCGGAATAAGGAAATGATGATGTTACTCTGAGAACTGCAACCTGACCTCGAGGAAAAAAAAAAATCCTCAGATATGCTGGAACAGACTGTTAGAACTTATCTGCAATCAATATTCACCCTCTGAGGGACAGAAAGGGAATAACGCCGCTGGTCCTACCTGGTTCACCCCTAATTTTCCTCAAAGCCTTCCCACAGTCTGGTGGATGTTGATCTTCAACATGTTGTGTTGATTGTCTCAATTCACTTTTTAGACTTCTAGTTTGACTATGAGAACAGATTCATCCCGTTTCAGTTTGGGTTTGCTACTTTTGTCACGCTACAGAGCCAAAAAAAAAACCCCACAGGGTTTTTACAGCTCTGTGCTGTAAAAAAAAAAACCACACTGAGATATTCCTAATTTAACCTTCTATGTCAGAGTTCATAAAATGGAGAGGAAGTAATCAAAGAGAAACAATAACTCCAAAAAGCTGCACGTCTTTAACAAGAAATCGAGCTGAAGAGCTGAGAGGATTTAAAATGGTCAGTGATAGATGGAATTCTCTCGGTGACATTCAGCTCTTCACCTCAGTGCCTCCTTCAGAATTTCTCATGAAATGTCCATTTATATTGTCAGTGTCCTCAGCTCAACTCCTGCTTTTAATTAGCTGATCTTTTATATTCCACAGCCAAAGTTTTACCGGCTACGAACATTTCCAGAAGCTTTCTCCCCAAAAACCCTCGATGTTTGAATGATTTTAAATAATTCATCAAGTCATCAAATATAATTTCATTTGCTGCTAATTGTGCAAATGGAAACCTTTTATTTATAGGAGCCAATGTGATATTTCCAGTTCTGGTTCCCCTTCAGCCCTAGAAGGGGTTCAGCCATCGAAGAACCTCCCTGCAGATGGGAAGACTTTATTACACCGAGGGCTGCGTGCCAAGAGCAGATTGTCTGTTTATCCTGTATCCATTTCCCACTTAGAAAACATCACCTCTCTCAGAGGATTAGAGACAGAGAGCTCCTTCAGCAGGGATACAAACCCTGGCAAAAATGTCCCTGTAAAGAGCAATAGAAAAAGACATCTGAGTGACACCTCGGCGCTGCTTTTCCATCCTTTCCCTTCCTAATAGCATTTAGATTCTCACCTTCTTAATCATGTCCCAGGTGAGTGCCCAAGCTGAGGGATTAAAGAACTCATTCTTTTTAACTGGCTGTATCCAGTAAGCATTTAATTATTTCCAGCAAAGTGGAACAACTTCAAAGGGCTGGAGAGCTCCTCACCTGTGAGCTCTGAGTCACCGGCACTGATGGCACGGGGGCTTCACCTCCAGCTGGTCCTGCCTCAGGTGAATTCAATCCTACAGGTCAAGCACCACCAAAACTACTCCTTCCTGCCTCACATCAAGAAAAATGGACTTGGCTGTCTTGAATTCTGAATCCAGTAAACCACAGAATCACAGAAGGGGTTGGGTTGGAAGAGACCTTAAAGATCGTGTCAAATATTCCAAAAAAAAACCAAACAGGTAAGGGATGACTTCCTTGTAAGTCTTTGTCTGTATAGAAAGATCTTTAAATAAATAAACACAGGGAATAAAGATATCCCCATTGTCTTTGGTTTTCTGCTTTGCTTGTTTTAAAAGTGGGAGATTGAGGGGCTGGAGCATGTCCAGGGAAGGGAACAGAGCTGGGGAGGGGGTTGGTGGAGTGGCAGGAGGAGCTGAGGGAGATGTGGGGGCTCCCTCAGCATTCCAACCCCTGACACTTTCCACTAGCCCAGGTTGCTCCAAGGTCCGTCCAACCTGGCCTTGGACACTTCCAGGGATCCAGGGGCAGACACAGCTTCTCTGGGCAACCTGTGCCAGGGCCTCCCCACCCTCCCAGCCAAGAATTCCTTCCCAGTATCCCATCCCAGGGCCTGGTTGCCTCTGGGCAATGTAAAGAAATAAGCGGCCAACCTTCAGCACTTATTTAGTTTGTAGTTCAACGAATTTGTGCTACCTAAAGCCTAGGCCACAGTGAATATGCAAAGTATCCAAATAAAAAGTTGTAGGTGGGTCTTTTGAGCATCTGTTTCTCCAACCCAGCCTGGGAATTTTTATTGTGTCACAGTTATCACAAATAAAGCTCCCAGTTCTTTTCTGTGTATTAAATAAACAAAGGGCTCAACACTAAAATGCTGAGAACCCACAGCTTGGGGATCTACTTGACTTTTGCCTTTTTACCTTCAAAGCAATGAGGATGAAAAGAATGGAAATAATCACAAATCTATGGATTTACTTTTTTTTAAGAAGGGGCCATTACAACAATTTCATTTGACTTCCTGCCTGACACAGCTGAGGGAATTCCCTGGAGCAGACCCATATTTTATTCTTGCAAAAAGTAACAATTCTTGATGCGAAGAACCCAGTGGGCAGAAAAATCCACCAAAAGTCAAGCCAAAGTTTAATCACAGAATCACAGAATCATTAAGGCTGGAAAAGCCCTCTCAGACCATCGAGTCCAACCATCCTCCAGCACTGCCAAGGCCACCACTGAGCCATATCCCCAAGTGCTTTTAAACCCCTCCAGGGATGTGGACTCCAGCACTGCCTTGGGCAGCTGTGCCAGGGCTGGACAACCCTTTCCAGGAAGGAATTGTTCCCAATATCCACCCTGAACCTCCTCTGGTGCAACTTGAGGCCATTTCTTCTCATCCTGTCCCTTGTCCCCTGGGAGCACAGCCCAACCCCCTCCCGGCTCCCTCCTCCTGTCAGGGAGTTGTGGGGCAGGAAAAGGTCCCCTCTGATCCCTCTTTTCTCCAGGCTGAGCCCCCCCAGCTCCCTCAGCCGCTCCTGCTGCTCCAGCTCCTTCTCCAGCTCTGTTCCCTTCCCTGCACATGCTCCAGCCCCTCAACCTCCCACTTCTAAAACAACCAAAGCAGAAAATCAAAGCCAACAGACATTTTTTTTAATATATATATTCCCTGCATTTATCTATTTAAAGATCTTCCTGCACAAAGACTACCAGGAGGTCATCCCTTATTTTTTTTTAATCACCTCTTTTTTTTTGTAATAGGTCATCCCCTCAAGTTTTCTGAATATTTTATTGAATTGACCTTTCTAATTAATAACACTATTAAATGAAGGCTTTTTTTTTAACTTTTTGAGGACACAAGGATGTAGCAGTTCCCTGAGCAGCCCATCCCTACACATTCATGGTTTCCTGACCACTTTTCACGTTTTCAGGGTAATGTTGGGGGTGATTTTTGGAAGAGACTCTAAAATACACTGGGTAAATATTTTTATATTTTTATATTTTTATATTTTAAACAACTTCAATGATTTTGTTAGCATGGAACTAGGAGATGATGTTTGGTTTTATTAACCACTGGGAATTTCTGCTTTCCAAAATATCACCCTTCACCTTCTCAGTGGGATCCCCCCTCCTTTGTACAGTTTTATCAAAACACCTCCGTCTCCTACAGCAAGAAGCCAATTTATCACTCTGGGCCAGCCAACCCTGCAGTTCTTAATCCAAATAAAATCATCCATCGGTTCTAGAAACTTCTTTTTGGACCCCAGGAAACCAGGTCTCTTCCCGAGCCTACAGAAAGCAGCACACCCAGCAGTGTGGTGGATGCACCTAAAGAGAAAATGCTATTTAATTGTGTTTATTTGGACAGATGAATCACAGAGCAAATGAAAATCTAGAAAGAAAATTTGCTGATAAAACAAGGGCTGCTTTAAACAGCATTTCTGGTGCCTGTTAGAAAGCACTTTTTTTACCCTGTCAAAATAAAAGTAAGAGAACAAAGCTGACAGCAAAAAATGGGGTACAACATGCTGTTGTCGTTAATTTTTTTTCACAGAAATGCTCATTTTTTTGAGTAAAACCACTTGAATGAAATTCGACTCAAGAAGATTGGCAGTTTGCACAAAGAATGCGCCTTTTTTCCCCCTAAAAATCTGCAAAGCAAAAGCATTAAATGAACTTGTTTCTTATGGGCAAGTATTTAAAATTTGGATGGGGGAGCTGTAAAGATTCTTAGCTTGTTTCATAAAATCCTCTGTGTTCTTTAGCAGTAAATAGGTTTGGATAAAAAGAACATCAACTGGTTTTGCTGGACAGAATATCTGGAAGCAAGACTACTGTTGTACTTTTTCAAGTCTTATTTTTTTTTTAAATGGCTGAAGGTTGAAGAGGCACCGAAAGGGGGAAAAAAAAGAAATGATAATTAAATAGTAAATGATATAAAATAAAATCAAAATAAATTATATGAGCCTACAGGGAAAAAAAAAAAAGGGATGGCAAAACTTTAATACTTTGTTCATTGTACTTGGATTGTGTTTTCTGGGGGCTGAATGACTTGAAATGGGATTATTTTTGACTCACTCTGGTTCGGCCCAGTGCTGTTCAGAGCTGGAGCGAGTCAAGTGTGCTCCTAGAAAGTATATTTTGATTTAATTTCATTCAAGGGAATTAAAAATACTGGAGATGGGCTTATAATTAACATCAACCCCCGTGGTCTTGTGGAATTTAGGTCTTGTCGGCCAAACTGGATTTCACTCTCCCATGAAATTACAAGTCTGGATGTAATAAATGTGGGATGTAATAGCAGGGATGTAACAGGCTTTATTAATGCATTGGACTTATTACTTCCTGACTGATTAAAAAATTAACACTATCCAATATTGACAGTGTTAAACGGATTAAGAACTGTCTAAAGGACGGTTCTAATAAAACTTGTCTGAAGGGAACAAGGCTCAAATGGCAGCGTTTTTTATCTGCCCTCTGCAGGGACTGGGCCAAAGCCTGGTGCTGTTCAAGTCCTTCATCAGCAATTTTGGAGAAATTTAAAGTCTCAGCTTGTGAAATCTGAGGATAAAATCAGATGAGGTTGATGGGATGGGCTCATAAAGCCATTCCTGGCTGGGCTGGGGCCATTCAAGTTAAAATGGAATAAAACCAGCCAGAGGGAAACCTCTCCTTAAAGGAAAAAGTGATACCTGGAATGGGAACAATCTTTGAGGGGAGTGGCAGCAGATAGGCAAATAAACATGGGATTTCATTGCAATATTGAAATAAAAGGGAGTAGGGACTGAATTGGGATGTCTGAGTAAAAAAGAGGGTGTAGGGACAGCACTGGTGAGATCAACCTTGGCACTAAAGCAGATCCTCAAAAGCAGTTTCAGTGCCAGCCACAAAGTGCTTATATATTGTTATATGATAAATTGATATATGATATATTGATATATGATATATTGATATATGATTTATTATATATTGACATATGATATGTTGACATATCATACATTTACCCTTCCCAAAAGAAACCCTCAAGGTTTTTGACTCAAGCAGTTCCTCAGGAAGAGGATGAACAAGTGAAAAAGGGTCTTTGAGAAAGCAACAAAAAGGCAGATCGAGAGCAAATGGTAGGGATGGAAGCCATGGAATATTCAAATGGAACCCATAATTCAGATGTGGAAGCTGGTTCCTGCTCGGTTGCACCCCTGGATCATTCAGTGCTCCTCTAAACTTTTGTCCCATGAGCCACTGCATCATTTCCTGAGGTTTTCAAATCAGATTTTCAGCTTCCATCAAATATCTGCTAAACTTCAAGGAAAGAGTGATAGGTCTTGAGAGAACAGTGACTGGATGAAACATAATGACCTGTGATATAAAAAATGTTCAATTAAATAATGCAGAGAGCCCTTTCCAGCCTTAAATGCCAGGAATGTCTGAGTGAATTGCCCCTTTTTCTTTTGTTCACTTGGCTTTAATGAAGCTTTTCTATCCCAAACACTCTTATCTCCACAAAGAGTTGGGGCTCTTTTATTATCTCCTTTTCATTGTGGTTGATGAGGAAGACTTTAACTTAACTATAAATTCTACATCACCTTCCCATAGGTGAGTTAATCTCTGTCAGCTGCAGTGTTGGGGATGGAAATACTCCACATTTTAAAAGTTCTTAAAAGTTCTTATCTCAAAATCCTGAATTTAACCCAAAACTTACACAGCAGATGGAGCTTTTACATGACAATAAATTCTGCTTCCTGACAAACTAACTGTACTTGGCACTGAGGAAATGCAACTCCAGGCTTTTCCATCTATCCCATGTGGATCTGATCACTAGAACAGTTGAATATAGAATAAAAGAAGGGAGAAACACAAGATTTGGGTCAAGACTTTGGTCTGCTCCTGGTTCCACAGGTTTCTGCTCTCACACAGTTGGGAATTTCACAGCTCAAATTCTTTCATTGCAAAGCTCCTTTGAAAAATTAAATGAATGATGTTGACATCCCTTTATCACAAGAGATAAACACAGTAAATAAAGATCTGGCCAAGAAATATATCCTGTTATCCGTGGGCATGAAAAACTCTGAGGCTGAAAAATTAATACCATGTCACAGTTGCCCCGAGCCTTTGTCCTAAAGACTTCAAAGGACTTGCTGAATTTGGATCCCATTATCCCCGTTTTTCAGGCCATAACCCACAATTACACTGTGGTTTTCATTATTAATTTCCACTTATGCAACATCATTTCTCTAAATACAAACCCCGGGCTGGCACCGTTTTGGACCTTTTCTAACATGAATGGAAAACCTCACCTGAAATAAATATTTTGTGTGGGACTGAGGGGAACAACATCATGTTTAGAGAACAAAAGTTTCAGTTTTGACAGGATGTGTGGAATAGTGGAAACATTGAGTGGTTTGGGATGGGAAGGACCTTAAAGATCATCCAGTTCCAACCCCAACACCTTCCACTAGTCCAGGTTGCTCCAAGCCCCGTCCAACCTGGCCTTGGACACTTCCAGGGATCCAGGGCCAGCCACAGCTTCTCTGGGAATTCTATTCCAGTCTCTCCCCACCCTCATAGCCAAGAATTCCTCCCCAATATTCCATCTAACCCTGCCTCAATATCCTGAGCTTTACTTGTTTCCTTCAACTGTGGCTCGTTCTGGAGAAGGCAAATGGAAAAAACAAGGATTCCCTTTTGGCTGGAAAGGGAGGGATATTCCAGGAGAACTTCAAACAGTCTGAGTAAAGACCCAAATCTCCAGAAAATATTCTTAAGAGATGATTCATTGACAAAAACGGCTGTAATGTCCCAAACCAAAGCAGTGTTTGGGTTCTGCCCCAGCCAGAAAAAGCTTAGATGGAAAAGGAAACAATATCTACAGAAATAAAATGCCTGGACTCAGTAATCCAGCTTCAACCTACAAAGGGAATTATTTTAACATCAATTTGGCAGAAAACAGGATTGTTTTTTTTTTTTGCTTAAAAGTTTACAGCTTTTAGCTGCAAAGCCTCTGTTCCACTGTCATGCAACACAGAGCATTTCCTTAAATAAACGGGCATCATGGAAAGCCAGGAATAAGAGGAATGGGAAGAATATATCATTCTTTGAGAACAGCTTTGAAAAGGGATAAATGGAGGTAAATATAATACCTAGGGGCATCTATTAATATGAAATATTAAATAATCTGGAATTGTAAAAAAGAAGAAACGAGAGTAAGATATTCTGCTATTTAAAGTTTTCCTTTAGATTTAAAAAAAGAATGTAGTTTTATCCTTTTCTCTCTAGAGGGAATTCAGTGAAAGGTTTCTCCTCTGAGGAAATGTTTGGATATGAGGTTGGATTTCTAAAACATGCCAATTTTCACACTTTCTGAATTTGGATACCAACACAGAAAACTGCACAGCTCTTAAAATCTGGGAATGCCAAAAAAAACCCCAGGGATAAATATCTCTATTTGTACTCTGTGAGATTCTCTTTCATATCTGACTTTTAATAAATTACTCTGACGGTCCTATTATAGAAATAAATATGATTGGGATCATTATTTCCCTACTGATTTCCCCAAAATAAATATGGGGGGGCAAAAAGCAGCACAGGCAAGCTGGGTTCACCAGAGACCTCGAGCTGATATCAAACTGCAAAGAGAAGGTCCTGCTGACAAACAGACACTCAGAGGGCTCCTGAAAAAAAAAAAAAGGGATTTGGGATAAAAATCTAGGATTAATTTGTACTTGACAAACACTTTCAAGTCCACCAACATTAATAACAGAAAGTCCTAAAAATGTCCAAGCAACCCGTTCTGTGCAGAAGTCCTCAACAAAAACAAATTGTAAAAGTGGGGAAGGCCTTAAAAAGATCAAATTTTGGACAATTTATATATCCAGGACAGCTGGATATATAAATTTTATCATTTATGTGTAACTTTTATATAAAATTATGTTTACAATTAATTAAAATTACATGTCATGGGTTTTTTTGTGGTGGCCAAACTGCAGCTTCCCTCGAAGAGCTTTAGAAATCCTACTTTTTCCATATCAATTCTGGCCGTTGCTGCTCTTCAAGTGATGCTCCTGGGAGATTATTGAGGGGAGGGGGGGGAATATTTGCCCAGTGGAGGTGTTAAAAACTGAAGTCAGGTCTGAAAGTGGTAAATCAGGAATATCCCAGTCTTTGGTGGGGGCGGTGATAAAATTGTCTGCAAAGAGCAAGGAGAGGGAGCTAAAATCAGGAAAGGTGAAAAAATTGCTGAGCTGGTTGACAAAAAGATGTTCAAAGAACTAAAAATACGATAATTAAATGAGTTTCAGGGCAGGAAATGGGACTGGGAGCTCATTTTCACTTCGGTTCTGTGACTGCCACTGTATTTTCCCCCACCATCCCCACCAACGGCCCTGCAGTGAGAAGAAGTAGCTTGTTTGTCCTACACCTGAGGCTGCTGCAGCAGGAGGTGATTTTGGCCACAGAATCATGGAATGATTGGGATTGGAAGGGACCCTTAAAGCTCATCTCATCCCACACCCCTGCCATGGGCAGGGACACCTTCCACTAGCCCAGGTTGCTCCAAGCCCTGTCCAGCCTGGCCTTGGACACTTCCAGGGATCCCGGGGCAGCCACAGCTTCTTTGGGCAACCTGGGCCACCACCCTCACGGGAAGAATTTATTCCTAATATCCCACCTAACTCTGCCCTCTGTCAGGCTAAAGTGTGCTCAGAGACACGCTCACCATCAGAAACTCGCTATTTTGTGCTGTGAAGTCTTGGCATGACAAGTTTGCTTCCCTGCTACCCAATTTTCCCTCTGTTGTTTTGTGTTTGGTTTTTGTTTTGGTTTGTTTTTTTTTCTGGATAGATTTTGCTGTTCCCAGTTCCCAAAGCATTGGATTATTTTGTGTGTGCAGGGATCTGACTCCCCCTGAGAGGATCATCTCTAATGGAGACCGAGAGGAGACAAAAGACCTCCTTGAAGTTCCTCCTTGATTCCAAAAGATTCTGCTGGTGGCTTTGAAGGGGGAGGGAGGGAGGTGTTTGCTCCCTTAATTTTCAATTAATTTTAATCATTTAACAAGAACGTTATAAGAGAAAGTTCAGACCTCAAACTCGGACTGGGGGACTAATTTTTAGATGACTAAAAATAGCTGCAGTGAGTCCGACCCAAAAGCCCGACACTTATTTAAAAGAGAAGAAATGACACTGGAAGAGGGACACAGAGAGAATTCACAGGGAGAAAAAAATAACCATAAAGTCAGTCTTCTGCCTAATTTCTGCTCAGCATAGTCTGTGCTGACCAGAGACCAGTTCATGACAAAAATACACTCCCAATAAATAGCAAATTACTCAGGAGACTAAAAAAAAAAAAAAAAAAAGTAACCCACAGC
>JAWWES010000115.1:113098629-113110959 GCA_035583135.1 Lophotriccus pileatus
GGAGCCAGGCTGGGAGAGCTGGGGGGGTTCACCTGGAGAAGAGAAGGATCCAGGGAGACCTGAGAGCCCCTTCCAGGCCCTGAAGGGGCTCCTGGAGAGTTGGAGAGGGACTTGGGACAAGGGATGGAGGGACAGGACATAGGGAATGGCTTCTCAATGCCAGAGAGAATAAATCCTTCCCTGTGAGGATGGTGAGGCCCTGGCACAGGTTGCCTAGACAAGCTGTGGCTGCCCCTGGATCCCTGGAAGTGTTCAAGGCCAGGTTGGATGGGGCTTGGAGCAACCTGGGCTAATGGAAGGTGTCCCTGCCCATGGCAGGGGGTGGAACTGGATGTTTTTTAAGGTCCCTTCCAACCCAAATCCTTCCATGGTTCTATGATTCTGTAACTTCCCCAATGGACAGAACTAAACTCCCTACTCCCAGAATTGTCCCATTTACCCTGAAAGATTTCTTCCATCTCCACATAGTTGTCCCTGGAAAGCTTTTCATTGGAGCACAGGCACAGGTGACCATCTCTTTAACACAGCTGGGTTCAGTATCCTCCCATAAGGTAAAACTTGATCCTTTGGCTTCCTCAGATAGAAATGTTCCTCCCCAACAGCAGCCAAAGCCAGACCATGGGCTTCTGGGGACAGAAGAGCTCTTTTCTCCATCTGTCCAGAGGTGCTACAAGGCCTGGAGAAAAGGAGGCTCAGGGGAGACCTTCTTACTTTCTACAAGTGCACTGAGGGGGGTGACAGATCTCCCAGATCACACGTCACTGGATGAGACAAAACGTCCTGAAGTTGTGTCAGGGAAGGTTTATGTTGGATATTAGGAACAACTTCTTCATGGAAAGGGTTGTCCAGCCCAGGGCAGGGGTGGAGTCCCCATCCCTGGAGGGATTTCCAAGCCACGTGGATGTGGCACTTGGGGACGTGGCTCAGGGGTGGCCTTGGCAGTGCTGGGGGATGATGGTTGGACTCGAAGATCTCAGAGAGCTTTTCCAAACTAAATGACTCTAGAATGAAAGCCACAAAGTGCTCTAGTACCAGTAACAGGTCTGCAGCTCCCCTTTTCATGGCTGACAAGATTCCTGAGGAGGAGGACCATCACCATCCATGTCATGCTCCAGTAAACCCCGACAATGGCCTGGGAACCCAAGTTCAGCTCGAACTGCTTTCCTTTTGCTCCCTTTCTACTCCAAACCAGGCAGTGCCATGTCTGTACACACACTGAGATGATGTCTTAGCATATTCATTAAAATTCTCTTGAGGTTTGATTTCTCCCAGCTGTCTGCAGCAATCTGCTGTCTTTTCTCTTAGTGATTCACTGTGGGAGAAAAGGACCTTCTCTTTTTTTTTCCTCTGCTTTACCCACCAAGGTCACAACCCACTCCAAGTCCAGCACTGAAAACATTAAAACCACTTTCTTTAGTATTTTTGTTCTGCTGCTGTACTATTTTAGCAGAAAGCAAACCTTACAGAGCTTATGGAAATGTGACATTAGAAGAGAATCACTCGAAGGCATTTCAGCTACAATTAACATTTTTCACTCCTCGGAAAGAAAATAAAAATAGTTTCTAATTGAATCACTTGACTGAATAAACACTGGATTAAACCAAGAGGGGAACTAGCAGACACACACAAAAAAAATAAGGTTATCCACATGTCAGGGCTGGGTTTGGGTTTTCCAGGCAGATTTGATCTGTGTGGCAGCACTGGGGGTGTAAGAACACTGTGCCACGATGGATTCCTGTGCTCAGTAACAGGGACAGAAATGTCTCCAGGCACGAACTCTGGGCACAGTCAAGGAGGCAAAGCTGGCCCTCCCTTCCTTCTTCTTCCCAGCCGGAGCATTCCAAGGATCCATGGGTTTAAAAGGGCTGGTTCTGGATGGCAGTATAGACAACACACCTCCAAAAGACTGAAAGCAGAGGTAGGGCAGCCCAAAATGTCCACTGAGCTTCTCCTTTTCTTGTAAATACAAGTCTCAGCTCAGTCTTTGACAGAGAATCATGGAATCCAAGAATGGGTTGGGTTGGAAAGGACCTTAAGGATCATCTCCTTCCAATCCCCTGCCATGGGCAGGGACACCTTCCACTATCCCCATCCCAGCCTGACCTTGGACACTTCCAAAGATCCAGGGGCAGCCACAGCTACTCTGGGCAACTTCTGCCAGGGCCTTATCACCCTCACAGGGAAGAATTCCTTCCCAGTATCCCACCTAAACCTACCCTCTGTCAGTCTGAAACCATTCCCCCTTGTCCTGTCACTCCATACTCTTGCACAAATTCCCTCTCCATCTTTCCTGCCTGTTCCCTTCAGGTGCTTCTCATCACACCCAACTTCCCACCAGAACCCCCCTGGCAACAAACTTTCTGTCCTCCACATGGGGTTTGTGCACCCACATCCAATTTTTTAAGAGCTCCAAGTGGGCTCTATCCTAAGCTTCCCCTCCTTCTGCCAGGTCTAAGGTCAGACACTTTGGACCGGTCACTTTGTCCACATCAAAGGCTGAACTGATGCCACTGATGTGGAAATCAGGTTTGCTCTCAGCACTTGCTGGAATTAGACGGTCTTAAGGTCCCCTCTAACCCAAACCATCCTCCTGCTGATGCCATCTGATGTGCAGCCATGAAATCATGTCTGCACTTCATGCCAAAGTGAAAGCCTGCAAAGATGTTGTACAGAAAAGCTGATTCAGAACAAAACAAAACCAACATGAATCGATATTTTCAGACTTCCTATAATGGATCTTCTCCTGGTTTTTCTCCCCTTTCCAGCTCAGCTGTTGCTCTGAGCTCTCCTGGCAGAAATGCAACACATCACCATGGAAGACATAAAGAGTGTCAGTGAAGCAAATTTTTTCCTCACTCCACAGAATAAACACTTCATTCCCAGACACATCGAGCTGCCACCAAATAACCTTTAGTAAAACACCCTCTGACAAGTTTCTCTTGGAAACTTCCTGCACAGGTTCAGTGCTGGAGTTAATGAAACCACAATTTCCCCTCCCATTTGTGAATGCCAGAAATAAAATGGTATTAAAGGAACGGATAAACAAATTAATAGGGAAAAGGTCATCAGTGATTATTAAAGGCTAAATCATTAATACCTGGAAGCTGGGAGTGTATGAAGACAGAATGGAATCATGGAATGGTTTGGGTGGGAAGGGACCTTAAAGCTCATCCTGTTCCACCCCTCTGCCATGGGCAGGGACACCTTCCACTAGCCCAGGTTGCTCCAAGCCCCATCCAGCCTGGCCTTGGACACTTCCAGGGATCCAGGGGCAGCCACAGCTTCTCTGGGAATTCCATCCCAGCCCCTCACCACCCTCCCAGACAAGAATTCTTTCCCAATATCCCTTTTCTCTGCCATCTGGCAGTTTGAAGCCATTTCCCCTTGTCCTGTCCCTCCATCCCTTGTCCAAAGTCCCTCCTGAATCTCCTCCATCTTTGATCTCTATCCCCATGACATTCTTTTTCTTCTTGTTTCAACACCCCCTCCCCTTTTTTTTTTGACTTCTTGTATCAGTTTGCACAAGATACTTCAAATATCACACACCAGAACGGTTCTCATGGACAGGAACAGCCACAGGTGACCCCAGTGGAGTTCCCACCTGCAGCAATCCCTAATTCTGGGAGCACATTTTGGCAGACTGAGCAATCTGGCTTTGTAGCTTATTTTTATTTCCCGAGTGTCTCCACAGCAAAACAAAAAAGTAAGAACCCCCCACTGGCCACAGTAACAACAGAGAGCTTTTTAATAACATCATTTTCACAAAAACACCGTGTTCTGATGCTTAAAAAAAAGAAGCATCTTCTGTTTTCAGGCCCAGTGATGTGGGAACGTCCCAGCCTAATCCTGCACGGGGCCTCTCCCAAAAATGAAAGTCCTTTGGGAACTTCCTGGAGGCTCCAGGTCAGCAGATTTTGTCTTTGACTTGTTCTGTAAGTGGCTCTCTCCACCTCTGGGGCTATCACATTTTTATCTTATATATATCTTCAATAAAACCAGGAGATGAGAGAGAGAGAGATGGAAACAACACATCTCGGTGGGATACAATTCAAATAAAGTTGTTAATAATAAATAATATATTTAGTATTTATACTGGCTGTTACAACCTCAGCCTGTGATTATGGGCAACGCTGAGATAAACAGATGACAGGAACAGAGGACAGCAGTGGGTCTGAAATTTGCCACGAGGCACAATCAGGCATCTAAATAATAAATATCCCTTTGGGTTTTTTGGAGCCTGAACCAGACAAGATATTAACCCTGAGCAGTCAACTTCTGAAAGCGAAAAGGGAGCTCAACCTCGATTAAAGATGCAGCAGAGCTCCCTAAGCAGAGCTGCCTTCCCTCCTGGACAAAGAGCTTTTTGTTTTTCAGGCAAAAAAACCCATTTCTTCTGCCCTTTCTTTTTAAGTTCTGTATCAGGGTCCATTTCTGTAGCCTGGATTTCAAGGTGTAATGACGTTTTCTTGGTCAATAAGAAGCTTTTCTGTTGAAAAAGATGGTGTCAGTAATGTCAGTGGGGGCAATTTTGGAGGCAGAGCTGCAGGAACTGGAATTTAATGCATCTCTCGGAGTTCTGGTTGCCAAGGTTTTAACGTGGCAGCAGCAGCTGTTCTCACCTTTCCAAATGATTTTTTTGAAGTGAAATTGGTACATTCATTTTATTTCATGGCCTGGCAATTGGCTTCAAGGACGAATTAGAGTTTATAGGGTTATATCAAGGTTTTGTCTGCACTTCTGGGAGGATCCCAAGACAACAATCTCCTGATTAACAGAGACAAAACTTATTCTAACTGGTCTAGTTAATAAAAATGACACATTTTCTACAAAATTCTTGTTCTTCCAATTGTTCTTCCAAAATAACCCCACAAAACACTAATACCCACAGTACATGACATTAACTTTGATCTCCACAGCATTTTGTACTTTGCCTGACCTTTCCTTCCCTCCTCACAGGTGAACTGGGGAAAAAAAAAAGGGAGGGGGGAGAGGTGGAGCAAATGGGCCAATCAAACCAAGGCTCAGATCAAGGGCATGGGGAACACTGATATTCTTCACAGTCATTAAAATTCCTATATCCTGTTCTTATATGAAAAAAATAATATATAAAAAAAAAAGGAACAGACAAAGGCACAACAGGAATCTATTCTCTTGACAGAGATTTAATAATAAAAGAAACTGTTCTGAGCCATTCTCATTACTGCTTGGAAACTTTTAATCTTGTGGTCTTAGTTCCTGCTCATGAAAACCTTCAGATCCCTTTTGTAAGCCTACAGAAAGTGAAGGGAATGTTTGTAGTTTGATTAGACATTTAAACACATTGGAGAGGCAGAGCCACGTTGGAACAGTGTTGTGGTGTCCAAAGGAAGGGTTTCACAAGCCAGGTAAGGCCCTGTCTCAGCATAAGGAGAGCCACTGAGTTGATCCCAGGGCTGGAGTCCCTCTGCTCTGGAGCCAGGATGGGAGAGCTGGGGGGTTCACTTGGAGAAGAGAATCCAGGGAGACCTGAAAGCCCCTTCCAGAGCCTGCAGGGGCTCCAGGAGAGCTGGAGAGGGACTGGGGAAAAGGGATGGAGAGATAGGACACAGGGAATGGCTTCCCACTGCCAGAGGGCAGGGTTAGATGGGATATTGGGAAGGAATTCTTGGCTGTGAGGGTGGTGAGACCCTGGCACAGGCTGCCCAGAGAAGCTGTGGCTGCCTCTGGATCCCTGGAAGTGTCCAAGGCCAGGCTGAAGCAACCTGGGCTAGTGGAAGGCGTCCCTGCCCATGGCAGGTGGAATAAGATGATCCTAAAGTCCCTTCCCACCCAAACCATTCCACAATTCCATGATTCTATGAACATGCTGATGGTTTGTCACGGGACATTCACCTGTATTTTGTAGGGAACGGGAAATCTCAGAAGGCAAGAACTATCTTCCCACGTTCCCTTGTTCTCTATTTCCATTAATAATCTGTGAAAAATGCCAGTCAGATTTGCAGGTGTCACCTTCAATGACCATTTTTTTAACACATAAATATGCAAAAGAAGCTCCACATCCCAAAGCCAAACCCTCCACAAGCCTTTCCATTCTTAAACCACCACGTGCCAACCATCAGCCTGCTCTGGGCTCGTCTGGTTGTCCTGCCCTTCTCCTTCCAGTCTAGAGACGAAGCAGAGATGGAATTAACTTGGTAAATCACCAAAGGCAGAGGAGGTAACAGAGCAAGAAATTAATTTTGCCTTTCTCCACTCCTCTCCATCAGCTATTTCCAAGTCTTCTGGATGACCTTTGAAAGCCAAGACCGGGAAATCTCACACTGAAGGATCAATCAAAAGACTAATTGATATGCAAGAGGCAACACTGTCCCTCAGAAAAAAACGTGGGTTTGCTGCTTAGAAAATGTCAAAGAACCTCACAATCAACTACTTTTACGTAACTCAAAGCCGAAATCCAACTCCACATGGAATACTTTTATATTGGATTGTTAATTATTACAATTTGTGATTTGGGTACAAGAGGAAAAAAAGCTCCAGAAAGGTACTGAGAGTTGTCTGGCTTATAAATTGGTTTAATCTGCTGTTACGTTCACTAAGCCTTCTAACTAATATCATATAATAAACAGACATCTTCATATTTATTTTTTTCCCCTTAAATTACAGTCACGGAGGATAAACAAAGAAAACAACTCAAAGCGAAGCCAAACGACCTGCTTGGATGTTGAACCACAGGCCTGTAAACTGCCCCTGTTTTTAAGAAAATCATGGTTAGCAGCACATTTTATATGGTAATTGTACATCACCACTTTTTGAATAACAACAGCAGAGTTTCTCCCTCCTGATTTCAGTGCCACTTGAGCTATGCAGATTTCCAAAGGCTTATGAATATACAGATAAACAGAATTGTTCCCAACATCTGTAAGCAAACTATGAAAAGATGTTTCATGCTGAATGAACATCCTGGGCTGTCTAATGCTGGCCAAAAAATTGGTGTATTTATGGATTAGGCAAAAGCCCTGAAAATAGCTCAAAATCCTGCACCCACTCCAGAAAGCCTTTTCAGATTGTCCTCTGTGTGGCTGTCACCACAAAATGGAAAAAGAATTTTCCATTCTGTTCCATTCAATTTCAAATCCAGTTTGTTCCCTTCCCTCCCTTTCCTTTCCTTTCCTTTCCTTTCCTTTTCCATATCTTTCCCTTCCCATTCCATTCCATTCCATTCCAATCCATTCCATTTCTATTTCTATTCCTATTCAATTTAATTTCCATTTCTTTCCCTTCCCATTCCATTCCATTCCATTTCCTTTCCCTTCCCTTCCCTTCCCTTTCCTTCCCTTCCCTCTCTTTTCTTTCTAGTCTAGTCTAGTCTAGTCTATTCCATTCCCTTCCATTCCATTCCATTCCCTTCCCTTCCATTCCATTCCATTCCATTCCATTCCATTCCATTCCATTCCATTCCATTCCATTCCATTCCATTCCATCTGAAACACCCCTTTTCCCATTTTTCCCTCTTTCCACCATGTTCCTGCCTTTTTGGCTCCTTGCAGCATGTCTGCACCCTTTCTAAAGTGCCCATTCTTGGTTTGTCTCCGACCATTTCCCACCCTTTCCATCAAGCCCACGTGACACTTTGTCACTGAGAACATCAGCATTTGGCATAAAACTGTTAACAAGAAAATAAACCAAAAGAAAACTTCCAGGCTGTTCCCCAGTCCAGGAAAGCAAGGATTTACTTCCACAGCAACATTAGTTCAGGCCACTGGAGGAAACTGTGTTGGGTTATTAGAATGAAAAACAAATGCAAGGGTTTGGCCTGGAAATGACAGGATGTTGTGCCTTAAACTGTATGAAAAATTAACAAGTTATTAATAATAACACGAAGGAGAAATTTCTGATTTTTGTTCATCCTCAGATACGGACAAAAGTAAAAGCAAAACTCACCATTTTTTCTAAGGAACATCGTTCAAAGCACAATTCCTGAAGAATTCTTTCTTTTGTTCACCCCTGAACTCATTCATTATTAGGAAGTAACAGTGGGATGAGCAGACACAGATTTCAGGACACTTTAAGGTACAAAGCCAATACCAAAGTGAACCAAACAACACATTTTTTTTAGTCACTGCAGTCACTCATTTAACTCTTCACAATCTGATGGGATTCCACTCCCAACCCCCAAAAACCAAAGAGGAAGAGTTACCTGAGCAGACCTCCCTGTAGGTGGGGTTTGGGGTGTGACCTCCTGCATAACCCACTTGAGTGGAGTAAACTCCCTTCTGCCTCCAGAACTTCCTCTCAGCTCCCCAGAAACAACCCATACCTGGAAAGGGCATAAAACACACATTAGTACAGCAAAATCTGCCAATTAATCACTCATTTGCATATTAATTACAGTCCACAGTGGAGGCAACATCTATAGGCAGCACCTGCTGGTCAAGTGGTTTTTTCCAAGATTATTTATAGGGTAACTACATGGAAAAATCCATTCTGCATCAGAGCATGACACAAATAAAGCTGATTTATGCTTCTGAATATCAACATATCACCAAGGACAAACCTTGCAATGGTTCAAAGGCCCAAACAAGGAGAATTCTCAAGCACACACTGAACAAAAAAGTTACTTAAAAGGCAGTTGTTCTGTTTGTGCAGCCCCATTTTTGCTTGAGTTGATTAGGAAGCTGTCAAAACACAATAATTTGTATTAATGGCAAACAGTTATTTAATTTTCTGCTTTCAGGCAGAGGTGGCAGCAATAATGGATTATATTATGAGTTCTACAAGAGGAAAAATGCTTCGGTTTAGCAATTTATTCACGGAGGTGCTTGATGTTCACACGAGACTCCGGTGGTCGCTCGCCCACGTGGCCAATTATCAAAGGACATCAGGCTGGCAAGGGTGTGAATTAGCAAAACTCTGCTAGTTAAAGGAATCAAGGAACAGCCAACATTTTCAATTGTCTGATGGCTTCGTTAAACAAATGTTTAAGAGACTCATTATGAGGTTATTCACTTAGAGTGTCATGCCCACTCCGGTGTTGTTAAGATGATCCCTGATTATGTGTTTTCTCCCTCTCGGTGATAACACACTGCCTGTTATTATCTCCTTTTTCCAGAATATTGGAAATAAAAGGCAGTTAAAAATAAGCCAAATATTAAATACACTTAGAAATCAGTGATCCATGCTGGTTTTTCTAGTGAAGATTTGACAAGTTAAAAAATTACAGAAACGATCCTTCAAAGTACAGCCAGAAACTTTCTCAACCTCGATGGCTCACAAAGGCCTGTTATTCCTTTGAATCTTCAGAGATTAACTTAAATTAAAGTTGTAATGGACCAAAAATTACAGAAGTAATGACTGGGATCTCTCCTAATTCAGGTGTTCAAGCAAACTGCATAAATTAGGAGCTCAACCTGCTCCTGGAGGCCATGGAGACAGGGAGGAACCTCCCGAGGACAATTCGGCCCACAGAAGATATAAATTGATGATCAAATTAGTTATTCTCCCCTAATTACAGAGATAACTTGGGTTCCTCAGCTCAATCAGGTCAGTGGCAATTTATAGGGCATCTCTTGAAATTCCCCTCCCAGTTTTGCTACCAAGTTTGATCGCTGGACCCAGTGGGTGGTGACTACATATATCAGTCACCTCATATATATATATATATATATATATATATATATATTATCCTTTCTTTCTCTTTCTCTCCCTTACATATTTTTAAGTGGTATTTTTATGCTTTAACAGTGCTATCTTGCCATGTTTTAATATTGTCACATTGCTACAGATGCTTTAACGTTGCTATAGATGGGAACACCCAAACCAGCAACTTATCTGTGTTTACCTTTGAAACAAAACTGTGCTAAAATAAACCCTCCACGTGTATGTTTACAAACGCTGATCATTCAGTGTTGTTTCACTCTAATCCACCCCAAGGGATTTATCAACAAGAACCTGAGTTACCCTCCCCTTCTGGGGTGGGTCACAACACCTACGTGCTCCCCAGTACTCAGTGTACTCCAGCAGGGATTTTGGCAGGATCCATGGGATATTTTTACAAGGAACTCGCCCACCAGCCTGTGTTCACGTGTGGTTCTCCATGTAGGTACGAGAAATACGGATGAAAACACGCTTCCAGATTGGATTTTAGGAGAAAATTCCTCATCAAAAGGGGTGTCAATCACTGCAAGGCCCTTCCCAGGGCAGGGATGGAGTCCCCATCGCTGGAGGGATTTCAAAGCCACGTGGATGTGGCACTTGGGGACAGGGGTCAGTGGTGGCCTTGGCAGTGCTGGGGGATGGTTGCACTGGATGATCTCAGAGGGCTTTTCCAGCTCTGTGATTCCATGTTGATTTGACCTGGTGACCTCTGGATCCTCCTCAGAGCTTCTTCCCCTTTTCCCTCTCCCAGTTCATGTCTGAGCTCATCCTGCTACCCTTCCCCTGAGAGACAGAGACCTTTTATTCCCTTGCTGAAGCCTCCTCCTCGTTTCTCTGCCACCTCACAGCAACAATAAATCCTCCCATCCCCGGCAACAGATAAAATTGAAATCTCTGTCACAATAAAACAACCTGCTCCTAAAGAGACATAATTTACAACAATGCGGCACTAAATTGCTTTTCCACGAGATTAATACAATCAGAGGCTGATGTTTGTTATTCTGCTAAAGTGGTGCCAGAGAAATTCTCATAAGGAGAGAAATATTAACAATAAAGCCCCACATAATATTCCAGAGTTAAAGGCACGTGAGCTCATGGAGTGCCTGTTTTCCAGAGCACTGCCTGCCTTGAGCCATGGAAAACATGGACAACAACTGCTGAAACAGGGAAATAATTGCAGTTCAAGACTTGTAGAACAAAAAGAAAAGTTGACTTTCCCTAATTATTGCTACTCTAGGGTGAAAACCAAAGAAATAAATAATTTAACTAATAAATTTAAATAATTAAATAAAACTCAAGAGAGGAGGGGAGGGGGGGGAAACAAAAAAACAGTAGGGAAAGAAACATAAAAGCCAAATAAGCCACCCCTGTTATAATTTGAAACTAGAAAACATGAATGTGATTTTAAACTATTCATGAAGGAATTTGCATAATCCCCAGTCCCGGTGAAGTGCGTGGAGCTTTGGAGCTGGATAGAGAGAGTTTCCAGAGGCATTCCTAAGAGAAAAGGAAAAAAGGAAATACTGGGGAACATCCTCACGTTCCCAGAAAAGAAAAAAAAAGTATTATTTGAACATAATGGGAATTGCAGAAGAGTGTGTGAGCATTGAAGATATTTGTCACTTTTTAATTGCTAATTTGCAAAACAAAACCTATTCTTTTAGTGATGGGTTTTGACTGACTCTTAATTGGAATTTCAAAAGGTATTTAAAGATTGCGCTTTTTTTTTGCTTTTTGAACTTCAAAACCAAACAGACTCAAACAGGAATCTTTAAAGGTTCAGTCATCCCTGTAAATAATATTAATCATAGAATTGGGGGATAAATGATAATATCCCTTTTCCTTTCTAGAATCCACATCCTTTTCCTCAAACTATTCTCTTTATGGATCCATGCACAGGTAGATCCTCTAAACATCTCTTTCTGTCAGCCTTGTGTTTCCACAGGCAACCCAGAGTACTTTTATCTTTCTAAGAAATAGTCACCATAAAATTAAGTATTCTTCTAAACTAATGAAAGCCAAGTGCTACTCTGATAAAAGATAAACATCCCATTCTTGGAGATAATAAATGGTGAGATATTCAGAGACAAACTGAGCAGAATTGCCCCCCAGGTGATTCCAGAGAGGAACAGCTTTATGGGTTGTGTTAAACACATGGACCAGGTCTGCACTGACTGCACAGGGGCTCAGACACTCCGAGATTAATTTATCTGCCTAAATGGAGACATCTGGGGTCATCTGAGGTGCCTCAGGACATCCAAGACATCTGAATAGGCAAGGCTCACAGAGATGATACAGGAATTGGGAGAGACACGAGTCATTCCTGAAAGGCATCCTGAGGGCAGGGAAAATGCTCCTGGACATCATCAGAAATGTAACTGTGTCATGGGATCACAGAATGGTTTGAGTGGGAAGGGACCTTGGGATCATCTCATTCCAACCCCCTGCCGTGGGCAGGGACACCTTCCACTAGCCCAGCTTGCTCCAAGCCCCATCCACCCTGGCCTTGGACAACTCCAGGGATCCAGAGGCAGCCACAGCTTCTCTGGACAACCTGGGCCAGGGCCTCACAGGCATTCCAGGGAAGAATTCCTTCCCAATCTCCCATCTCTCCCTGCCTTCTGGCAGTGGGAAGCCATTCCCTGTGTCCTGTCCCTCCAGCCCTTGTCCCAGGTCCCTCTCCAGCTCTCCTGGAGC
>JAWWES010000115.1:113126382-113145521 GCA_035583135.1 Lophotriccus pileatus
GCAGGATCATCCCAGAGCATGTGGCACGGGATTGGGTCCAGGCAGCTCTGGAATATCTCCCATGAAGGAGACTCCACACCCTCTCTGGGCAATAAAATGGATTACTCCTAAATAACTCCTGCTCTTCGAGACTTGCCCCTGTGCAATCCCGATTAAAGGATTAAAGGATGTTTCTGGAGAAGAGGTAGGAAAATCCCTGTCTTGGCAAGGTGGAATCAGAAAGTCATCTAGTTCAGGCTCTTCCCCCAAGCTTACAGAGTCCCAAAATACAAAGAACTTGCTGTTTAAATTTGCTGTTGGTATAATTAAGAAAAAACACTTTTAGCATATTTTTTGGGAGGCATGGCCATGTCCCCAAATGCTCAGTGGCTTTAGCTGATGGCAGGGATTGGAAAACGGCAGTAGCAGTCCAGATTTTAAAAACTTGGAGAACTCAGCCTTAAAAGAAGAAATTTGGAATTCAGGAACACTACAAAGCTTAGAGCTTTTGTTTTAGAACTGATGTCTTACCAAACAGAGCCATCTGTGTTCCCTCTGGGAAAGGTTCCACCATTCTGTTTCCATTGACGTGATGTTTATCTGGAAGGAGGGAAAAAAAACAAGTTAAAATGTAATAGAATACATGATTTGCATAAAAACAACTCTTTACTTCTTTAGATCTGTTGAAACTTGAAGTCTGGTTTATGAAAGCCAACCTGTACAATCACTAAATGTGGAACTTCATGCTGTGTTTTAAAAATACTGTCCCAAAGTCCCTGGAGAGAAACCGAGGATGAATTTCAGATTGGTGGTTGCGATAAATGAGCTGATCCTGACGTGACAGGAACCTGCAATCCCTGGATCTTGACAGGAGCCTCCTCATGAAAGGAGGAAAAACAGGGAATCATAATTGTCCTTCGCTTGTTTCTATGATCAGAGAATCAGAGAATCATGGAATGGTTTGGGCTGGAAGGTCCTTCAAGATCGTCTCGTTCCACCCCCTTGTCATGGGCAGGAACAACTTCCACTAGCCCAGGTTGCTCCAAGTCCTGTCCAACCTGGTCTTGGATAATTCCAGGGATCCAGGGGCAGCCACAGCTTCTCTGGGAATTCCATCCCAGCCCCTCACCACCCTCACAGCCAAGAATTCCTCCCCAGTCTCCAATTTAAACCTCCCCCCATTCAGTTTAAACCCTTTTCTCTGGCATCCCCTGCATTCAGTTCTCCACCTCCCAAGATTCATCATCTACCAGGCTGGCAAGAAACAAAACTGCCTGAACTCAAAAGCCACATTTCTGCCCACAAAGCACTTTGCAGGGAAAAAAAAAAAACCAAGATATTTTCTCAATACAAGCATTATTTTACTTCCTTTAGTCCTGAGCCTGGTGAAGAATAAAACAGCTCAAATGAAGAATTCCCCGGGAATTCTCTGAACACAGTGTCAGGGAGGCACATTCCTAATCCCAGCTGGCACCCAACATTCATCAGCACTCAAGGAGGAGGCAAAATCAGAGTTATTGCAACCAGAGCAAGAGGTGCTACGGGTCAGTTGGTTGCGTTTAGGAAGACTGAAGGCTCTGATTGAAGGGAGAGGGGCTTTAGGGAGCAAATTGTTGGGAGGTTCCAGAGTGGGAGTAATACCAGCAAGGTTTCAACCTCATAAGCCCGACCTGGAGCTCCCAACATGATCCACAGTCACCTGAGAGGAGGGAACAGTCAGAGAAATTATGGAACATCTTGTAAGATCAAATAAAACTAACCCTGCCCCAGCCCTGAGAGCCGCTTTCATTTAAGGAGTGAGTGACACAGGTGATGTATGAAGCAGTTTTCATTTCAAATGGGGAGGCTTTCAATATATTAAAATGAAAATTAAACTTTTAGAGGTGAGATGGGCTTGAATGAAAGCAATATTTTCAGACTGCTCAAGTTTGTCTTCCAATGCCTTCACACTTTCATTGCAAAGATCTCTGCCAGATAAAATAATTCATTTTCTTGTCATTCATACTTTGGTTTACAATTTTTCCAGTGTTTCCTGCCTAGATGGAATAAATAGTAAAAGAAAAACCCCAAATTTAAAAGGACTTTCACAAAATAAACATGCAACCCCAGGAAGAAAGTAACAACATAAATAACAACACATAAGTAATAAACACTCTCAACAAAGACACTAATCAGAGAAATTCCACTTTGAGGCTTTTTACGCCACAGTTTTTCATGTGAAAACATTTTAATTCTCACCTAGAAATTGGATTGAATAATTCCAGAAAATCAGAAGTGCATTGGCAGCATGGAATTAGAAAAAAAAAAAAAAAAATTAAAAGGCCTTTCCCTGTGACTTGTAACAGGAAGAATAAATGACTTTTCCAAGCCCATCATCATTCCAGAGATAAGGGCCTGCAGTAAGTAGGATAAAACCTGGTGTTACAGAGACATGGAGGGAACTCTGATCAGCTTCCAATGGGGAAAAAAACACATTCCAACCAAATCGTGTTCATATTTAAGAGGCTGATCCATCAGTGGAATACAACTGCATTCAGACACTTGGAAAACTGGAACTGGGAGGACACGGATTAGAGAATCCCAGAATGGTTTGGACTGGGAGGGAACTTAATTTCATTCCACCCCCTGCCATGGGCAGGGACACCTTCCACCAGCCCAGGTTGCTCCAAGCCCTGTCCAACCTGGCCTTGGACACTTCCAGGGATGTCTTTATGTCATTTTTTTACCTCTTGACCCCCGGGGTTTCAACAGCCAGTTGGTCAGGAAAGAGCTTTTTTCCTTCTGTTCTATTAATTTCAAACTGCCCAAATTTTCACGGCTCCAAATTCACAACCGAACAACAGGGGGGGCTTCCTCTCAAAGCTGCCAAACGCTGCTCCATCCTCAACTGCCCAAAGTCCCCCAGATTTCACAAACTAAGCCTGAGAAAAATAAATATCTGTGACATCCTTCACTCTCTGCTGAACACAACCAGCGTGGGCTGAAAGCAACACACGTCCTGGAGGATTTGACATTCAGCTTTGCCCCAGGCAAAGCCTGCTTCACACAGGTGCAGTGCCCAGCCTGTGCTCCTTCAATTCTGGGGCTTTTAGTAAAAGTCATCCTTCCCACACCCTCTGGATCTCTGACATGGCAAAATCCATGGAAAGAGAAGCAGAAACTGCTAAACCCTTTCTCTGGCATCGCTCTGGGTTTGCAGCCTCTCGCTGGATAGTTCTTGGCTGAAGGTTCACTGACTGCAAGTCAAGTTCTGCCCACCCATGGGTTATCATGGAATCAAGGAATGGTTTGGGTGGGAAGGGACCTTAAAGATCGTGCCGTTCCAACCCCTGCCATGGGCAGGGACACCTTCCACTAGCCCAGGTTGCTCCAACCTCGCCTTGGACACTTCCAGGGATCCAGGGGCAGCCACAGCTTGTCTGGGCAACCTGTGCCAGGGCCTCACCATCTTCCTTCACAGTTAACAATTCCTTCCCAATCTCCCATCTCTCTCTGCCCTCTGGCAGTGGGAAGCCATTCCCTGTGTCCTGTCCCTCCAGCCCTTGTCCCAGGTCCCTCTCCAGCTCTCCTGGAGCCCCTTTAGGCTCTGGAAGGGGCTCTCAAGTCTCTCTGGATCCTTCCCTTCTCCAGGTGAACCCCCCCAGCTCTCCCAGCCTGGCTCCAGAGCAGAGGGGCTCCAGCCCTGGGAGCATCTCCATGGCCTCCTCTGGACTGGCTGTAGCAGCTCCAAGTCCTTCCTAAACTGGAGACCCCAGAGCTGCAGGTGGGGTCTCCTGAGGCTGAGGGATTCCCTCCCCGAGGTGGGGAGTCTCCTCCCTCCCTGCTGCCCCCACCACATTAGCCCAATATCTGTATTACCAAACTACTAAAAGAGACAAGTCATGTCCAGAAACTATTTGAGTGTTAATTAGCCCAGCTGAGATCATGTTTGATCCCATCCCAAGAATTTCTCAGTGTGGACAATCAAATTCAAACGTACAAATGTGCAAATGTGCAAATGTAGCAGAACAAATGTGAAGGAGCTGTAGGTTAAGGTACCCATGGTCATTAATGAATATAATTTGTCTATTTGTGAACCCAAATGAAGCTGCTTAAAACAAACTTGGCTTTCCGAGAACGCTGATCCAGCAGTGAGTGAAAATCAGGAATTTTCTGGTCTCAAGCTATTCAATCTCAAGCCATCACAGTAAAGATTTGAGGACATTGAAATTTTATTAATAAGAGATTCATATGTTCTTCATGTTCATCTTTTGATTTTTTTAAGCCATCGGGGAATATTTAGACTGCATATCCAAACTTGTTTTATCAGAGCAGCCAGCAAGTTATTATTTTTAAATGAAAACTGAGATATTCTCCCATAATCAAATTAATCCAGGGGTAGGGGGTCATATTTATACCCAAGGACTGTTAATTTTCCATGGCAAGTACAGCCAGGGATTGAATTGAAAACAGTTCATTAACCAATTACCAGGAGCCTCCTCCACCTCCTAAAGCACAACCACGGTGGGAACAGGGGGCAGAGGGGGAGGAAAAGGGATGAGCAGTGATGGGGTGAGGGGGAACAGCCCGAAGGAATTCAGCTGCTGCTTGAAAGAACTCCTTTCCCCTTCCTCTTTTGCCTTTTCCTACACTTTTCCTGCACTTCCCAGCCCACCACAAGGGTGGAGTTTTTTGGGCTGTGCATGACATGTACAGGTAATATTTCCCGTGGTTTCATTTTAAACACAAGTCTGGAGGCAATAAAGGGGCACAAAACTCAGCTTTCATCTGACTTCTTGGGAGGGGTGAAGAAAAACGTTCAGCATTGAATAGGGGAGCTATTTAAATGCCCCTTAAATTGGAGCTGTCAGAGGAGTAAGTCACCCACGGTCACAGCTCCACCTCCCCAAAGCAAAATAATAAAAAGCAGGATGAAAAAAATGCCATTGGAAAACTCAGAGGACGGAGACAGACTTGGTGGCATTTTGGTGTCACCTCCAGCTGCTGTGGCAGTGGATTTAAAAACTCACTGAATGCCCAAGTTCAGCTTCAGTGGCGGAGTTTGGACCTCCCAGAAAGGCCCCAGGGCAGTGGGTCTTGGAATCCCAGGATGATTCGGGTGGGAAAGGACCTTAAAAAGCTCATTCAGTTCCAACCCAAACACCTCCCACTATCCCAGGTTGCTCCAAGCCCTGTCCAACCCAGCCTTGGACACTTCCAGGGATGGGAATGGTGAAACCTCAATATACAGATATGGGAAATTACGGGAAATATTACGGAAAAATATTCTCAGTATGGGAAACCCTCAATATACAGAACATAACTGAAGGCTGGGGGTTTCTTTTCTGCCTTGCAAACAACAAATTATCTAACTTTTATTTTCAGTGAAAGACTGCAATATTTTGGGGGGGCAAAACCAGTGGAATTTTGGCATTGCAGTGTTGCCATTTACCAGGTAATGAGGAAAAGGTCTCTAAGAGTCATCAAAGAGAAGAAATCCCAAGGTAAGGATGACTGAGTAGTAAAAATAAGGAATCAGTAAGTTCAGTATGAAAACTCAGTTCCAAGGAAGGAAAATTAGCCTTTCCTACCAGTATTTTCTCAGCTAGTATTTTCTTTTTATTTTAACCATTTAATATAACCGGTCCATGTCAATGGAGGATGAACCAGACATCTGTTCCCTCTTTCAAACAGCCCTATCCAGTCATATTTAGGAGCTGGATCTGATCCTTGTGGGTCCCTTCCAACTCAGGTTATTGTGATTCCATGATCCTTTACACGAGCTATATTGAAGCTCACAGACAGCACTGAATTTATCTGCTAATTTATCTACTAAATTCTATTTATCTACTGAACCCTATTTACTTATTAAATCTACTGAAATATGCACTGCCTTTTGGCCACATGGCCTGTGGAAGTGACACATTATCACCTTGCTATTAACACACAACAGCAATAAATGTGTTATTTGCATTTTTCAAGGAGAAAACTTAACTTGATACCTTCAAAACCAAACTCTGTTTCAGTGTATTTACATGTTACCTGACGAGAGCTTCCCTGGATTTCCCCTGGTTTAGAAAACAGGGATCTGACCTTTATTTGTGCTTGTGCCTGAGTAAATTACCTGATTCTGATTCCAGAATTTCTATTAACTTCCCTGAAAGCCACTGTTTGGCTGGTACTTCTGTAAACCAGGTCATTCCTTTATAGACCTAAATATGAATCTTGAACCTTTGAAACCTCAGGAGGTTTATTTATTTCTTTCTGCTGTTTCATAACACAAAAGATATTTCCTTCAAGAAAAGGTTTAGTTCTCCAAGCAGGTTTCCTGATGTTTGTGCCAAGAGGAGTTATGCAGGTATCAGGTACCAAATGATGGTCAGAGATGAGGATCTGATAAATTGCACCAGGATAGGATGGTTCCAGCCATTAATACTGAACCAGATCCTTCTTTAGCAGAGGGGAAATCATGCACCTTATCTATAAATCCACTCCCTGTCCCAAAAATCTCCTGGATGCCACAAAATGCTTTTGAGATGGTTTAACAATGATCTGTAAAGAACTGAAGGGAAGTTGGGCTGTTGAAGGGAAAGATTATAGGTGGTGCTCATGAAGGAATGGAAATTACCTGCTAAACTCCCCCCATTTCCAACCTAAACTGTATAAGACCCGCATTAATCCTTGTTCCTGAAGGTGGAGCCTCTCCTCATCATTTTGGGAATTTCAAGAAGCTACTCAATGGGAAAATCCAGGAAAGCAGAGCTTCACTGGGGTCATGCTCTTCAAGGAGGAGCACAGGAGTGACAGGACAGCTCCACTAGAGTGGGATTAGATGTGTAATTTATGGCAGGATTTCATCCATAAAACCTTCAGAGCTGATGATAAAATTGAAGCCCTTCTTTATTTTCAGGTCTAGTTGAAGGAGAACTGTCAGTTCTAAAAGCTCCTGTGGGACAGGGAAACCTTCTGTCACCTCAGATGGAACCCCAAGTGTGACCTTTCAAATCTCTTTGGCTCCCAAAGGGAATTTTCAGTGTCCCAAACCTGGGCATTTATGTCTCTGTCTCTGAAGGGCCATCTTGATCCTCAGCTTTGGCACAGATGGTCAACACAATCTCCTGGGTTTCTTTCACTTCTCACCTCTCTAGTTCCACCCTCCATCAGATGAGATCAGCTCTCAGCTCATGGCTATTTAAAAAGAGAGGTGTCTGTAATAGTAACACACTGGTTACAACTATTTGTAGTATTGTGGGTTGTTCTCACAGGGTGGATCCTAGTTATTATTAAAAAAAAAACCATGATATCACTCAATGGGATAAAATAATTACCGATTTTGTTGAGAAACAAATAACTCTGCTTATCAAAAGAGGTCAGGAAAGGAAGAGTGGGGGCTGAAACCAGTTTTGAAATGTCCCACAAGGTGACACTCCATGCTCCCTGCACCCACTCCATCAAACAGATCAGGGCACAGGATCTGACTGAGGCTACAAAATGTGGTGAGTCTCAGCACAGTGGGTCAGTTCAGACTCCAAAACACATGGACCCCTCCAAAACCAGAGGTTCTGCTTCATATCAAGGCCAGATATCCCACACTGGTTTTGTTCGGCGGCTCCTACCGGGAAATGGACCAACGGGAGCAACAGGAAAATCAAAATATTTTGAAAATTAAAATGAATTAATTTCTTAGAAGAGGGTGGTGAAGATGCAGAGGGGGAGAAACAGAAATCTGCAATTGATTGTGTAATCTCAGTGTTCCTGAGATCTGCAGTTTACTGGGGTGGATGGACATGCCAGGCGTGGGGCAGCAGGTACAGAGGACGGTGGGATGTGGGAGGGAAAGTTGAGGATCAGGGATATATATTTGGGGCATGAGGAGAGGAAAGTATCCTAGAAATGACAAAAACAGACTTGCTGCTTTCAAGGAGACAAAGCCAGATGCCATGGAGCAGCTGAGGGAGCTGGGGGGGCTCAGCCTGGAGAAAAGGAGGCTCAGGGGGGACCTTCTGGCTCTGCAACTCCCTGACAGGAGCGGGGAGCTGGGAGGGGTTCAGGCTCTGCTCCCAGGGAACAAGGGACAGGAGGAGAGGGAACAGCCTCAAGTTATGCCAGGGGAGATCTAGGTTGGTTTTGGGAACAATTTCTTCATGGAAAAGGTTGCCCAGCCCTGGCACAGCTGCCCAGGGCAGGGGTGGAGTCCCCATCCCTGGAGGGATTTCAAAGCCACATGGATGTGGCACTTGGGGACAGGGGTCAGTGGTGGCCTTGGCAGTATTGGGGAACAGCTGGACTCCACGATCCCAGAGGGCTTTTCCAACCCAGTAAATTCTGGGATTCTAAGATTATGGGACTTTCCCAGACACAGAGCACATGAGGCCCAGTCAAACAGGAGCTCTCACATCCCAACTGTGCCACATGTGCTGCCTGATCTGTTCCCAATTCCACAGGCCACATGTCCTGAGTTTTGGGGCAGATACATTAAAATTAAATAAAAGCCACTTGGTTTTAGTCATCAATCGATACCTGCCTGAGTATCGAGCCTTGGAGCCTCCTGCACTTTGGAAAGAACCAGCCACTTGTGTGGTGATTCATTTGACATATTTTGGATGTTTTCCTCAGGATAAAACAAATCATATTTAAAAATGTCAGTTTCTGAGCACTGATTATAAGGAAAGTGGTGACAAACTCGGAGGAATCCCACCTAAAACACCTTCAGGAATATCATGGAGATTTAAGATCTGTTCAGTGGGAGGATTAGATGTGCCTGTGTGTCCATCCATATTTATTAAAATATGGCCTTGACACCAGTGGAGATTATGGGTTGTGAACCAGAACAAATGTTAAACAGGAAAACATGTGACCAAAAACAGCAAACGGAACAACAGCAGAGAAAAATAATGGCACCAACCTGAAGGATTCCATGATTCTGGAAGAATCCTGTCTACAAAGGCCACCAGATCAGAAAAGCAACATAGACAGATATACTGGATACAAAACTCGTGGTGTTTTTGGGGCTTGTGACATCATTTCATTTCCAAAAAACCCCACTCATGGAGTGATGCCATAACATGAAAATCAGAGAATCATAGAATGGCCTGGATTGGAAGGGACCTTAAAGATCTCAGCTTTCACTTTTAGAACTTAACCTTTTTGACCTGTTGGGAGGTTCAAAATGGAGAACTCCTGGATCAACAGTTAAAAAATAAAAAAGGAATGCAAATATAATTTCTCTAAGAAGATAAACTAACAATTGTCAGGTTTTTCACATATGTTTTCTTAACTAGAGGAGGTTTAAGGAAGGAGATAAGGAGGTGGCTCTGGTTTTGTGTGTCACAGAATCCCAGAATGGTTTTGGTTGGAAGGGACCTTAAAGGTCATCTCATCCACCCCCTGCCATGGGCAGGGACAACTCCCACTAGCCCAGGTTGCTCCAAGCCCCGTCCAACCTGGCCTTGGACACTTCCAGGGATCCAGGGGCAGCCACAGCTTCTCTGGGTTGAAAAAGAAATAGAAACTAGATAAGAAAATGGAAGGGCCCTAAACCTGGAGCAGAGCATGGCAGTGAGTTATCCACCTGCCAGGAACTATCCACGACATCTCCTCTATTGCTGCTTGTCATGGAGCACCTTGTTAAGTATAGGAATCGAATGTAGATGATGAAATACAACTGGGTTTATGTCAGAATTACAGCCAATGCCTCCCAAAACCCCACTTGAAACCCTTATCTAAACCAGTCTGGATCAGAACAGCCCCAGACAGGCTGGAAAACCAAGAGATCCAAACAAAGGACCGCGATAAACAGGAGTGGGGAGGGAGCGGGGAGGGGACGTCCAGTGGGGTGTGGCGTGGAGGATTGTTAAGCCCGGGTTTATTTAGCAGCTTTATTAACGATCTCAAAGGAGGGGGTGAACAGCACATGAATAAAACATGCCCTGGGTGCTCGGCTGGGACGTGGCGCGTGCACCGTGAAGAAGGAAAAGCGGCACAAAAGCTCTGGGCAGAAATCCTGTGAGGAGGCACAGGGAGATGCAAAGCAGCTCCAGGAATAAGACTCTGCTCTCCTGGTAGGGAAGAAGGGCTTGTACCCTGTATTTCTTGAGGGGGAAAAAAAAACTGGCTAAAGGGGCAGGGACCACGGCCTGAGGGAAGGAGAGAACATCCACAGGAGAAAGGAAGTTTTATAATGGGCAGATTCTGGAAAGCCACGGGCTTGAGGGTAATCTCTGTTGGTCAGTGAGGTCCTGGCACTGCTTGGCCTAACATCTCACCTGGGAATCAGCAGCATAAATGCCAAATTCAAGGGGAGCTTCTGCAAGCAAAGGCTGGGTACAGACCTAAAAAAAATCCCCCCATTTGCTTTTAATTACATTGCTTATTTCTGATTTCCTTTTACATGTTAATATTTACTTAAATAACCTTCTCAGTGTGACTAAATAACCTTCCAAGTGTGACTTTTTGATTTAGGATGATCCCTTTCTGAGGGCTCGGCCTCAGCCTCGTGCCACTTCACACTGACCAAGCTCTTATTGATTTTTATGTTCGTGGCTTCTCAAAATGAGACACGAGATAATTTTTGCTGGACATTGACACACATGTTCAAAGTGGGGAAAGCCCTTTGAAACACATGGCTGGTTGGGAATTTGTAGATAAAAAGCAGAGCTGTGGTTTTTTTTCAAGTCTTTAATTACCTACATGGGGGTTGGAAGAGGATGATCTCTAAGGTCCTTTCCAACCCAAACCCTTCCGTGGTTCTATAATTCTATGACACTGAAACTTGACAACATCCCAGAAAGGTATTTTAGGCATATTATTCCAACACAGTGACACATTAAAGAGCTTTACAGTATCACTGGTAAAACATGCTTTGATTCCCAAGACCCTGATCCCAAAGAGTTTGTCCAACTCCCTCTCCAACTACTTAGAAAAATGTGTTTATTGGGCTAATAAAACCCAGTGGAGGCAAACTAAGAGTCACTCCCTGTTAATGAGTTAAAATCCCTCAGTCACCTCCAATTTAATTTTTCTAAGGCCCCGAGATTTTAATTTGGGTAATACTCCTATTAATTACAATGTCTAATAACAATGTCAGATTCAGACATCTGTTAAAAACATGTAATGTTAATTTATTGGAAAACCTCCAGCAGTGCTCAATTAAAATATTCCCCAGTTAAGTCAAAGCATGTCATTTGTAATGGAGAGCAAAAAGAAGATACAGTGAATAAAAATAACAGCAAATTAAGAATAAGAAGTTTTGAGTTGAAGATGGACAACATTCAAAAGACTCAGGATTTTTCATTAGGTGGCAGAGCAGTTTTGAGAATCAGGACATTCTCACACTGGTTTGGGAGCACCTACAGGAAATATTTCACAGAATCATAGAACGGTTTAGGTGGGAAGGGACCTTAAAGCTTATCCCATTCCAACCCCCTGCCATGGGCAGGGACAGTTTTCACTAGCCCAGCTTGCTCCAAGCTCCATCCAGCCTGGCCTTGGACACTTCCAGGGATCCAGGGGCAGCCACAGCTTCTCTGGGCAACCCATGCCAGGGCCTCACCACCCTCACAGCCAGGAATTCCTTCCCAATATCCCATCTATCCCTGACCTCTGGCAGTGGGAAGCCATTCCCCCTTGCCCTATCACTCCAGGCCCTTATAAAAATTCCCTTTCCATCTTTCTTGTCGGCTCCTTCAGCTGTGAAAGGCCACAATCAGGTCCCCCCCAAGCTTCTCTTCTCCAGGCTGAACAAACCCAGTTCTCTCAGCCTTTTGCTGCACAAAACACCCCAGGAAATTTGTATCAATCCTTACTCGTCGGGTTTTTCCTGCTGCAATTTCAGTTCTTCATCACAAGATATTTTTTCTTGTTCCTTTAAATACCCAGAGGCCTGTGTTAGGCCAGAGGGGGGGGCTTTGCTATTTTTATGCAATTCCACTGCTTCACAGCATCTTTGCAGTCCTGAGAGTTAAACCAATAGGTGAAACACCCAGCCCTTTTTTCACAGAACTTTGTCATCCCATTCCCATTCCCGTGCCTCTCTGCCCGTCCATCCAGCTGGACTGAAGATGGATCCACCCGAAATCCGCGGCAAAGCCGCCCAGCCCGGTTTTACCACTTTACCACAACTCCCCCCCCCAGCCCCTCAAAGGCCGACTGACATTTCTTTTTGCCTCCTGAAGATGTCAGCAGCCCTGAGCAGGCAGTGGGGCTGGTGACAGAGTATCTCCCTGGCACACATTCCCCCCTGGATAGCGGATTATCCGCCCCGAGGTCGCGTCAGGCTCCCGGCAGCTGTCACGGCACAGATGAGCGGGAACGGTCCAGTGCCTCGTCCCCCCTCGCCCCCTGACAGTGATAAATGACCAGCCCCTGGTGCTCAGCTGAGCCTGACGGGCCCCAACCTCCCCTCACTATCTGCTTCACACCACCAGCAGCCTTTTTCCTGCTGCTATTCCAGCAAACGGGATCGGGGGAGCCCCAAGGTTGGGCCAATTGGCATTTTCAGGAAAAAAAAAGGGAATTGGGATTTTACTTGGAGAAGCTCAAAATAAAGAAAAGAACTCTGTTATAAACCCCTGTGTTTGGGAGCATGGGGGGAGATGATATTTAAAGGTCTCTTCCAACTCAAACCATTCCATGATTCTACACTAAAAAAATCACAGAATGTGCTGAGTTGGAAGAGACCCACAAGGATCATCGAGTTCAACCCTCAGCCCTGCACGGGACCATCCCCAAGAGTCACACCCTGTCCCTGAGAGCATCATCCAGATGCTCCTGGAGCTCTGGCAGCTTTGGGGCTGTGCCCACTGCCCTGGGGAGCCTGTTCAGTGCCAACCACCCTCTGGGGGAAGAACCTTCTCCTGAAATCCAACCTAACCCTCCCCTGACACAGCTCCAGTCCGTTCCTTCAGGTCCTGTCACTGGTCCCCACAGGGGGAGATCCTTCCTGATGTACCTGGAGTGGATGAAGGAATTCTAATAAAACCCAATTTTTAAGTGAAATGGGAAGTATAATAATAAATAAATAATAAAGCCAATAATAAAAATTGGCTGCAACTTCACCATGAAGAGCTACCACAGTTTAAGGCTCAGATTGTATTTCTTAGTGACTAGAAACACATCATAAAATATTTCATTAATAACCAATTTCTTTCACAACAAATTTCAGCTGAAAACTAGGATTTGTTCTAAAAATCATCCAAATGAACATTTTAACTTATTACAGAAGGAGACATAATCAAATAAAGCAGGTAGTGGTGTAGGCTGGGAATTCCAACATGATTCATCTCAACCCCAAGCCAGCAGCTAAAATATTCCAGTCATACCTTGAGGACATTTATCTCCCTGTGACTGGAGCCACTGGTGACTAATTCAGGGCTGAGATTGGCCTAATGAATCCAAAATTTTTTACTATCTGTAGAGAAGTGATTTGTCATCTCCGCTGTGGAACCCGATTTTGACATAATTTCCCAGGAAATCCTGTATTTCTAATGAATTTCACTCCTCTGAGGAAGAAAACAACCACATCAAGCCCAGGGAGGGCTGAGTGTGTCATTGTTGTAGCACTGCCTGTACCCCAAAATGCATTCCCTGAGCAGACATAATTCCATAAGTAACAGTGAATCCACTTCCCTTCCATAACAGAAACTAAACCTTTCTTTCCATCAAGAAATAGAAAGTATTTCTAACCTAAATCCACAACACATTCCCTTGAAAACAGAGTCCATTTTCTAAGTTTCCTCCTTTTACCAACAAATAAAGGTCTAATTAATAAAGTACAGACATTTCACCTTCTTCCCAGTCTTGTTTTGCTCTGAACAATCTTAAAAACAGAATTTGAGTCTTCAAGTCTGTTATTCTTCCCTGGGAGGGTGGGGAGGCCCTGGCACAGGTTGCCCAGAGAAGCTGTGGCTGCCCCATCCCTGAAAGTGTCCAAGGCCAGACTGGATGGGGCTTGGAGCAACCTGGGCTAGTGGAAATTGTCCCTGCCCGTGGAAGGGGATGGAATGAGATGATGCTTAATGTCCTTTCCAACCTAAACCATTCCTCCCTCAGATAAGGAATAAATGTGAAATAAAAGAGAACTGCTTGGAAATCCTGCCTTATAATTTTGCCAGCCACTACTCACAAATTCTGTGAGTGATACATGGTAATGTCTGTGATTTCAGGGCAGGCAAAGCAGATTTTGAGGAGGTAAAAGAGATGTGAATTTTTTTTTTTTTAACATTTTTTTCCCACCTAAAATGACCAAATGTAGTGATGGGTTTAGTGCTTTCATGTGCGTCTTGATTCACCAGAAGTAAATATAACATCGAGCAGCCTGAGTTTATAATGCCTGGTTTGCAGAAAACCACAACACTCCTGCAATATTTTTATCCTTATATTGCTGAAATGGTGTTGCAAATGTGACTCCAATTTTGGGCTAATTTTTTCCTGCCTCATGTTTTATGACCAGCTGCAGCTTCTGGTTGCCACACACAGCCAAGGACAGTTTTCCACAATGATTCAACAGCTCTCCTTGAACTGATGGCAGATTTTTGCAGGAGCTCAGCGCTTTACATTGTAGGACCTTCCCAAAAGCTGACTCCTGTGTGTGTTATTTCAAGTATTCGAGGGAAATAAATAGATTTTTACAGGGCTGGGGGACATTTCACAGAATCACAGAATGTGCTGAGTTGAAAAGGACCCACAAGGATCATCAGGTTCAACCCTTAGCCCTGCACAGGACCATCCCCAAGAGTCACACCCTGTCCCTGAGAGCATCATCCAAAGGCTCCTGGAGCTCTGGCAGCCTTGGGGCTGTGCCCACTGCCCTGGGGAGCCTGGTCAGTGCCCAACCACCCTCTGGGGGAAGAACTTTCCCCTCATATCCACCACCACTGAGACCACCACAGCAAATGGATTGGTTGAGGTTCAAGCTGCTTCCTAAGGAGTTACAACCTGCCACAAGCAGAGCTAAGCACAGAATTTTATAGCAAGCAATTCACAGGAAAGAACTGAGCCTGGAAAGTTCAGGTTCCTCATTTTGTGCTGTTTTTTTAATCTAAATTTATGTCCAGAAAGAGCAGGAATCTTTGTACAAATTAGAGGGAATAGGATTGAGCTGCTGCCAAAATTCAGATGGCGAGTTTTGCCTGCTCCTGACTACCAAAGATTCCTGGGTGATGCCCACAGATGGAAGGCTCTAAATGACACCATCAGAGCTCCAAAATATCAACTTATTCAGTGAAAAAAACCCCTATAATTAATTTTCTCTATGACCTTCTCAGATTAAAACCTTCCAATAACAATCCTTTTGTTTTTCTCAGCACTTTCTAACATCTCTCAAAGTAAGATAATGTTTATTGCTCTAGATCCATAAAACACTCCAGACACAAATCAACAAGCAATGAGGGAATAATGAAAACATTATTAAGGTTTATTAAGGTTCCTGCTGATCTTTCCTTGGTATTTAAAACTGGAAATCTAAGTTCTGTGTTCAATATAAATATATATAGAGAGAGAGAAAGAGGTGATGGTTTATAAGGTAGATTAATGTGAGTTAATTATGAGGTCAGTGGTGACCTCTGTGGGATTGGAATCTCTGAACTGGTTCATCCAGAAAGAGGATGGTCAAGTGGATTAAAAGTGGGCTAAAAAAGGCACAGGGATCTTTAATTTTGATACCCCTGTTCTGTTCCTTCACATTTCACTGCCTTCCCCAAAGTCAAACACAAACTTTCTCTTAACATGGCCAATGTGGAGTTGAATGAATATCGCTGGCAATGAAGTAAAGGCACTTTCTAATGAAAATCAGTCACATTTTAAAACTAATTTGCTTTGACCACATTCACTTCACTTTTGTATTTGCTTTTTACAAACGTTCAGTTGACTGAATTTTCTTGCTACAGCTGAGAAACAATGCCAAAACCCACCTGAACAGGTATTCAAGAAGCAGAATTTCAAATTCACCCTCCCAGTGTGTCTTACTCAACTTTTGAAAGCCTGTGTAGCATCTCTGAGTTTTTGATGAGTTTATTCTCATCCCAAAAATTATTGATTAAATCACCAGTATTACAGTAAATCACAAAATTATTGGGTTTACTGTTATTTTTTTAACAATACAGATGCAGATATTTGAATAAAGACCACACTTTCCTGCTTGGGCAGTTAATACAAATTCAAACCCAGAGCAACATGATTCATATAATTAATTTTTAACCTTCCTATAACAATATTATAAGTTCCTGCATAGCAAAAAAAAAAAAAAAATATAAAGTCAGACATTTCCCTCTCAGACTCTAAAATTTTTTTTTGCATGAGACACAGATTTTCATTATGACTGATCTAATAAGTCCTATTCTCATCTGGGCTATCAGCAACTCGATAAGTAATTACCATTCACCTTAGGCTGTTCCAGCCCATTAGACCAGTCCTGGTGACTCAGGGGAGGCACTGAATGAAGAGCACGAGGCTGATGAAGGCACGGAGAGGGAGGGGAGGAAATGCTGCAGCTGGAATTCTGTGATCCCTCAGAAATGCTCCAGTAAAATCCGAGCTATAAAACCGAAGGCAGAAGAAGTGGGGGAGTTCAGTGGTTTAGCTGCCTTGCATGGATAAATATAAAAGCTGCTCCCTCTGATGTTACAAAGGGATGTGAGATGGAATTTATTCCTGGTTTAAGTTTAAGGGAGACTTGGAGCAAATGGCAGGGATTTGTCTCACAGAGCACAGGCTCTGCTCCCTCTCTGAAGGCCAAAAGTCACCCGAGGATCCAATATTTGTATGTTTATAAGGTAAAACCACCTCGATTCTTTTCTCATCCAGAACAATAATTGCAGCATTCCAATGCCTAAAGGGGCTCCAGGAGAGTTGCAGAGGGACTTGGGACAAGGGATGGAGGGACAGAACACAGGGAATGGCTTCTCACTGCCAGAGGGCAGGGAGAGATGGGATACTGGGAAGGAATTCCTGGCTGTGAGGGTGGTGAGGCTCTGGCACAGGTTGCCCAGAGAAGCTGTGGTTGCCCCTGGATCCCTGGAAGTGTCCAAGGCCAGGCTGGATGGGGTTTGGAGCAACCTGGGCTAGTGGAAGGTGTCCCTGCCCATGACTGGAACGAGATGAGCTTTAAGGTCCCTCCCAAACCAAACAAATCCATGATTCCCTGAATACAGGGATGATGTTTGCACATCATCTGCTTATGAAGGAAGAATGAGACACATTCCACTGCACCTCGGCAGGGGGTGTGACCAGAACCTTCTGCCCTCTCCAGAAAAGATGACTGAGAAACTCAAGTTCCTTATTGAGCTGCACATCAGGAGAAACAACACAGGATCCCAGAATTGCTGAGCTTGGAAAAGATATTTACCATCATCAAGTCCCACCATCCCCCAGCACTGCCAAGGCCACCACTAACCCATGTCCCCAAGTGCCATATCCACATGGCTTTGAAATTCCTCCAGGGATGGGGACTCCACCACTGCCCTGGGCAGCCGTGCCAGGGCTGGATAACCCTTTCCATGAAAGAATTATTCCCAATATCCAACCTGAACCTCCCCTGGCACAACTTGAGGCCATTTCCTCTCATCCCAGATTGAAAGAGGAAAGGTTCCAACTGGATGTTAGGAGGAAGCACCAAAACACTTTTGCACAGAGAGGTTTTCTGACCCTGCTTCGAGCAGGAGGTTTGACTTGAGACCTCCTGAGGTCCCTCCAGCCCGACTCACTCGTGTTTCTGACACGTGATTTGCCCTCATGCAAAGAGAAATCTTGGCAGATGACTGAGGTGCCACTGACTCTGTCAGTCTGCAGGACAAACGGATTTATAGGCATCGAGTGTCGAAATAAAATAACTCGGTGATGAACTTCCCACCGAGTTTCAAATCCCAGCTCTTAAATTAAAGATTCTGTGCCACAGCACGTCCAGGGCTCGTGATTCACGGATTTGTTCTCTCATTGATGTTTAGACAAACGAATTAAAATTGCATCACTGTCAGCAAAACATTTACAAAGGATTTAGATGGTTTTGCTGACTGGGGGAACAGCATAATAAACACCTGTCGATAAATGTCCTCAGTTAAATGGACATGCAAACACTTAAATAGATGCACTGAGACCCCAAATACCCACAATAAATGGGCATTCAAATACTGCAATAGATGCAAAGAGATCCCAAATACCCACAATAAATGGACACCCAAATACTGAAATAGATGCAAAGGGATCCCAAATATCCAAAATAAAGGAACACCCAAAATACTGAAGTAGATCCAAAGAGATCCCAAATGTCCACAATCAAATGGACATCCAGATCCTGAAACAGATGCAAAGGGATCCTAAATGCAGATTTTTGTTGGAAAAAAAACATGACCTGATTTGTGTGAAGGCTGTTTGTCACTACACAGATAATTTTACATTTGACTTCTCTATCCAGGAAGCTTTTTAATTTGAGTAAAACCACTGCTTAACATTCATTTTATTGAACTCTGTCTCTTCGACGCAAAATAAAAGTTACAAACCAAGAATGAACAGTATTTTTCTGGAAGGTTCTAAATCGCCCACAAACTCACAGGATGTTTCTAATATCAATATTTAGTGGTGATCAAGAATAGGAATAAAATCAATACATCTAGGAAATACTTTGACCATTTGGTCACCTGCTTTATATCCCCCTTTTCCAGCCAGAAACCCGGGGAATTTTACAGTCAAAACAACTTCAAAATCTTGGGCAAACACGAGAAAAATTTTTAATGAGCTGATCTGGAAGGAAAAAATGCCTTTATTAAGATGTGTTGTTCCTCTCTCAGTGGCTAAATGATTGTTTCCAGAAGCAATAATCAGCTCCTGATATGAAAGCACCCAAGTTAATTAGCAAAGGGTTCCACTGTTGGAGGGAGCTGCATTATTCACTCAACCAGAGGAAATAGTTTTTATTTTACAATATTATTAAATGCAGCTTTTGAAATTTTTTTTTTTTTTTTTTTAGCTGGTAATGCAATTCTGGAAACACGATTTTCGCTGGGAAAACCTCTCTGCTGGTTAATAACTGCAAAAGGGAACAGCAAAGTCCGGCAGCTCCGTTGTTGTGCAACAGGATTAATTCTTTTTATTGCTTTGCATCTTTTAATTATTGTGGTAGGGACCGCAGTAATCTCTAATAAACAATTATATAAAAATTCCTGGACAGTGAACCGAGAATCAAAATGCAA
>JAWWES010000115.1:113145621-113157324 GCA_035583135.1 Lophotriccus pileatus
GTGGTAGGGACCGCAGTAATCTCTAATAAACAATTATATAAAAATTCCTGGACAGTGAACCGAGAATCAAAATGCAATTATAAAATGGTCTCCCTTGTTGTATTTCAGGCAGAAAGGGGTGTGCAAAGTTTTTAATATTAAATATAAAAACACAAAATATTATCTGAGGTGTCGAAGACTGGGAAGGAAACTTGGTTCAATGACATATAGAAAATATTCACACAGGGAAGAGGGACTTTTGTTTTGTCTACTCATAAACCAAATCTCAATCATCAACCAACTGAAGAGCAGGAAAAGATCTGTAAATTTAAACTAAGAGATTGATCCAATCAGTGAGAAATTAATTCTATAACTTCCTCATCTTATTTTTCTTTTTTTTTTCTTTTTTTTTTTAACCTTGAGAAAACAGAAAAAAAACCTAATTCCTGGTCTTTGCCTCAGGTTTCTGCTTCAAACTTCTCTTCCTCGAACACAGGTCAGATGGAAGAAGTGAAAAACAGAATCACAGAAATGGCTGAGACCTTTGCCCAAAGGTCCCTCACAAATGACATTCCCATGGAAGATGTATCTGCAAACAAACCTCTTTCCCTGAAGTGCTTTAAAGGACAAAGATCCAAAAAAAAAATCTGAATAAGAGAGAAAGGAACAATTCCTGCCCCGGGTTGGAGAAAATGCTCAGGAGCAGAAGGAAATCCAAGGTGTGGAAAGGGCAGTTTGGCTCTTTGATCAGCAGGTTGAGAAGTTATTTGGGAATTGCCTCAGGAAAAAGAACAATAATCCTGAAATCATGGAATGGTTTGGGTTGAAAAAGACCTTGAAGCTCATCCTGTTCTCCCCCCACCATGGGCAGGGACTTCTTCCACAAACCCAGGTTGCTCCAAGCCCTGTCCAACCTGGCCTTGGACACTTCCAATGGAGCAGCCATAGCTTCTCTGGGCAACCTGTGCCAGTGTCTATAATGGAAGTTTCTGGACTCACCAGGAGAATTCCTGACATAAATACGTGAACTCTGCCAGGGGAAATGTGGAGGGACAAAGATAAAATCACAGGAACACAACCAGATCCTTCCTTTCAGCACTGCAGGGAGTGACAGCCAAGAGGAAAGGGAGCATTAAAAAGAAAGAAGTGAAAAGTTATCCCAATCTCCCATCCTGCACTGAAAAAAGGGGGACTGGTAGTTGGACTGACAATTTCTGAGGTGTCACAACTCACAACAATTTTCTGGGGAGCCAAAAAGGAACAAAATAGGAAATATGAGCAGGGAAGACAATTCACGTGAATCCCGTCTTCTTCCCTCCTCCCCTTTCATCCAACCCAGATGTTTTATATGAATTTATATGAATTTCACTAAAAGGAATAGATGAATAGATAAAGGAAGTATAAGAAAATACACTCCCAGAGAAGTAGGGACGAGGAAACTTAACCACTGACTATAAATTTGGGCCGAGGAAGCAGCACTTTCAACCACGGCACTTTCAGGCACTAATAAGGATCAATAATGACAAAATGACACTTTGATTAGAGCCAACTGAGAGGAAAAAAAAGATCCTGACACAGTTCATGGTAGCAGGAAAAAGTAGGGACTGGAAAAATGCCAAGCCATTTAATTTAGAGCTTGATTATTCCACCTTCCCTTTCTGCCCTGCCACAAACAGCAGAGCTGAGATAAGGGGCAAAGTACTACTTGAACTGCAAGGGTGACTTGATTTATTTCCAAATTCTGGGAGGTTTCCAAATCTGAAATAGGCTGTCAGCTTGGTGATAAATTAGAGAGCGTGACAGGCAATATTTGGTTTGGGAACTGTTCTCAGCAAAAAAAACCACAACTCCTTCTTTAATCTCTCTCCCTCCTCTTCACTAAACCTGCCTGGCCATTACCCCGGGCATAGAAGGGTTGGAAGAAGTTTCTTTAGGGCCATCACTTTAATATCAGCCAAAAGAGCAGCTCCAAAGCAACCCGAGGCATTCTCAAAAGTGTTTTGGATTCCCTTCTGTTTAGTTTTTTTTTTAAAAAAAACCCTCTCGATTGATTGTTTTCTTATCACCCTGAGCACATTCACCGAGTGCTGAGCGAGCTCTGCTCCTGGAAGACAACAGGGAGAGCAACTGGGAAGCTCTTCCTCATCCTGTCCTCGCCAAGAGATGAGGCACAGGGACACACAAAGCTTTGGAGAGACACACTGCCAGATGGAAGACAGGGAGTGGCCACAAGCATGGGGTGAAATTCTTGTTCTAAGGTGTTAATTCGGATTTTGGGAAGCTGCTCAGCGGCTCTGTGTCAAAATAAGGGCTAGCAAAGATCCCACCCCGCTGTGCCCATGACTCAGAGGAGCCAAGAGTCTCACACTGTTGGTAAATATAAGTAAATTTAATGTAGTAAAACAAGAAAAAAGAACAAAAAAAACAAGGAAAGAAGTTCCTGGACTCCTGTGACACATTTGGAAATACTCAGGCTCTTCAATAAAGCTGATGCTATTTTAGATATCTGAGATATCTGAGAAACCTGCACTAAATTGCTCAAGAAGAGTGAGATCTTTATAGTCGTGTCACGGTTATTACAGTTCACTGAACACACAGATTTCATATTCCCAGCAATAAAAAGCCCCAGGAAAAAGGGCAGACTCACTGGGAAAAGCTGTAGAGTAAAGAGACACGATTAAAAGCAATTTCATAATATTCGAGCTCAAGAGTCACAGAATCACAGAATGGGGTTGGGTGGGAAGAGACCTGAAAACTCATCCAGTTCCTTCCGCTATCCCAGGTTGCTCCAAGCCCTGTCCAACCTGGCCTTGGACACTTCCAGGGATCCAGGGGCAGCCACAGCTTCTTTGGGCAACCTGTGCCAGGGCCTCACCACCCTCATGGGGAACAATTTCTTCCTTATCTACAATTTAAACCTCCCCTCTTTCAGTTTAAAGAAGACAACCATAAAGGAAAAGTGCTGCTTAAAAATATTAATAAAGTTGATGGCGAAAAAAGCAATGTGAGGACATCCAGACTGATTCATTAGCAAACTATTATATGTATTAATTTATTCATGCAGTTTTCCCTCTGTTAAACCCAGCATCATATTTTTTACTGCCATCAAACGGTTTCCATCCCCCTTCCCAAGGAGAAGTCCATAGGTAGAGAGTTAGGACTGATGAATGAGGAGGGAGTAGGGTAGACAGACCACAAAGCAAAGGAATGCATTGGGAATGGCCAGGGCTCCTGTAATCACAAATAAATCCAGACAGGAATCACTTTGGGAAACAAAAGGAGGTAAAATAAATCCCTCCAACCTCTCCTCAGGCTCACCAGGAAAACTACAGCAACAGGAATGGTTTGTGCCCTGAGACCTCATGGTCCATAACAGATCCACAGCCCAGGGCAGGGGGAAAGCTCCAAAGCAGAGCCATTAATTAATATCTGTGCCTGATTAGTGGTTTAGATGTTGAAATCAGTATTAAATGTTAATGACTTAATCAGCAACGGAAAGAGATATAATTTGAATCAGTGCTACTTCTTGACGAGGAAAAAAAAATTTACTACAGGGAAATGAAGTGACTTGAGCAAAGAAGTCCCAATAGTTACAATCATGGACATAAACTGTGTGAACTCTAAATACACTCAAGGCAGATTCACAAGGTTTGGATTCAGCCCTTACATGTGTCACAAGCTTCCTGAACTGGGAAAGGAAAATCATACCAGTTTAACACTTGAAGTTGGGGATAATATTTCAGGAGTGAGAGAGACAAAAAAAACCCAAAAAGTAGAAGGCAAATATTCCAAGAGAAGCACAGCTCAGAAATGGAAATCAATGAGCTGAAAACCCAAGGCCTGGCCAGGTGAACTGAACCAAATCCCTTCTCCAGTCAAACTGAACCTTGTTATAAAGTACATACATGGAAAGGTTTGGGTTGGATTCATTCCAACTCCTGCCATGGACAGGGACACCTTCCACTAGCCCAGGTTGCTCCAAGCCCCGTCCAATCTGGCCTTGGACACTTCCAGGGATCCAGGGGCAGCCACAGCTTCTCTGGGCAACCTGTGCCAGGGTCCCATCACCCTCCCAGCCAATAATTCCTTCCCAATCTCCCATCTCTCCCTGCCCTCTGGCAATAGAAAGCCATTCCCTGTGTCCCATCCCTCCATCCCGTGTCCAAAGTCCTTCTCCAGCTCTCTTGGAGACTCTTTGGGCACTGGAAGGTGTTGGAAGGTCTCCCTGCAGCCTTTTCTTCTCCAGGAGAACACCCCCCCCCAGCTCTCCCAGCCCGGCTCCATATAATTGATGTATTAAACAGACTCAAGCCAAACTCATTTATGTAATTACAAATCTCCAGACAGCAATTAGTGATGGAGAAATATGGTCACAAAAGGTCCCACTCTGCACTGGTTTATTGTGTGTAACACGTTAATGCCTGAGCTCTCAGCGGGGTGAAGGACATGGGAGAACAAAGGGGCTTGGGGTGGGGGGTCAGAGCCGCTCTCTTAGTGCTGCTATTTGGGCACCCTGAGCAAAAGCTGATCTCAAAACACTCCTGGCAAAAGCTGGGCTGAGACTGAAGCAGGACTGAAAGAGCCTGCTCTGCCGTGCAGAAATGCACTCAGGAGCTGGGATGGCTCCCTCCCGCAGATCCGTCACACGGGGAGACCTCGGGAGAGCGGACAATCCACCAGGAAAAGGTGCTGCCCCTGAGGGATGCTGTGCAGAGTGAAGGTGGATATCTGCTGCCCCAGCTGGATCAAGGAGCAAAAAAAGATTAGAAGTCACTGCTAGAAACCACAGTCATTCACTGTAGGGAAAATAAGAAAACAAGGATCGGGATCTTTTCCCTCGCAAGCTCGGTGCTGGCTGCAGTGCTCAGACTCTTGTAATTAAGCTTGACCACTGCTCACAGGAGATTCCCTTTACATTCCCTATAAAACTGCCACAATTCCACTGCTTTTCCCGTTCCAATTCTGTATCTATTGGATATTCAGAAATTCTAATAAATTTGTAACTTGAATTCAGTCACTTCTCAGAGCAAATTTCAAGATAATGAAGGAATGTTTTAATCATATTTATAATAAAAATCTTTACAATTGTTTAATTCAAGAGTTCCAGCTGCCTCCCTGGTTTGAAACAGGAATTTGAGTGCAAAACATCCCACCTGCTCAGTGTAAAGTCTCTTCACTTGGACTTCTCCATCTGGAATTTAAAGCAGAAGCCTCAAAGCTGTTCAATCAATCTAAAAACTGTCAAAATCCTCTGCTCTGGATCAGGCTGGGAGAGCTGGGGATGTCCAGCCTGGAGAAGAGAAGGCTCCAGAAAGACTTTGGAACCCCTTCCAGGGCCTAAAGGGGCTCCAGGAGAGCTTGGAAAGGCACTTGGGACAAGGGATGGAGGGACAGGACACAGGGAATGGCTTCCCACTGCCAGAGGGCAGGGAGAGATGGGAGATTGGGAAGGAATTCTTGTCTGTGAGAGTGGTGAGGAGCTGAGATGGAATTCCCAGAGAAGCTGTGGCTGCCCCTGGATCCCTGGAAGTGTCCAAGGCCAGGTTGGATAGGACTTGGATCAATCTGGGATAGTGGAAGGCAGGGGGTGGGGTGGGATGAGCTTTAAGGTCCTTTCCTGAACCTGCTCCTACCTCACTTCTTTAAACACAAAATGCGTTTTTAGCTCCTGTCTGGGCTGGATCTTAAAGCACAGTGAGCACAAAGTTTGCCTGGGGCATTTTCCAATCCTAATACAGGGAATACACATTGTTTTAATCCACGGAATAAACTGCTAGGGGAGCAGCTGGAATCAAATGGTGAGGGACAGGTCACAGCTGAAGGGATGGACTTTGTTACCAATTACCACTGACACACTGAATTTGCTTTTATTCCCTCACAGATGTTCCTACCCTACATTAAATCCCAGAAATCCCCCATCTCCACAACCTCACTTGGAAGATTTAAAACAAATACAACTCAGAAGTGAAGGAAGACAAAGAAGCTGCAGGTTTAAGCTGACAAAAATTCTCAGCAAGGAGTATTTAACTGAGTGCAAACACAAAACCTTCAAATTAAGGCATCCCATGATTCTGACTAATTTGGGGGCAATAGTTGGCAGTTTCTCTCCATGACTTTTACCAAAGGAAAAGAACAAACAGTGGCACTTCCCAGAGCTTTGGTGGAGGTTGTTCTTGTTATGGTTTGTTTCATTTGGGTCTTAATTTGCAAAAAGGTTCAATTCTTTGTACGCTGTAAATCAAATTAAGGCCTGCCTGGGGACTCATCAGCCCAAGCATCTAATGAAGAAAATACATCAGGGCTGATGCAAATTTATGGGATGATTTCTGCACAAAGGAAACAACAAAATGGCCAAGAAGAACCACACATTAATGAGCAAAGAGAGGATATTTAACTAAATAAATATTCTCATCAATGCTCTAAGGAATGAAATTCTGTGGGTGTTGGAGAGACAAATTTTGAAGCAGGTTATAAAGATTTAAACTACGTTTTCTTCCTACTTATAGAGGGAATGCACCTAAAATACAAACAGTTCCTAGAAATCAGACATCTAAAAGCACAATAACATCCCCCAGTCTCTGCTGATGTTGAATTTTCATTCCTTCCATAAAAAAATAATTAATCAGGTTAATTATTTTGACACTAATGCAATCTCAGATAATACACCGAAAAGAGGTGAGAGGGTTTTAAGAATTCCTTATTTGGGAGGCAAATTAAGGAGGGATTTGATGAATATGTGTCTTTTTGTGTATTTTAGGAATAGCCCAGCAAATAACACGTGGACAAAGAACTGGCATGGGATGAAGGTGAGAGAGGTGAGCAATTTTCTAGTTTACCTGAGGGGTTACAGACCCAGGGAAAGGCTCCTTGAGGTGAACCTTGGCAAGAGAAGGGGTTGGAATGGATGATCCTTGAGGTCCCTTCCAACCTAAACCATTCCAGGATTCCATGAAAATAAAATTTTATGCAGGTGAACAAACCTTGATTATCAATTTCATCCCAAATCGTTTACATGTTCATCAGCAAACACAGACCCAGACAACCATTAACGATCCCACAATCTACAAAGAGAATCTCTGCTTCTATTCCATGTGGGATTTTATTACCCCCAACACTTGGGAGTTGTTAAAAAGTCTGAGCAGAAAAATCACCCAGAACTAATGTCTATATACCTATAATTTCTGTATTATCTATAATATAATTAGATTTATAATATCCATATATCTATAACATCAATAGATCTATAATGTCTACACATCTATTATATATATATATATATATATATATATATATAACATGTACAAGGGTGTTTCTATCACTTCCATTAAATTCTCTAATGCTCTTCCCTTCACCACAACTCCCCACACATTTTTTTTTCCCTGGGACTGTTACTGAGCTTTGGAGATTTTTTGGGTGACAGGTTTGTCAGCAAAGCAGCAACAATTTTGAATCTTCCCAAAAACTCGCCCTGAGTGCACTTTGAACCGAACCATCCCATCACTGCTCTTTTTGCAGGATTGGTGTTGACGATGCCCCTCAACCACAAAGGAGTGAACAGCTCCCAAAAACCGTTTCCCAGGGAAGAAACAGGCCTGGAGGATAAAAGGAATATTCATCTTGGAAAAGTTATCAATAAACTATCTGAGCAAACGCAAATTCTCACTTTCATTATTGTTAATCGCCGACACTGGGCACGTTCTCCCTGGGAGCTGAGCAATCCTGGCTCCAAGCCAGGGAAGCACTTCAGCATTTTCTTATCTTTCTGCATTGAGGGTGATATTATTATTCACAGGCTTCAAGTTAAGCTTGTGTAAAACAAGAGCATTCAGCCTCACTCCAGCCCGAGCACAAAGTTAATGGAATATGGAAATGGGAAAATCCAACCCAGAGTGCTGCAAAAGTTGAAATAATGTTCCTTTTTAAACACTTCTCTCCCTCCAAGACTTGCTCTGCTCCATCAGGTTGACACTCTGCCAGTGCATGAGTCCAACCAGCTGAGATTACATTTCCAATATTATCCTATTTATCCCTGGATCCCATAAAACTGTAACTGTTGGAGACTCGAGTCACACCCGATGTGACTCTGGCTGCAATCAGCGTTGCAGCAGGGATGGAACCACCCCAGGTGCTTTTCCCTGGCATGTTTGGGGACTTCAGGACATTCAAGCTTTTGTAAACCTCCATTAAAGAGCTTTTTTTTTTGTGGTTGTTTCCATAGAAACGGCTGATCATCAGTTCTGGGAGAACATAAAACCTCCTTTCAACACATTGGATGGTAATTTTCTCCAAATGACCTCCAGGTAATTAATGTGAGGGTTTGACCCCTGCTTTAAGGTGATTTTCTAAGAAACAAACTGCATTTCTCCTTTAAAAACCTGGATGCATTGCTCAGAACAGTCCAACTCCTGCCATGGGCAGGGACACCTTCCACTAGCCCAGGTTGCTCCAAGCCCCGTCCAACCTGTTCTTGAACCTTTCCATTATTCCCAACACTCCAGTTCTGTTTTCCTTTCCCAGATGAACTCTCTTTACCCGGTGACACTTCTAGTTCTTCGAGACCTTCTAGATTGTTTTAGACTCTAAATCCTGTATTTGCAATTATTTTTTTAATATATTTCCATGAGAAAATTCCAGGGATCATCTGCTGCTTTCCACAGATCTACTTCTTAGTTGTGCATTCCCAGCTTCTTTCACTGTTTTACACCAAAATCAGATGAAAAGGTGAAAAACTCAGATGAAAAAGTCAAAAACTCAGAGGAAAAAGGCAAAAACTCAAACACAAAAGCCAAAAACTCCAACGAGAAAGCAAAAAACTCAAATGAAAAAGCCAAAAACTCAACTGAAAAAGCCAAAAACCCAACTGAAAGGATGGTGCTTTATATATCAAAAATTTGGCAGTCTTCTCCAAATGGGATTATTGGCATATGGAATCATGAAACCGCAGAATCATTTCAGCTGGAAAAGACCTCTCCTACCATGGAGTTCAATCAATCTGATCATCAATACATCAATACATCACCAGCTGATCGAAGGTATCACGATCAATGTATCAACAAGAGCGTCCCCTCAAACACTGTGGGCTATTTTGTGCATTTATTTAGACATCTAATGGTGCAGAGCAGAAATCTGCCTCCTTCTGACAACTCTCTTCCACAACCTGTATCTCCTGAGACAATTTCCCTTTATATGCGACTGGTTATAAGGAATAAAAAGACATTTCTCTACAAGAGCTGCTTCAGTTCACTCTGGGGGAAGAAAGAAAGAAAAGAACATCTATTTCAGTATTTCAGTGTTTGTTACCTGGTTCTCAGGACCTGATTACAGTTTCCAAGTGTTCCAGGTTTTTCAGCCTACAGGGCGTAAATAAAAGGTCTTTTCTGAAAAAGGCTGTGTGACCCTTGGGTGGTGCTCACGGGACACACCTCCAGACCTTTCTCTCTCACACAGCAGAGTTTAGAATTGTATTTCCATAAACATTTAAAACAAACAAACAAACAAACAAACCCTCTTCCTTTCCTTCTTTTATTCTGCATAACCATGTAAATAAACATTTCACCTCATCACTCATCAATTTCAATTTGGCAAAGACATCCTGACCACTGTCTCAAATCTATTTTTATGCCACCTGAATACCCATTGGTTTATTTCTTTCTCTTTCTCCACTGATTATTTTTCCCCAAGAAATTAAAAAAAAAAAAAAACAAACAAATTAATTCTTCCTGGAACTTTCTTTCCAGGCCAGAAAAAAATCATAACCTCAAGTTTCGAGCTCCAGAATTTATCACTGAAGGGCACTGACTGGTGGGTTGGCTGTCAAAGGTCACCACTGTCCTCTCCTACGTGTAGAGGCGCTCAAGGGTTGCTCTTCTTCCCTTGAAAGACTGAAAGGGGGAGCACAAGTCCTGTAACATGACTGAGCTTCACAACATGTTTTGATTCAACATTTTGTTGTTAGGAAACTTTCTCTGTGAGTGTCTTTCTTTAGGGCAAGAAAACATGGAAAAATAGAATGGTTTGGAATGGAAGGGGCCTTAAAGATCATCCAGAACCACCCCCTGCCATGGGCAAGAACACCTTCCACTAGCCCAGGTTGATCCAAGCCCCATCCAACCTGGCCTTGGGCAATTCCAGGGATCCAGGGGCAGCCAATCCAGGAATGTCCAAAACAGAACACAGCACTCAAACCAGGTAAGCAGAGCAGAGGAACCACCTTATTTGAGGTGTTTGACATTTTTAATCACATTGCTGATCTAGGAAATTCCTCATCTCCTGCATTTCCAGCCCACAAAATCACAATATCATTTTGCAAGACAATTTCCAGCACTTTATGTATTTTCTTTACACAGTTTATGTGTGTTCAGCTGTCACTTCACCTCAACCCTTTTCCCTGCTTTTTTTTCCCAGGGTCTCAAGGATTTATCAGCAAATCCTCACGAGTGCACTCACTGAAAAACCTGGTTTAGATAATCAAGTGATACTCTCTTCTACCAGCAAATTGTAGTTGCAATGGATTAAGAATAACTCAGTGCCACACCTTAGAACACTTGGAGTGCCCTTTGGAAATGGGATGTTTGGGTTTGCTGCCCTGATCCAGTCAATTTTACTTATTTATTAAATGGATAAAATGTCAGAGAATCACAGAATTATTTAGGTGGGAAAAGACCTTTGAGATCATCAAGTCCAACCATTAAGGTTCAAAGGCATTCCTTTAAAATAAAATGTTTTTTTCACTGCTTGGTGATCAAGGGAATCTCTAAGAAAGCAAAGATCACTTTAAATCCTGGTAGGCAAGGAGAGAGGCTCAAAGCTGGATTTCTCACATCTTTTGAGAGCACCCATATCCCAAAACTCTTGTATAAAGTTCAGCTTCTTCTTGTTTCATGCCTTCCCAGAGGTGTCCCAAATGAATACATCTGATTTAAAACCAAAGGACTTGTTTTACCCAGTTTCCTTTACTTTCAACAGGAAAATTTGATATTATGCCATAGATAGTCATACAAAATTTTGGGTTGCAAGGGACCTTGAAGATCATCTCATTCCACCCCCCACCCATGGGCAGGCACACCTTCCTGCTATCCCAGGTTGTTCCAAGCCCTTCCACAACTTTTTCAAATTGAATTTGTTAACGAGACAGAAAAACTGAGCAGTTGCACAGTTGTTTTCACCTCCTCCTTTGTCCCCCCCCCCCCCTCCTCAACAAACCCAGCAGGAGGCAGGAAAAGCACCACCTGCCTGGGAGAACATTCCCTGCAAAGCCATGGATTTTACTCCAGGGCAGCTCAGGGGGTGCCACCAACAGTGACTGTGACCAGAGCTGGCACCAAACTGCCTTTAAACACCTCCAGATTCAGGTGTTTTAACTCTGAGCTGAATCATAGAAACAGAGAATCATAGAATCATTGAATCACTGAATCATAATCATAGAATCATTGAATCATTGAATCACTGAATCATTGAATCATAGAATCATTGAATCATTGAATCATAATCATAGAATCATTGAATCACTGAATCATAGAATCATTGAATCAGGTGGGTTGGAAAGGACCTCTGAGATCATCAAGTCCAACTGTTGATCCACTACCAGCAGTTTCTAGACTATTGCAGTGATGTCACATCCACTCTGTCCTTAAACACCTCCAGGGACGGGGAATCCACCCCCTCCCTGAGCAGCCCATTCCAAGGGCTGAGCACTCTCCAGGGAAAGAATCCCTTCCCCAGATC
>JAWWES010000115.1:113177092-113188110 GCA_035583135.1 Lophotriccus pileatus
CCAAAGGAACTTGTTCCAGCAGAGATGATCGTGGCAAAAACACCCGTGAGAAGGGGGAAGTTCTTTGAAATGTCCCTCAGCATCTTAAAAAAAAGTGCAGAACATTTCTGGACTGCCCAGGAGTGCAGCAGGAACAGGTTCTCACACAGCTTGTCCTCATGTCAAGTGTTGTTTGGTGCCCTCACCTAAACCACATTTAGAAAGAGGAATTTTTACTGGTATAGAGAAAATCGGGGGGTGAAGTGTAAATAAGGACTCAGAGATTTTCAGCACTCAGTGAGCAAGGCCCCAACTTTAGGGTTTAATTAGGAATTATGTATTTCTTGAGGAATCATGTATTTATTTAGGAATTAGGTTTAATTAGGAACTATGTAACTTCCAAAAGCCACACACAACTCTTTCTGTTTGCTTTCAGATTTAAGCACTTAGAACAACAACTTCAAGTGCATAAAAATGTTTCTAAATGTTAAATACATCGATATTTTTATTTCTTTTCCCTCTTTGGTTTGATTACAGGGGTTTCTCACTCCTAAAACACGGAATTAAAAGAAAAAAAAAAACAACCAAATTCAACCTGGAGGAGGTTGAGGTAAAAATCAGTTCAGGTCCTGGCTCTCCCTCCAAGACAGGAGCAACTTGCTGGAATGTTTTCCAGCCTCCAGGGTGATCCCTGAACTCCATATTCCCAGCAAACTTTTCTTCCATGAATTTGCCCAGTCACTTTGAGGAATGTGGACACTTTTAGCTCATGGTTATAGTTGAGATTTATGTCCTCTGCCCTTTACAACTTGCAAGAAATTGCGTAGCAGGCTGATTTTTACACCAATAACAACTTTATAACAACAACTAAGTAAAGAAATCAAAGCTTTAACAGAGTATTTTCCCTTGGTTTAATTCAGTGGGTGGTGGATGATCTCTTTCCCTCCAGCAGCTGGATCGTTTCCACTCTTCAAAACCCCCTTCCACAAACCTGCTGGTGGAATTTCTCTCATTAATGGAGCTAAATAAGCCCCTGAAAGCCTTTGGTAAAACAGACACTGGATTACATTAATTAATCATGCAAATTTTCTTCTGATTTTGCCTCCACTGCCACAGGCAGCTCTGGCTCTTCAAAGGTACCTCCAGTGCCACAATAACCACAGTTCACGAGGGCAGGCAGAGAACTGGAGGAAGGCACATTAAGGGAAAATTTGAGCCAATTTATTTGCATCAGATCCTCCCAATTATGCTGCTCTGAGGGAAGTTAAAACACCCTGCCCCCCCCGCTCTGAGCTCATCTGAACAAAACAATAAGAAATTAAGGGCTGGGGGTGCAGAAATACATTTCATTTTTAAGCCATAACTCTCTGGAGGAGCAGAGGGAAAATATTTATTAACCTGTGTGTCCCAAATGCAGGGGGTGGCACATGAGGGCTCCTCTTTTCTAAATTCAAATTGGTTCTTTATTATAAACCTTTTCAGAGATTTGCTGCACCAAACTCAGCAGTTCAGCCCTCTCCTCCTGCTTCCCAAAACTCACCCTCCTCATTGTGCTTTTCCTCCTGATTCTACTTGTTACTAATTATTGTTTGTTTTGTCCATCCTACTCCCAACTTGGACACAGTAAAAATAAAAATGCTCATTACAAATCATTCACTAATTCTAAATAATTGTAAATAATAAAACAATGCTCATTAAAAAATCCTTTTGATATCATTAATGTTAAATTGTTTTGTGTGGGTAAACTGAGAAAGCTTTACCTTTATTCTATGGTTTGCCAGGGTTTAGTGGTGGATTTGGCAGGGCTGGGTCAGTGGCTGGACTTGATGACCTCAAAGGTCTTTTCCAACCTGAACCATTCTCCAATTCTAGAATAACCAAGAATCAAAGACCTTTGTAAAAGTGATCAGCACTGACACTTAAAGAACTGAGAAATTCTGATTTCTTGGGCAATCAGCCCTGCTTCCATTTCACACAGAGAAGTACAGACTCTGCTCAGCATCCAAACTTCCAGAACTGCTGTAAGTATCATGATTTCCCTCCAAAACAAGACTGAGGATCAATCACCCAAAATTAACCGTCATCAGGTGGCGAATTATCAATATATCTGGTGTCAAACAAAAGTCAACAGTGAGACACAGTGATTTGTCTCATTTATGTGCCCATAACATACATTTTCACTGCATGTGTTTATAAAAGCTACAAAAATGCACAGAACTTCACTGTGAAACACTGTGAAAAACTGCTTCACTGGGTGAGAAAGAGGAGCCCAGCTCACTGGAAGTTAATAAATTCCTTGTAATTCAGGCAAGTACGAGAGATTCCTGCATATGGAGCATTTTTCCGAGTGTCAGGTCACTGAGCTGTCAGGAACACAGGAGCAAGAAATCCTGAGGCTGAGTAGGAAAGGAAAGGCAGAAAAATCCTCATTTAAGGCAATTAAAAAGATTAGATACAAACTGGTCTCCAGGGAGACCTTGAAGTCCCTTCCAGAGCCTAAAGGGGCTCCAGGAGAGCTGGAGAGGGACCTGGGACATGGGCTGGAGGGACAGGACACAGGGAATGGCTTCCCACTGCCAGAGGGCAGGGAGAGATGGGAGATTGGGAAGGGACTGCTGGCTGGGAGGGGGGGATGGACTGGAATGGAATTCCCAGAGAAGCTGTGGCTTTCTGTCATCAAGTCTTTGCGAAGCCTTTAAATATTCTCTGCATAATTTAACTCTGACCTCACTGGGGATGTATGGTTTGAAAGCAGCTGATCACCACAAAGCTCCTCCACCAGAACCTACAACTGAGGGAGTGGAAAACTTGTGCTTTAACCAGACCCCCCCAGGGCACGTTGCCCAACTTATCCGGCAAGTAACAGGAAGTTTCTCCCTCTGAGGCACAATTTATGAACTCTTAAAGCAGGAGGACAAGAAGAGAGCAGGGAGAACCCCCAAAAAAGTGACACAGAAGAAGCACCCTGGAATCCATGGCTCCCTGTGCCGCTTGTAAGAGCAACATAAAGGCAGCACCTCCTATTTCCAATCCCACAAGGACGGAGCATGGAAGGACCGCCGAGGTGTGAAGCCCAAACACCTGCCCAAAGCAGAACAAATTCAACGTTCGATCCGACTGCTGGGAGTCACCCCTAGCCAAGTTTTCACCATCTCCAAGGATGGTGATTCACATCTCGCCGTGAAATACCTTTTAATTAATGCAATCACACTTTCCCTTGTCACTTCTTTTGCTGTTCATAAAGGAAGCAGCTGATAATCACCACTGATGACGGCGCTGGGCGTGTGACAAACCCTCCACGTCAAACACGACTTTGTGGTGGTCACACATACAGTGGGTTCCAACTTCCAAATTATTTCACGCTGCATCCATGCTGATCCATAAATAAATCAGGAATGGTGGTGGCCATTTTGCCAAGCACAAATCAGAAATGCTACACCCAAAACCACTCGTTCACTAATTGCTCACTGAGCAAACTCGGGTCATTCCCCTCACATGAGATTTATCAGGACATTATTCAGACTCCAGCGCACAAATTCCAGGTGATGTTATCAATCCTATAATCTTCCAGTTGGGAGATTGTCAATCAATTTGGAGCCCTATCTGGCAATAGTTCAGGACCAACAGTCCTGCCAGATCACCTGCAGCTGGGAAAATGTCCTGCCAGCAACCACATGGTCGTGGCTGTGTTTGGCTTCTTGCCATCTCAGGTATTCCTGGGCTGCTCTTTCCCATTCCCAGAAAGTCTCAGGGAGTGGAAAAAGCCTTAAAAACTTCACAAAAGAGCCCCAAAAGGTCAATTAAGAACACTTAGGGGGGTCAATTCCCAGCTTAGTGCTAACACTGACAGTACCTTGAAGGTGGCCCACATTCCCAGTTATAACTGGGGAGATTCCTAGACCTTCTTCCAACTCATTTGGATGGTTCTACTTAAGTTTCTTGCTAACATTTACTCACACCTGGCTTAGACATCCCAGAAAATACGTGGATAGGTGGTGCAAAGTTGAATAAACTGCGATTCACCTTTACCAGAGGAAAATTAACGCCTGACGTGCTCATCCAGAAACTCCCAGGATGGAGATTAACATTTGAGTGCCACAAATCGAGCTCTTCCCTCTGAATTCTTGGGATGCAGGACAAAGCCCGGGAAGGAAAGGAAAGGAGTAGGAATGCTGTGAGACAAGAAGCCCTCCACGAGCAGAGATAGGCAAAGATTTATAATTAATCAACAAGAGGAATGCAGGCCCTGTTTTACAAGGCAATAATCCAGCTCCATTCCCGAAGGGAAAAGCCTTGGAGAATGAAGGCCAAGCAGCTTTTTCAAACAAGGCAACTGGATTATTGCCCCATAAAGCAGCACAGCTCTGCGATTATTACCTTGGTGCTACATGCCCTTTTAAAATGGTTTTCTTCCCCATAAATGTTTAAAACCTCCCAAGTAAAAAGATGGGGAGAAGGGAAAGGGGGTGGGGGGCAGAAAACGACACATTTAATGTTTTCCCCCTGATTTCCTGGCAAATATCGAGCACACAACGTAAAAGAAATTGTTCCAATCAGGGTTATGCCAAAGAGCAGCAATAAATCCTATTAATAAGCAGCACACTAAGATTTTATGTCTCTCTTCTCCTTCACACATGTGTTGTTTCCCCCTTCTGCTGTTCCCTTCCTTTTCACACTCTCCCAAAAGCGGGAGCAGCTTTTCTTTATTTAGAATCTTTCCCAGCATTTCCATTTCACGTTATGCTCGATCCACCAATCCCCAAAACAAGGCAGGGGCTCAAATATCTTGCAGAATCTTTATTAGTGATGGCTGATAAAACCTCAAGGCACAATTAGTCATCTCAAAAAAAAACCCCCAGGATATTTGGAGAACACAGAGTCTTGTCCCCATGGCTGAATCCCCCCCTCCACTTGCCCTGAGTGATGTTCCCAGTCCATGCCATGTGGGATCAGGGCCAAAAACCACTTGGCTTCCTTTTATTTAGCACAGCCATATTCAGAACAGACTGCCTATATCTCATCACAGCAGTAATTTAATGAAAATTCAATATTCCTGCTCTAAAAAAAAAAAAAATCCTTCCTGGTAGGACAATCTGAATATTCCCAGGATGGACTAAACTCTTCACGTGTAAATTAAAACCTAAATTAAAACCTAAGGCTCAGTTCTGCTCACAGCAGCACTAAATACACCAAATTCACCCGGTGAGAACATGATCAAAAATAGGAAAATCCAGCAGACTCCCAAATCCTTTGTTCTTGGCAGTATATCTGGACACGCCACAGCTGCCTCCCAAGTCGGAATCTATTCAAGGTATCGAATTTAAGACAAAATAAGAAGCGGAATATTTCATTGCTAAAAACCCTTCTTCCTTCCATTTTAAAAACTTCGCCATTCCTCTCCTGAAGGTTCCTTTGTAAAAGGCAAACAACCAAAACAAATGTGATTCCAACTGACGTTGTTTTGAAAACATTACGTGGAATCCCACTGGGAAATTAAATGGAAATGTCACCTCTAATAATGGGAGAGGATGATTCACAGGCAGAATGTAACATTTGAAAATGTGTTGCCCACGTAATTAGGGGAGCCTGATTTGCCAAAGGACCTGTCTCATACACCTTCCAGTAAATCCAAGCCTAAATCCAGGCTTTTAGAGCCAGTTTAACTGGATGTGCTTCAAATATTTGGCCACGGAACAGAAACTAAACCTGGAAAGCCTCTGAAAGGATGTTCCTGCTACGTAAGGCAGGGAACTCACTGGGTTCCAACTGCTCCAGGGATGTCTTCTTGGAATTCGCTGTCACCAGTGGCACAATCACAGCTTGAGTTCACAATAATCATCCTCACACCCACTTAAAGTCCAGGTAAAAGCACTGGGACTTTGCATTGGACCATTACACCGGGTCACTGGACTTCCCTGGAGAAGGATATTAATCCAGGTGTTCCCAGACTGTGGTTCCCAAACCAGTAACCACAGGCTGTAACAGGGAATCTGTGAGTGATCCCTAAAAAAAAAAAACCAACAGCATTTTCAGGTGTATCATCAGCTCTGCAACTCTGACAAGGAGTTTTTAATGATAGCAAGTTGTCTTCTTTGATGGGCCCTGAGCTGCAGGAGAAGGTGGGAACACCTTCAGCTTGGCTGAATGTCTCACTTTCCTCCTCTGTGAATGATGATGTCTGGAAGGGGTCTCTTTGGGATGTAGCATCATGGAATCATGGAATGGTTTGGGTGGGAAGGGACCTTAAAGCTCACCTCATTCCAACCCCCTGCCATGGGCAGGGACACCTCCTGCTATCCCAGGTTGATCCAAGCCCCATCCAACCTGGCCTTGGACACTTCCAGGGATTCAGGGCAGCCACAGCTTCTCTGGGAATTTCATTCCTGCCCCTCACCACCCTCACAGGGAGGAATTTCTCCCTCATATCTAAGCTGGCTCCACAGCAGAGCCTCACAGCTTCCCAGGAACAGGGAGGAACTTTTCATGGTGCTGAAATCTCTGGAGGCCTCTTCGAGATGGGAATGTTCAGAGCTGAAATCAGGAATAAAAGGAGGAATTGCAGCCTGAAATCCCCAATCCAGGCACAGGAAACAGCTCATCTGGACAGAAAAAACAAAAGGCAGGAGAAAACTCAAGTTCTTCAGCAGAAAACCCAAAGAAAAGAAACTGTTCTGGTGCCCTTTAAGGGGAATGAGCTATTTTAGACCTGTCAAGGTCCTGAATTTCAGTATTTTTGGGATCAAAGGAAGTGCACTCCAAGTTTTCCAGGGTGATATTTTGTCATTTGTGCCTCATAAGACTCCTGGTCCCATTCTGAAAGGCAAGCAAATCCCACTTGGATTTCCACGTGTCCCTCAGGAAGGTGAGTGAAACATCAGCTGCCCCAACTCAAAGCCCAAAACTGCACTCCCTAACTACATCCATAAAGTTTTTACAGATAAAAGTGTCTTGAAAAATAAAAAACAGGGAAATTTCAGACAGGACATTCCACTTCCCAGCACAGGGAGTGAAAAGGGGACCTTGCTCATGTGTTTGTCTCAATTTTATCTGCTACAAATGAAATTACAGTGACTTACAGTAAAACAAAGCTTTTGATCTAAATGTCACTCACAAGCTCAAATTTAAGCAGAAGTAAGTTGAGCACCAGAATGGTTGGAAAATTTACCAGAATAAAAAAGAATATTAATCTTTAAATGAGCTCTTTGATATCTGATTATCATGGAAAAAAATGTAAATGTTTAATTATTCTCAGAGAAGAACATGAGAGTAAAGTTTGATTTTCACCACACTCATATATATATATAATATATATACATGTTTAAATCTTCTAATCTTTAAATAAAACCTGCTGTTTGAAAGAGAAGTTTAATAAAACACATCAGTAAGTTACAAATAAAAATATGCACTTACCCACAAGCAAACAAACCAAAATAAAGGATCCTATTGAACATAAAGAAAAAAAAATCCAAATATGCTAAAAAACCTCCAAGCAAGTCAAGGGTGCACAAATAACTTTAACTGCAATGGATTACTGAGTCTTAAAATGGTGTCCAAAATTAAATATATTTAATTGGCTCTCATAGCTCAGCAATACAGGACAAAGATAAAATATTCTCCCTTCCTTGCCAGCAGAAGTTGATCATTTCCTATAAAGCACACAGAATGTTGCAGAAGTAAAAGAACTTAGTGTAATAAACACATTTCTGCCCCTTGTAGCAAAAGAAAAATGAACACAAGATATGTCTGTAGGCACCTCTTCATCTAAAAGCAATTTTCTCATCCACCCTTTCTTTACTTCGTTTTCTTCTTCCTCTTTTTGTCCTTTTTTTTTTTTTCTCCACTATTTTATTATGTTAAAAGTGGTTTGGTTTGTTGTGGTTTTTTTTCTCATTTGGCCGCTGAACACCCAGAAGATTTGTTTCAACGAGCTCCTTATCAAGGAATCCACAGAGCAAATATATGAGCCTGGCCACTCCAGGGCAGGGGGCTGTGCCCTTTCATTTACCAGCCACGGGCAGCTGGAATGTTTTCCGTAATATCCCACATCATTCCTGCCAGAGGGATTGAGCCTGATCCCAGAGGATGAAGCAGCTGAAGGGAAATACCACATGCAAAATGCAGCAGGTCTAACAGAGCTCAAAAGCATCCACTTGGGACCCCTGAGTGTTGTCTGTGATAAATAATAATAGTGAGTGTATTTGTCATAAAAGGAACACAGAAATTTCTTTTTTTTTTTTTTTTTAAAAAAAGGACAACAGGGCATTAAAAATGCTTCTTTTAAATGCAAGTCAGACTAAGAAGGGTGAGAGTTCACACAAAGGAAAGATTGGGCAGGGTGCTTTTCTAAATGTAATTTTTTTAGTTCAATTAATTTTAAGTTGCTTAATTTAACAAAATGTTAAAAAACTTCCTTGCACTACAAGACCATGAAATCCAGGGATGATCTTGGACACAACTGGGTGCAGGGGGTGAAAGAATCACATAATGTTTTGGGTTGGAAAAGACCTTAAAGACCATCCCATTTCACTCCTGCCATGGGCAGGGACACCTTCCACTAGCCCAGCTTGCTCCAAGCCCCATCCAACCTGGCCTTGGACACTCCCAGGGATTCCGGGGCAGCCACAGCTTCTCTGGGCAACCTGTGCCAGGGCCTCACCACCCTCACAGCCAGGAATTCCTTCCCAGTATCCCATCTATCCCTGCCTTCTGGCAGTGGGAAGCCATTCCCCCTTGTCCTGTCCCTCCATCCCTTACCCAAAGTCCAGCTCTCTTGGAGCTCCTTTAGGAACTCAAAGGGGCTCTAAGGTGTCCCTGGAGCCTTCTCTTTTCCAGGCTGGACACCCCCAGCTCTCCCAGCCTTTCTCCAGGGGTGCTCCAGCCCTTGGAGCATCTTTCTCACCTTCTCTCGACCCTGTCAAACCCGCGTTCCTTATGTTGGGACCTTCCAGAGCTGAATGGAAAAGCTTGGGTTGGAAGAGACCTTAAAGCTCATCTGGTTCCACCCCCTGCCATGTGCAGGGACACCTTCCACCATCCCAATTTCCTCACTTTTAAGGAGCTGCACTGCCAAGATCCCAAAACGTGGGATCCTCCACATTGTACCCGAGTGCCACAGTGAGAGGGCAAATGCCAGAATGTGCCACGTGGACTCATCCAGCCCCTCTTCTAAAACACCTCCTGGGGGTCAGAGCAACTTGATGGCATCACCCAGAGGACAAACACACACAGCCCTTCACCTGAAGCTCCAATAGTTTTGTGTTAATAACAACCAAATTTGCTCAAAAGTGCCAACCTCTGCCTGCTGTGAGGGAAATCAGGAGCGACTCCTACAAACCTCCACCGCACATCCTGATCCTGCCCAATTCTCTCCTGAGAGCCTGAAGAGACGATTTCAAGTTCAAATCTCGGCCAAGACCACAAGAAAATGAATTCTAGAAGTTGTTAATTGAGTGTCCATAAAAATACTCTCCCTTTTCATCAAAACACGCCGGGCAAACAAACTGCATCGCCCTTAAAATTGTTGTCTCAGAAGTTATGGAGGTTGAAGAGGACTGGCAATAGTCGGGACTTTCCATTAGCATAAACACATCAAATATTCATTGCAGCCAAGCACTCATTATGTCAGCATCTGAATTAAATAACAAGAATAATGTTGCCTAACTATAAAAGTAAGTACCACAACAGCCTCCTGCACCACAGCAATTTTAAAGAGGAGACGGGGAGACAGCGTTGCTCCCTCTGCTAAAGCTGCTTCATTCACTACAAATATACTGGCTTTTAACAGTTCCTTTTCAGATTAATTTATACCAAAAAAAAAAAAAGGAATTGTATTCTACACTGTGAATCTAAAGCATTACACAGGGACAATATATTATTACAATGGCACGGTGTATCCAAATGCAGAATTACACCAGTGTTGTGAGTTTATGAGTTTAATCATAGTTTAAAATAAAATTTTTTAAAAAAAAAGAAATACAGAAGACATTATGCTTATATAAAGTTTCTACCCTGGTTGCAGAAAAATAGAAAAACAAGAGCCAGAAGGGTAATGGCATCAGAACAAAATATCTCAAACCTTTAAAATGCACAACTAACAGGCAGATATAAAAGCTATAGGTGGGTATATGTAAAAAATATATAAAAGCTATAAAATAAAGCCATTGGGACAAGGGGGAATGGATTTAAACTGAAAGAGGTTTAGTTAAAACTGGATTAATATCTAATCTAGGTTTAGATTAGATAATGGGAAGGAATCTTTGTCTGGGAGGATGGTGAGGCCCTGGCACAGGTTGCCCAGAGAAGCTGTGGCTGCCCCATCCCTGGAAGTGTCCAAGGTTGGATGGGGCTTGGACCAACCTGGGCTAGTGGAAGGTGTCCCTGCCCATGGCAAGGGGGTGGAACTGGATGATCTCTCAGGTCCCTTCCAACCCAAATCATTCCTTCATTCTGTGATTCCATAATGTCAATAAAAGCAGCAAGCCTTAAACAGCTATTACTAAAGAAGAGGTGTTCTCTCTCTTCTTTGAAGTCCTTCCTGCCTTCCCACCTCAGGGGAACAGGAGGCAGATGGACACTGAACAAACAACCCACAGCTGAGGACAGAACAGGGCAAAACACTCTAAAAAGGAGGAGCAGATTACAACAGAAACTCAGGGGCAAACCCCAGGCCGTTATTAAAAAAGGGAGAACCACCTAAGACAAACCTGCAATCTGGCCATAGACTTCTTGGAGAAGATTTTATCACTGGATACTGAGAAACTTTCCATCCTATAATGTTCAAGTCTAACTCTTTCTATCAATACAGTTAAAAAAACCCAGAAGGTTTTTCTGAATATGTTTCTCCTGCACCTACACCTTTTCTCTCAGTCTGTTCTCCCTCAGTCTCTGCAAGTGCTTTAACCTGGGATGGAATTTGATATTAAAAATCACTGAGGAAGACAAAAACATGAAATACATATCCCTTACTGTGTAGAAATCCATACCCCAGAGACTTCTTTGTTTTTCCTTGCTGTGCATTAGATGAACAAGCAAACTAGACC
>JAWWES010000115.1:113188210-113219920 GCA_035583135.1 Lophotriccus pileatus
TGTTTGCAGCTGGAAAACTGGGACTAAACCCTTTCCATGTGCCAGGAAAGAAGCTTAAGTGCATAATCTAAGAACACAGTTAAAGGAATATTACAGTTTCATCCAATCTAGCAGACCAAAGACTTCATGCTGCTTCTCTTATTCTTCTAATATTAATTTAGATGGCAAATTAAATCAGGATCATATTAAATATATTGACACCCAATGACACCTGGCTGGTCTGGACTCCCCACCTTTCACACCTGCCCAGATAAAGCATCATATATACAGTACCTAGATCTCATATCACAGCAGAAATACCAAATTCTGGATCCTAATGTGGAGACAACAGGATGGAACCGAGATAATCTGCTGGCTAAATATGAATCACATCCACTCTCAAGATACTCCAAGCCACCCTCAATGCTCCTCATGAAGAACTACATCCTGATATATTTCAAAAGGTCAGGGAACTGGCAGGAACTTGCCTTATTGAACCGTTTCTGATGGGCCTGCTCTGTCCTTCAGAAGGATAACACAATCCCAGACAGTTTCTGGGTGGTAAATCCAGAGTTTACTCACAGCTCCCTTAAGTTCCTGCAGGGCAGCTCTGGATCTTCTCACTGCAGTTTAGTGACCTCAAACCAAACCTTTCTTCAGACCTTCCACTTTCTTTTTTTTAAGTCAGCAAACATGTTGTGTCCACATCAGAGAGACTCTTCTTGGGATCTAATTCCTATAAGTTGTGGACCTGGAGGTGTCTGAAACATGTCATGGAACGACAGCTGTGGCTGTCCCTGGATCCCTGGAAGTGTCCAAGGCCAGGTTGGACAGGGCCTGGAGCAACCTGGGCTAGTGGGAGGTGTCCCTGCCCATGGCAGGGGTTGGATTATTCTCTAAGTTCTCTCTTGTTAAACAGCTTCATTACCAACTTGTTAAGAGCACCCAGGGCAAGCAGTCAAAGTTTTGCAACCTCTGCATGTTTTCTGTTCTAAAAACCCAACGTGGCTGCGACTTCAGACAAACCAAGAGTTGTACAAAGGCTGAAAAGGTTGGCAGGAATAAGAACTCAGGAGAAAAGATGACACCAAGACCCTGCTTGATCTTGGTAAACTTATCAAAAAATAGGTGATTCAATAAATGTAAAGAAGGGACGACAGTGGGGATTTCTTGTACGACCCATAATTTATCCCTTCAAACAGCTTAAATTCCACAGCATCCACCAAACATGGAAAAACATCCAGAGTAACTCAGAGAAACAGATGTACACTGGGCATAACTTAATTATAGGAAAACAACTGGAAAAACAGGGATGGATGTCCATAATTACCAAGAGGAGAAGCATCTATCATTTCTACAATTTCCACAAGACTATCAGAATCAGTCAGAGCCTCAACAACTCTGAGCTATTCTTCATCTACAAATGAGAATACAGCAGACAATGCAACTTAAAACGTTAGAAATTAACATTTTCATAATTTTATATTATATTTTCCCTTTTTTTTTTTTATGGTCAACAGAGTGATTCACGGGACTGACCTGACAGCCACACAAATCACCCTGTTACAAAATCACCACGGTTACAAAAGTTACTCAAGTCACTGATATGTTGATTTAACAGCTACAGTGGCCAAAATAATATTGACTTTGCTCAAAATTTCTGTTGCACAAATAAAAACTGTGGCCTTCACTAAACTATGGTAAGGTACAGATGACAAGAGACACGGGAATGCCACAACCTTCTTCCTGAATTTTCTCAGACCACCTTGGTCAAGGGTGGACTTCCAGATAAAATATTAGGAGAAAACACTAAGTTTTATTAGGAAAATACTAAGTTTTATGTACTTGCTGTGCAGTGGGGCAAGATCTGAAGGAAAACATGCTCCAGTTAAATGGAATAATGAAAATGATGACACCAGTGCCAGGAAAGTTGCTACACGGAGAGAAAACACCTTGGGATGGAGTGGGCAATAAAATAGGGAATTATTCTGGAGTAATGGGAAATGGGAAATGGAAAGAGCCTTAAAATATATGCAGTTTTTTAAAAAATATTTGTTATAGAAGCTGAGGACACTCAGCAATGGCAGCATGTGGAGTTCTACCATATCAAGGCAGAATATCAAGGCAACCTTCCATACAGGAAGAAAATATTCCTGTAGGAACGAAAAACAACGTGCAAAATCTGCATACACTGTATTTAAATATTTCTCTTATTATCTTAGAACCATATTTAGGAAGACTCAGTGGTGACACTGAGAACTTGCATCTCTGCCTTGTCCAACAGCCACGTGGGTTCACAATAACCCACGGTAAGAACTTACTGTGGGTTCACAGGAAGTTCACAGTGAGCCTTTCAAAAATGGTTTATATCTATCAATATAAAAAGCACATTCCAGTCCCATTTTGATCTCGAACTGCTTGAAGACTGGTAAAACCAGTAGGTTAAAGCTTGGTTTATTATTAGTCCATGCAAAGTGAGATCAGACACAGGCCCATTACGGGATCAAAGGCGATGCTCTGATATTAAATAATATCATGGCTCTGTGGTTTAACAAGAAAAATCAAAGTTAAACTCCCTCCATTACCCCTTAAACCTGCCACAATCCAATAAAAAATAGATATTAATGATTCATTAAGAATGAAACACAAATTGTTCATTTATGAGGTTATTAAACCTACCCAATAATTAAGGATCGTAAATGAATGGTGGCAATGAATAATCTGGATTAAAGTATCCAGAAAACTCCTGATTATTCCATAGTTGAGCATTTTATATATAAGATAAACCATGTCAAATTCCACTCCCAAATGTCATCTCCATGCGAACAATTAACGTTGGGGTTCCAACCATTTAAAACGTGTGATTCGAATCTCGATTTTTTTTAGCTTGCCAAATTGGGATATTCCCCAAAAAATAAGCACCTCCATGAACTTCTAAAAGCAAAGGGTTTAGCAGAAAGAAAAAAAATACTTTATTATGTAGGCCAAAAGAAATGTGCAGTGGTGTGTAATCTCACTCAGGAAATCAAAATCTCTGATTAGGAATTTCGGAGATAAACAGTATTTTCAACCTCGTGGTAACTGCTTCAATAAGCCTTCGGTGCTGATAAATGTTGAAATATTTGTACAAATACTCCTATTTATAAATGCACTGCCAGGACCCACGTGTTGATCATGTTTAAAAGCTGAATTTATGAGATCAATTTATGAAATTATCCCTCTCGGGAAAGAAATGTGGTTGTTTTAATATATCACTGAGAAATTGAAGGGCTACTTTAGTGTTTCCTTTAGAGGCACCCCGAGAAACGTTTCCTGTTGTTTTCTGACTTTTAAGAGGGGCACAGATTAAAGGTTTGTTTGGGCATGTGGTGATTAAAGAAAACAGCACACGCTTTGAGTCTGAACGTAATTCCTGGAAAATAAAGGGAATTCGTTCCAGAATTCCAAGCACAGACAGAATTCTAACCCTGCTCCCCTCGATGCAAAACCCACACGTCCCTGTTTCCCCGAGCACATCCCATATTAATGCCTGTGCAGGAACAACAGAGCACAGAAAGCAAAAACCCAACTCCTCCAAACACTTCCTTCAATTGGAAACCCAGGTTTTCACACAAGGCACTTGAGGATATTTTTTAAGGATTTAAAAAGAGAGGAGAACTCGAAGGACAGGAATTTTTCTTCCAAAATCACTCCCAAGCCGTATTAAAAGGTTTCAGTGCTCCAAATAATAATCACAGCAGCATCTCACCCACTATTTAACTCCAGCACCTCTCAAAGGGTTCACTGACGGAGTAAAAATCACACATATCTTGCTATAAAACCAATTTCATGTCAACATTAAGCAACCCAAGGAGTTTTAGATCAAAAAAGAAAACCATTATTTTTAGCAGTGGAACGATCAAAATGCCAACGATGCCCAAGTTAAAACACAAACACGCTCCTCTTAAAATGCTTTTCATGAAATGTCGTTTCTTACTTCCTTTCAGCACAGAGGGAATCAGGGAGATGTGCAGCACGTCAGGAATTGCACATCTCGCAGGCTGAGCAGTGCAGTCTTTAAGGATGGGGTAATACTTACTCCAAGTGAAGCCGATCCAGAAAAAGATCTCCAGTTTCCAGTTACCCCCTGGAATAATCCTGCTGATTGTCACAGCAGCAGCAGGATAATCCAAGCACATCCAGGCCTAATAGGCAGCAGGATCATATCTGCTCCCAAGGAATCACAAACCTGTCTCCCTGAAAATCCTTGGAGAAAACAGACAACGGATTTTTAGGTCCTTAATTTTTACTGGAACCACGAGACGTCCACGGTTCACTCGTCACGGGGTTGTTTTTTTTTTTTAATCCACACATGGGAAAAGAGCAGATTTTTTTTTCACTGTTTGCAGCAAACAGGTCCTGGAACTACAAATTGAAGTTTCTGTATCCAGTGCCATCAGCTCTGTCGCCTCCAAACATGCCTCACTTGGCAGAAGCCAATATTTTCCCGTCTCTTATCGCCTCTAAAAGTAGGAAATTCAGCCATTCCGGATGCTTTCTAGGAAGCTGCACTGGAGGGAATGTTTCAGAGCAGTAGAATAACCACGTTCTGGCTTCTGGTTTTGCCCTTCAGGCACAGCCTGGCTATCTTCTCCTTGTCCTGCTGCTCTCCTTGGGCTTGTCCCTAAAAACCGGGACACGGAGCCAGGGCAGCACCAAGCAGCAAAAACAGGCATTGTGGCTTTAAGAACGTACTCACTTTTCCATTGAGATGTCCCAACTTTCACCCTCTACTCTCACTTCCTCGCTGGGTCAGACGAAATCTTTAAGGAGGTTCCACTAAAAGTTCGTTTCGGTGGCTTTTGCAGGAGAGAAACGTCGGAATTCCCGTCCCGAGCACGTTCCGAAGGCGCTGGGGGTTGGTGGGAAAGCACCTTCACGCTGACGAAAACTTTTCTGTCGTCGCCAAAAAAAAATTTTAAAAAAAATCCTCCCTTTTCTTTCAGCGCTCCCTCTGAAATCTTCCAAGTTTCTCGGCTCCCTCCCAGTTTCATCAGCCATAAGGATAAAAAAAAAAAAAAAAAGAAAACAAACCTCAAAAATATCACATTCCCCAAATGTCCAAACTCACGTTGTGGAGCCCCTCCACGAGAAGCTTCTGATTTCCCCTGCTCGCTGGCAAGTCGAACGTCACTTAATGTCCCACCACTTCCCAAGAGCCCAAAAAAAGCGCTGGAAGTTCGCAAAGCCCGGAAAATTAAAACAATAAATAAAATAAAATGAAATAAAAAGTTGGGAGTTGTTGGTTTGTTTGGGTTTTTTTTTTCCCCCCTGTTACCCCAGGACGGGTTTTCTTTCCCGAAGCTCAAGCCGAGAAATCAGACAAAAGGAGCTGATTTGACTGAGCTGTGCCAAGTCTTGCCTTTTTTTTTTCCCCCCTTCCCTCGGCTCGCTCGCTCTCTCGCTCTCTCCCTCGCTCGCTCCCAGCATGGCAACCTTCCCGAGCAGCCTTGGCGGAGCTCCAGCCTGTGCCAGCCTGTCTGAATCCTTGTTTTTCCAAAGGATGCTCCTGGCGAATCAATTAATACCTTTAAAAACGGGAAACTGTGGGTCAGGAAACCAAATCTTGGCACCAACAGCCGCCTCCCGTGCCAACTGGCTTACGGATTTCATGGTTCCCTACCTTTTACAATGGATAGGAGGGGTTTTGTGTGGGTTTTTTTTTTTTTTTGCTCCCTGGAAGCCATTCCCTGTTCGTTCCCTGTTCGCAGGGATAAGGGATCTGTTCGCTAAAAAAAAAAAATGTCCGCGTGCAACACACGAACAACCTGCAGTAAACCGGCATTCCCGGGAAAGGAGGGCGTGTGTGTGATGTTAATGAGCACCAAACACTCCTTAAAAATAATACTGTTTGCATTGCCTCCTCCCCAGAACCATGGGAAGGTGCCAGGAGCAGGAGACGTGGAGGCTGGAATTAGGATCATCACGTGCGTTTTAACTTATTTAAAAGTCCAGCTTGAAAACTCCCAGCTCTTCCCAAACACCACCATCGTTGAAAATCAGCTGAAAATTAAAAAGAGACGACAAAAAGATCTCCAGCTCTACATAAAAATAGACCAAAAAAATCTCCATTGATGTCCCCACAGCCAGAGGTGCCAATGATGTCATCTGTTAATTCAAAGGCACAAGTTCCCGTGGCACCCACAGGAGAAACGGCTCAGCAGTAACAGTTCACTCTGGTGGGCAATTTTCTGATGTGTTGGGAGACTTTAAGGATAGAAAATTATATTTGGAGCTCCGTTCAAGAGACTGTAAATGACAGGAATTCGTGTGAGGCAAATTACAGGAATAAACTTTCTCTTCCAGCCATTTGCCGAGGCAAAATGCCAACTTTTTGAAATCCGTGCGTTCCATTAACGAGCTAAATAGAATTTTCAGGGAGGAAAAACCTTCCCTAAGTGTGTAGTTTTTCTAAGTTTACTCAATATAGAGTCTCAGGAATTCCTAGAGTCATAGATTCATGGAATGGCTTGGATTGGAAGGGATCTTAAGGGTCTAATTCCAACCCCCTGCCATGGGCAGGGCACCTTCCACTAGCCCAGGTGGCTCCAAGCCCTGTCCAACCTGGCCTTGGACACTTCCAGGGATCCAGCAGCACCCACAGTTTCTCTGGGCAACCTGTGCCAGGGCCTCCCCACCCTTCCAGAATCCCTAATATCCAAGGAAGACCCTCTCTGCTACATCTATAAGTGACTGCGTTATTTTAGCTACTGGTTTTTTAAAAACCAGGTTAATTATCTGCCCTCCAGACAGGTGGCTAAATGAGAGTCCACCCAAGATTCCTCTTGCCTTGTTTCCAGTGACTGTAACAAACCCACCCATGTTTATCCCAGTGGCCACTCAACTCCAGAAGAAACATCATTAACTTTAAAATCCCATTTTGGACCCCAAATCTTGCACACCCCATCATTTCAATTAGCAGCCAGCAGCATCAGGACAGGCCAGCTCAGGGAGAAAACACACCTATGTCTAATTTTCCTGTTTCTTTTCTTTGTGCACTTGACAGAAAATTCTAACATGTCACTTTGCCTTTACAGGAAGACCATCAGCAACAACGTGGGAACAAAAAGATCCCGTGGAAATGAGTGTCAGTGGAATCACCTCACAAAGGCCACACTGCCCCAGCAGTCATTACTAAAAAAAAATCAGGTTTTAATTAGTTTTCCTTCAAAAAAAAACGTATTGACAACAGAGAATTTCAGCTATATTTAAAAACAAATGTAATTCTGAAGGCATGAGCAATTTCAACCATTCCTTCATTCCTCTGAGTGAAAGTAAGGCAGGAAAAACAAATCTATCTCCGAGCTTTCCTGAAAAGAAGAGCCTTGCTAAGAGGATGAAGAGCCTTATTTTCTCTCTCAGTCTAAACTGCTCCACAGACAGCAGATCTCATTTGCAGAAATGACTCCATTCTCCCAGTTTTTCAAACGTGGAGCTTCCTGTGGAGTTTCCTAATTCCCCCTCTCTCCTCTTAAATGCTCTAGTTGCAGGGCTGCTCCACTCCACTGGAATTGCTCCCAAGATCCATCATCCTCCAATCTGAGCTCTTGAAATTTTTCAATGCAACTCATTTCTCCTCCTTCCCATGAAGAAATTTCCAGCCCAGACCAATCCGGCGTCCCACTTAATCCAGTATCCTCCAGACACGGGAAGAAAACACAAAGCTTTCTCCACACCTTGGGTTTCAGGATATTTTCCACGTTTTCTGCCTGGTTTTTGTTGTAAATTCCCCTCAGTTTGCTCTTCCTTTGTCACCTTGATCTCCCATATTGTGGAAAGAGGAGAATTCCTCATCTCTCCAAGTGTTCTCCTACCCATCTCCAGTCCGGATTTGACCCTGTTTGTTATTTATCACTACAGAACAATGTGTAGGTCTGTCCTTCAACACCACCTACAACTCCATCCTCACGGAAAAACCACAAATTTCTCCTTTTTCCATATCTTCCCTATCATTCATCTTTTGAGAATTTTAAGAATTCTTTAAGAATTTAACCCTTTTAAGAATTAGGAACAAATGAATATTGATCTGTGCCTTGGTCATCACTCATTTCAAATTCTTTTTTTCCCTCTTGGACTCCATGATCTTCAAGCTCTTTTCCAACCTTAATGATTCTGTGATCTTTTATGGATTTCACCTGGATGACCCACGGGACAGCAGGGTGGAAGGAGTTGCTGCCCGAGGGATGGGGTCAGGTTGGAGAGATCCATCCAGGACTGTGTCCCGTGGGATGGACCCCACAGGAGCAGGGAAGTCTCCAACTCCTCTCCCTGAGCAGCAGCACAAACAACAACTGCCCGTGACCCCCATTCCTGGCACTGCTGGGGGGGAGGAGGGAGAACATGGGAGGAAGGGGAGGTGGGGAGAAGGTGTTTTTAAGATTATTTCACTTCTCACTCTTTGGCTCTGATCCTGTCAGTAATAAATTTAAGCACTATGCCCATTTGGAGTCTGTTTTGCTCATAATGGTGATCGGTCAGTGAACTCTCCCAGCTCTTATCCCAACTCAAGAATCCTTTGCTTGTTTTTTCCCTCTCCTCTGCCCAGTTGCAGAGGGGAGTGAGAGGAGTGGCTTTAGTGGGTACCTGGCATCCAGCCAAGGCCAACCCACTGCAATGTGGCATCCCCCAAAAATATTTATCCTTAAGAAGAAACACATTGGCATGTTTGTCATGTCAGGGCTAAATCAGCCTTTCTATCACACTCCTGTTACCGTTCCTGAGCATTCCCATTAGAGATAACTGAGGCCAATTCCTCTGAGAACAAGCCAGAGGTTTTTTAGGGATCTAATTCTGGAGTCAGATGCTTTTCTGATTCACTACTGAAGGGTGATAAGTACGTTATGGGACAGAAAAAAGGCTCCTTTTCCCTGGGGAACAGAGAGATGATGACAATGAATTGCCTGATCAGTCTCCACTTTTCTGGAGTTTGATTTATTATTAAATAGCCAAACACTGGTGAAGCTCTAAAAACCTCTTAAGTGACTGTAGCTATGACACAGAGACCAACAGAAAAGGAGAAGGAATACTGAAAGCTGGTTAAAAAAAGGGGGGGGGAAAGGAATATTTCAGCCACACAGAAGAGGCAAGGGAAGAGCTGAACTCAACATTCCAAGATTCAACCAGAAAAATGGGAAATTATACAACAACACAAGAATTCAGGCCTATAAATGCAAAACAAATCTGAACATGAAGGCTGGACCTTCAGGGACCTTGGAAGTGCAAGTAAATTGCAAGTCCAAACTTTATGGGAAGCTGTCGACGACTTCTTAAATATTCCACTGTGGGATTATCCTTCAGCTCATGTGCTGGCATCCCACCCCAACTGGAAGTTACAAAATACAAGGGTCAATCTCCATCAAATAGGTTCTTCATTTTTTTTTGAGGACTAGCTGCTTTGGGGAGTCATCAAACAGAATTTTGGGAATATCAAAGAGAATTTTCATTCCCGGGTTAAAATGGTTTTTTCCCATTCTCTTCACACGTAGAACACTTTCAATCTAAAGTGCTACTTGTATTTTTAAGTATTATTTGTACCCTTAATTGCTTAAAATTTCCTTTTTTAGCTCTCAGGAGAAAAACAGATGCTCACAAAAATCAAAATGTTGGGAGTGCAGCTCCACAGGAGGGTGGGACTGGATGTTAAAAACTGACTGCAGAGTGGAACATGAAAAATATGTGCACAGCACATTAGGTAAGAATAGTTATTCATCATGGAATCCCCTCAGAGCTACCTTGGAGAGAGTGAAAATAGAAGTGTGGATAGAAATTCTCAAATATCTTCAATTATTATGAAAATGGAGGCTCTCAAATTAAACATCAAGAAACTAAGAGAATTTATCCAAACTATGGGCAGGTTACACTCTTATAATTGCCAGTTCAGCTGTGAGGAGTAAGAATATATTCTTGGTTTTGCACTCAACAAGGGATGTTTTGCAAAATTCAGGTACTTTGGGTTCAATAATTCCATTTTCACAAATTAAATATTTTCAGTGGTTCTACAGAGATCAATGTCTCAGAATTACTCAGCAGCCCATTTTTGACTCATTTTACTCACTTTCATTATACTCAGCAATATTTTTACAATGGCAGAACCCAGGAATGTCTGTGCACAATTATCCACAGGGATAAAATACATATTTGATGATTTTTTCCCCCCTCTCTCTCATTCAAAAATCATGCTTTAATTGTTGTAAATTAAATCCAAATGCTGAGTAGGTCTTAATTGGTGTGTGAAATGCTTAACACAAGGGTGACTCTTCACAAGGGCTTGAGGAGAAATGGGGTTATTTGATGCAAAAAGGGCAAGTGTGGAAGGCTGGAATTTCCACACCACCAAAGAATGGATGGAGAGACACAAGTCCTGCCGATGGATCCTTCGTGTCCCATCCTCTGGACCTCTGTGAACAGCCCAGGCACAGCCACAAAAAGGTGACTGTTGACTGGGAACACTCTGAAAAGCAATTCGATGGCTAAGAATGACCAAATCAAATCCAACAGCAAGAAATGGAGACTACTGGTATGAAAACAAGAGCATGAAACCACTCAGCAGGAAGATACAGAGTGAAAGGCCCTTCCTACCCCAAATCCCTGCACAGGAATCGTGTTCAGCTGCCAAAAATGTCACCAGAAGACACTTTCAGGAAGCAGAACTTCAGAAGTGAACATGGCAAAGAGATGGTTTTTTGGTCCTACTGCTTGATTTCAGAGGATGCAGCTGCACTGCAGGGCCATTATACTCAGATCACTGAATTTATGACTGGATTTATGGGAAATACTTATAAATTGGAGGGGTCAGAACACCCAAAAATCACTCAAAAAAAAAAAAAGGTATCATTACCTAAGTTCTGAAATTAATATCTTAAGACTGAGATGTAAAGAGATCTCTGGGTCATCTTACTGGTATTTCTTTTTTTCATATAAAGATATATTAGGACATTTTACTTTAGAAACCACTCTCTGGGTCTGGTTGATGCTCCTTTCTTCTCTTCCTTTCTGAGTAGTAACTTGGAAAATTGTCACTCAAGATACTACTAAAATTAAGAAGATTATTCTGTGGGATGTTTGTTTTATTAAAAGTTTTCTGAGTGCAACCTCTTTAAGGTGAGATTTCCTCTCTACGCATCAGGTCACGCTCAGTAAGTGCAGAAATAGGTTTGCATTTCCCTGTTTAGGTAAGAAGGAGAATCCTCAAGGAGGAACAGCAACAAAAGTAACAGACCACAAATATTGTGATGTTATCTCTGGTGTAGCTACTTTGGTTCTGATAATATTAAAAAAAAAAATCTTACTGCAGTTTGCTAAAGCAGATGAGGAATTTATCCCCTGATTCCCTGACTTGGAGTTCTGCCCTTTTTCAAAGTGTAAGCTCAACAACTGAAAGGAGCAGATGATTACAGACATTTTCTCTTCAACACCAGCAGATCAGCTGTCAATGCATCAAGGAGCTCCCAAAATCCCTTCCAGTCTGGGTTACCCAATGATCCCACTCCCCAAGACGCAGGTACCAGTCCCTGTCCCTCTGTCCTGTAGCCACAGATGTGTCCCCAGACCCTGGGGTGAAATTTTCAGGAGCTGAATGTTGGATGAACCAAAAAGTGCATTTCTGAGCCTGGAAATGGGGAATGTCAGAAACAAAGACACTTCCACCATCCAACCAGAACAAACACTCCTTGCATGACACTCCTCATTCCTCACTGGGTTCCTAAAAATTCTCAGGCACCAAATCCCTGCTCCAGAAACAGATCCTCTGTCCTCAAGTTTAGAGTTTTCTGTCTCACACTGAGGGACACACACCCAAAAAAAAGTCAGTTCCTGCTAAAGTTCTGCTTCTCAGCAATTCCTGACATTTGGGCAGTCCTTAAAGCATCTCTGGAGGCTCCTGGGAAGTCAAATTCCTGAAAAATCAAGCCCAAACCACAGGGCAATAAAAAAACATTTCCATAACACTGAAATTCCACACAAAATCAACAAAACATAAGCATGGGAAGACAAAGCAACACCTATCACACAACAAATTGCAAGCCAAATAATTCCATGGCTCCAAAGTAAAACTAAATTTAAGAATTACCTGGAACTGAAGTTAAGGCAACAGGCACCAGTGTAATTTGGAGGTAAAAATCTGACATTAATTAAACCACAGAAGCTTTTCTAGACCAAAAAAAAATTTTAAAGTAAATTCTATACATCAAAGGGACAAAGATTTTAGTACCTAAAATAGTGAATCAACCTTAAATCTGCCTTAAGGTCTGTTTTGTTCTCAAATCAATTAAGCTGAGGGGTTTTATTATTTACTTCCCGTGGGTTCTGAGGGAACTAAAGATGCTGCACCTCCACAGTTCCATGTGTGAACAACTTTGCTCTCGTTTGGCATAACCTGACTTTGGAAATGCTTTTCTTTCTTTTTGACAGGGTTGTATATGAAGATTAACCAAGAAAATGGAAGAAATCAAAGGAAGAAACCATGATCCTGTGAACTGGAATTTGATGAAGAGAAATTAAAAAAAAAAAAAGAAAGAAAAAAAAAATTCAGCTTTTGACCCAAGACAACCAGAATAACTCTTTGGGCATGAAAAGGCTTTCAAGGTTTTACACTGATTACCAATTAAATAACATTAATCCCCCCGATTCATTTTGGTTGTGCTGTTCCAGGGAAACACACCATCAAAAATCTCAATATATCAGAGCATCTCTTTGTGGTAACTGCACTTCACCCTGAAGTAAATGTAACACATTTTACTTTGCCATGAAATTAAGACACAGAACTTTGCATTCCCTGCATAACAAAGGCTTCCAGAGAGGGAGTTACCTGCAGTTGTTATGCTCTAAATCCACACCTGGATTACACTGAGCTAATCTGTCCAAGTAATTGTAACAGAAATGAGTTCAAAACTGAAAGAACATTAGAACTAATCAAAGCAGTTCCCTCCTGGAAAGCCATTCCAACTGGAAGACTGGGACAGACATGTTGGTCGATGATTTAACCAACATCAAACTAATATACAGTTGAAATACAAGTCACAGGGCCATGGAATGTTCTGTAAAATCTGGCTGTGGACACAAAAATGGCCAGAGAGTGGGAAAATCTCTCCCATGAGGAAAGGCTAGGAGAGCTGGGGGGGTTCACCTGGAGAAGAGAAAGATTCAGGAATATCTGAGAGCCCCTTCCAGGGCCTAAAGGAGCTCCAAGAGACATGGAGAGGGACTTGGGACAAGGGATGGAGGGACAGGACACAGGGAATGGCTTCCCACTGCCAGAGGGCAGGGAGAGATGGGATATTAGGAAGGGATTCTTCCCTGGGAGGATGGTGAGGCCCTGGCACAGGTTGCCCAGAGACGCTGTGTCTGCCCCTGGATCCCTGGAAGTGTCCAAGACCAGGTTGGATGGGGCTTGGAGCAACCTGGGATAGTGGGAGGTGTCCCTGGGGTGGGACTGGATGGGCTTTGAGGTCCCTCCCAACCCAAACCCACCGTCATATTCAGAGACCTTCAAAGAGGAATGTTCAGAGCATTTGTTTCCTTTTGTAACACACAAAAATATTTCATCATGCATTCATCTGACTGGCCTCAGAGAAACCCTCCTGGATTTCAGAGCTCACCAGGGTGTTCCAGCCCCTGAGGTTCCTCAGGAGGTGTCAGTGGTGTCTCCAGGCAGTCCTGGAGCGCTGGGCAATCTGGGCTCTTATGCACGTGCAGCCCAGGGGGTGCTTTGGGCTGTTCATTCCCCTCCGAGGCTGCACACTGTGGGGAAAAGCTTCTGTGCCCTAAAGGAAGGACAGGAATACTCATTAATACACTTTTTGAGTTTCCATTATCCTGTTTGTCACATTATTTTGGACATACGCGAAGTCCAACCTTGTCAGTGCCTGTTGGGATCTTGGGGGCAGTTTTGGCCCCTCAGGACAAGAAGGACATGGAGGGGCTGGAGCGTGTGCAGGGAACGGAGCTGGGAAGGGGCTGGAGCAGCAGGAGCGGCTGGGGGGGCTCAGCCTGGAGAAAAGGAGGCTCAGGGGGGACCTTCTGGCTCTGCAACTCCCTGACAGAAGGGGGGAGCCGGGGCAGGTCGGGCTCTGCTCCCAGGGAACAGGGACAGGAGGAGAGGGAATGGCCTCAAGTTGTGCCAGGGGAGGCTCAGTTTGGATGCTGGGAAATTTCTTCATGAAAAGAACAGTCAGGCCTTGGAAGGGGCTGCCCAGGACAATGGTGGATTCCCCATCCCTGGAGATGTTTGGAAACCCCGTGGATGTGGCACTTGAGGCTGGGCGTTAGTGGTGAACATGGTGGTGGTGCAGGTTAATGGTTGAACTTGGTGATCCTGGAGGGCTCTCCCATCCTGAACAGTTCTGGGATTTTGGGTTGGCCTCATGGTAAGGTGGACTCTCTTCTCCTTGTCTTGGAAATGGGAGTTGCTCCTCTACACCTCGGGAATGGGAGGTTTCTGTTTGGGAAGATGCCACCCTCCCGCTCCTGTGTTTAATGCAGTTTCAAATGCTTTCACTACAGCACATCCACATTCCTGGTATTATCTACTATTACTGGATTAGATCACCATGGAATAATGAGCCAGTGTGGCAAGGTAAAAACATTATGTATTCCATGAGCATTTCAGCTTGTGTTAACCCCTTATTTCCAACAGAACAGGAAAAAGAGGGAAATTCTGAGCATGGGGGAGTTGTGGGTTGTACCTGTCTGGGGGCATTGGCGACATTTTCCTCTGTGGGAGCTTTCTGTTGCTTTCCATCATCCAGGTGAATCAAGGGAGGTATTGGGAGCTGTCCTCTGGGTGAATCCCAGCTGGAAAAACTCAGGATGAACCTGTGTAACCTCAGGGGTGAAATGCCAAGGTACCTGGAGGGTAATTTTAAGTGTTTCTGGTGGTGACTCCTGGGGCCTCATGGTCTCCACAGAGATAACCATCCAGACTCTGCACACCAGTTCCTTCCATTTTTACAGGCATTCAATTTTTCTGCAGGAAATCTGAGCAAAGCAAGCAGAAAACTCGTGTTTTCCCTCTTTTTGAGGGCCAGGGTGGCACTCGACATGTGCTGGCTCCAGAATGTCAGTTTGGGCTGCTCGGGAGCAGAGTCAGCTCGTCTGTGATCCTTAAAATGTTGGACCTTTGGAATTTTCACTGGTGAGCAGGGTATTGGATGCTGGTGCAGTAACAGGCTTCGATGTGGAGATGGTACCATGTGTGAGGATGGGTTTTCTTCCCTGACAGAGGGCAGGCTTAGGTTGGATGTTGGGAAAAAATTCTTCCCTGTGAGGGTGGTGAGACCCTGGAATGGAATTCCCAGAGAAGTTGTGGCTGCCCCATCCTGCAAGTGTCCAAGGCCAGGTTGGACAGGGCTTGGAGCAACCTGGGCTAGTGGAAGGTGTCCCTGCCCGTGGAGGGGGGTGGGATGAGATGATCCTTAGGGTCCCTCCCAACCCAATCCCTTGGATGGCTCCAGGATTCTTGGGAATGCATAGCTGCTGAGGCTGTGCAGAGTGAGTTGGCTGCTGGCTCTTACCCCAGTCCAGAGGGATGAGCTGCAATGGGTCCTTTCCTGCTGAACTCCAAATCTCCATTTAAATCCAGGCTCTCGAGATGAAGTTTTTGATCCAGGGGATAAAGCAGGGCACGGACAGAAGGCACCAGGGCTTTCAGAACCAGCCCTGGGAGGGGGGGTACAGGCTGCTCTCCCCCAGGATGGCACAGTTATTAAGGTCCCTGTGAGAACACAGGCAGCTGCGTCTGAAAAATGGCACTGTCCTGCATAATTCCAGCCCTGGGGAAGAGGGGAGCTGTGGCTCCTGGGATACCTGGGAGATGGAGATGTGGAGCTGTTGTTCCTGAGTGTGTTGTGCTGCTGCCCACTGGGGAATGCTGGGAACAGCAGGGAGGTGGAAGAGCTTTCCCAGAGTCCTGTTCCAGCTGTGGGTGTCCAGGGAGCTGTGTGTGAAGCAGATGTGTCCTCTCCAGCTTCCCCGGCCCCGCTGTTTGGGGTTTGCCTTCAACTGGAAGGTTTCTCAGATCCCCGAAGGTGTTTTGTTTTTTTTTTTTTTCCTCTGTGGGGCTTTCCCTCAGTGTTTCCTCTCCTGTCTCGTAGCATAAAGGCTTGCTGGAGCATGTAACAGGTTGGGGCCGTGAGCCTGGGAGCCACCTGGGACGCAGCAGCTTCGTAAACCTGAGCCCTGATCCATTTGCTGTTTCCATGTCTCCGTATTTATTTTCCTCAACAAAAAATTCCCCTTTTTTTCCTCTGCTCTTTCCAACTCTGCCATGTGCTCAAGGAGCTGCAGCTTAGTAGTGAAATCCTGGATGGTTCCCATGGCCAGCAGGGTCCAGGGAAGGCTCCAAGCATCAGTTTTCCTTTGCCTATTTTCTCCCTGCCCTCTGCTTCATCCAGGAATTTTTCTTGGGTTTAGCACTGGTGTCATGGGTTGCTGAGTAATTATTATCACTTCCCTTTTTCTGGAGTGGAAGGGATGGGAGCCTTTGGATGCAGCTTGCTTTGGAAATGGTTCACAGAGTCATGGAATCTCCTGGGCTGGAAGGAACCCACAGGGACCATCCAGCCCAGCTCCTGGCCCTGCCCAGGACACCCCAAAGTCCCTAAAGGTGTTGCCCAAATGCTCCCTGAGCTCTGGCAGCCTTGGGGCTGGGACCATTCCCTGGGGAGCCTGGTCAGTGTCCAGCACCCTCTGGGGGAAGAAGCTTTCCCTGAGATCCACCAAAACCCCTCCTGCATCACCCCTCTTGAGGATGAGTGTTATTTAGCCTGTGAGCCAGCAGGGCTGGGGCAAGGAAGGAAATGCAGGCTCTTTGGTTCCTGTAACACACAGTTTGTTCCCTCTTGGAGCCTTTCCTTCCCGTGGTGTCTCTTCAGCTTGAACAGCGTGTCCTGGGAGCGTGTGGGCAGGAGCTGGAACCTCCTTTGGAGCTGTGGAAGAGCCAGGCTATCTTTCAGCTGGATTTCTTCCTGACAGTTCATTCATTCTGGAGAGAAGGGAAAATCAGGCAGGTTATTGAACCTCCTCTCCTGCCTTGGAAATGAGCTCCGTTGCTCTCCCGCAGACAATTGAGGATAATTTCAAGGTGGCTTTTCTTCCTTTCCCCTCACTTCATTCTTGTGTCAGCAGTCAGTTCTGAAAAACCTCCTGAAAGCTGAGATTGAGCTAAAGGGGCACTGTAGCTGTGAGTTCGGAGCTATCCAATGCGAATTCATGGTTCTGAATAGTGGGTGATTGGGAATTGGAACGGGTGCCAGCAGCACCTCTCCTGCTGAATGCCCAGGCGGTCCTGGGGGGTGGCTCTTTTTAGTGTGCTGAAGTTCGGGGGATCTGTCTCAGCAGATTAAGCTCCTTACGTTGATAATGCTGATCTCCTGTAGAAATGTTTAGCTGGGATTGTGGAACACTCCCAGGAAGGATGGAAAATTTTACCCACTTCTGATAAAAGGCTACATTAAAACTTCAAAGAGAAAAAAAAAAAAAAAGAAACTCAACACCACGCAGGGAATGGGAACATTTTGCAGAATGGCTCTGGAAAGAGCCTGTTGGTTGAACATAACATTCCAGAGGGAAGTTAAACGCTTGGACTGTGCTAATTTCTTGAGGACAGCCACCTTTTCCGATGGATTGCACCCTGCAGATGGTGGCAGATTGTGCCCTCCTCCACTCCTGCCAGGAGCCTGTGCTCACTGACAGAATCAAAGCAGTGAGGATGGAGCTCTCCAGAAGAGTTGATGAATCTCTTGCCTTTAAAACTGAAGTGCTTCGTGCCAGGGAAAATATCCATGAATATATTTATAGTTCCGAACGGCGGAGTCTCGGCTGCTTCAGAGCAAGTGGGGAAATTGCTGCTCCACCAAGTCTGTGAAAGTGGAATCTACTTTTAGATGCTTTGAAATGATAGTTGGGGTTTTTTTATCCAGCATTTAAAAATATCTGAAGGCCAGATTTTAGAAATCTGTACAGAATGGACAGGAGGATGAAATATGTGGACAGGGTAAAGCTGGGAGATAATGGCAGGTGTTATGGAATCCCGCAATCCCTGAGTGCTTTGGGTTGAAAGGGACCTCAAAGCTCATCCCGTTCCACCCCCTGCCATGGGCAGGGACACCTTCCACTAGCCCAGTTTCTCCAAGCCCCATCCAACCTGGCCTTGGACATTTCCAGGGATCCAGGACAGCCACAGCTTCTCTGGGAATTCCATTCCAGCCCCCAACAATTCCTTCCCACTATCCCATCTAACCCTGTCCTCCAACAGTGGGAAGCCATTCCCTGTGTTCTGTTCCTCCATCCCTTGTCCAAATTCCCTGTCCAGCTCTCCTGGAGCCCCTTTAGGCCCTGGAAGGGGCTCTCAGGTCTGCCTGGAGCCTTCCCTTCTCCAGGCTGGGCAGTCCCAACCTATCTCCATGGCAGAGGGGCTCCAGCCCCCTGTGGTCAAGGAATTAGATCAGGAACAGGTAGACTGGGACGTTTTTCCTGCTGCCTGGTATTGGAAGGACTGGGATGTCAGGGAAGTGCTGTGCCAGTCCCAGGTTGACTTTGCTTGCAGGATCTCACTTGCCATGGACATAACATCAGGGCTTCTTGGATCCTGCAGATTGGGAGTCACCCAGCACTCTGGGAGACAGGGCCATGTTGGGAACTGGGGGAATGGAACCTCTCCACCACCAGGGACTTGCTGACATTGGCCACGAAGAGAGACTGTGGGACGTGGTAAGGTGAGCTCGGCCTGAAATAAAGCCCAGCCTGGGACACAGCACTGTGCCTGGGAATGTCAGTGGCTGGGTGGTGCTGGGGAGGCTGGAATCAGATGTCAGCCTTTCCTGCCTGACACTGGAGAGGTGGAACTCACAGCGAGCGGTGGCTGCAATGGCACCAGGAGCTCAGAGGAGCCGGAGCAGCTCCGGATCACGTTTGGGAACTGCTGGGAATCCTGGTGCTCCACGCTCCTCTGGGAGAGGCTTCCTTTGCCAGGTGGGTGTTGGGTGGGAGCAGGCAGGTTCCTTGTTGGATACTGAGCCCTCCCTGAGCTCAGGGTGTGACAGGGGATCAGGATATGATCCCAAGCATCCTCTCCTGCTCCATGTGCTCGAGCTTGGCCCGAGTTGGATTTGGCCCTTATTTTCCATGCGCCAAATAGGTGGATTTTGGAACTGGTTATAGAGAAATGGAGTGAAACCCATCATTAAATATGGGCATTTATGGCTTAAAAAGGAAAAACGCCCACCAAAAGTGTAGTATGCATTATCTTCCTTTAATGGGGTATTTTTTCCTTTGTATTTTATTGTTTCTTCCCTGGATTCTCTGTCTGGGGGGGCAGTGGAAAGGTTGGCTGTGGGGGAGTTCTGCCTTTCCTTGCCCAAAGAGGGAAGCAAATCCTCTGGAATGGGGCAGCTCTTCCTTCTTGCTGTAATTCCATCAGGGCCAGGTGCAGTGAGCGTTATCTCTGTGATCCCATGCATGGGTTACTCCACACCTCACATCCCTTGCATTTACATGGAAAGGGTTATTTTATTCCCATGGATTTCCAGGATGACACATCTTTTAAGTTCTGGGTGGATGAAGTCACCAGAGTCTGCTGGAGAGACTGAAGGTTGTCATGTTTAGTAGGAGTTGCTTTGTCCTCCCACTGCCAGGAATTAAGGAAAATAAGGACCTAGGAAGTGGAACACAATCCTTTCAGGGCTTGGCATTTGAAAAGCAGCATCTTGGCATTTGGATATTAGTCTGTCAACACCTTGGGGGCCACAGTTTCCTGGTTTAACACTTCTTGGGTATTTTGGCTTCTGGTTTAACTTCTTAGGAGTACGTTAAAGGTGTTTTTTGTATGAACTGCTGCTGGGCATTAGAATCCTGCAGTGGTTTGGGTTGGAAGGGACCTTAAAAACTCATACAGTCCCACCCCCTGCCGTGGGCAGGGGCACCTTCCACTCTGCCAGGTTGCTCCAAGGTTTTTGGTTTTGTTTGCTTTTACCTTGCTGTCATCCAAAGTGGGACCTGTTGGTCTTTCCAGGTTCGGGGGAGAGCAGGACCAGGCTGTTGTCGAGGTTATGCCTGAGTATCTTCAGATTCTTGGGAAATATTCCTGTGGGTTTGAATGCAAAAGAAAGCTTGAAAGCCATCCTAGTTCTCATTTTTGAGGTGCTGTGGAGTCTGCTGGCATGGGGGGAACGTCCCACCTGACACCTGGACATAGGGATGTCTCTGGCTTAATCTGAGTTGTCAAAAGGATTGGAGGAGGTTTGTGGTTCCAGATGTGCCAGCCTCTTCTGTAACTGGGATGGACAGCAGCATGACCCAGTTTCTGCTGCATCCAAAGCAAGCAATCAGAATTATGGCCAATTAAATCTGCACACAGTGCTGCTGACAGGGATGTGTTGTGTCAGTCGCTGGCAGTGCAAGGTGGCTCCCTGCAATATCAGATGGAGTTGTAGTAGTCACAATAATGAAAAAATTCCCCAAACAACCCCAGCTAAACAGGATTGGATTCACCCTGATCTAAATGGCTGCTTTGATAGTACTTGCAGGCCAAACCTGAAGGTATTTTGAGCCCAACTCTAAGAGATCCATCTTTTTATTTTCATTATCTCCTCTCCTCCTCTCCCCCTTCTGCCTGCAGCATTTTATTTTTACCATCCACCTTTACAGTCTGAGTAAACAGTGCTCAAATCCTGGGTTTGGGCTGGAGTTCCAGAGGCTGGGGCTGGGTTTCTGTAACAGTCACAGTTGGTTCCAGCCATAATTGGTATTTGGGGTTGATAGAGGCTGTAAATCTCCAAGAAGGGAAGGGAAGGATGCTCTCATTTTGTTAGGCTGCTTCTCTTTGGGATGCAGAGTGCATCTTCCAGCTCTCTGGGCTAATTAAAATGCCATTACAGTACATGTGGTGCTACAATACAGTCTAGGGAGACTTCCAAAAATAGATCCTTGAGTGCAGACAAATTAGAGAGGAAATATGCACTGAGCATTTTCTCATAGGTTTAAAGAGAAATAATCCATTTGCTGCCCTAATTGCTTTCTTGTAAATGTTGAAGGCTTCCCCCCCCACCCCGTACGTTCTGAGTGAGCAGACAAATAAGACAAATAAATAACTGGTCTGTGATAATGAGTGTTCTCATGGCTGATACTGTAACTTGTCACACGCTGATGACATGCAAGGCAGGATCCTTCAGTGGACTGTGCTCTGTGGGCAGGGATGGAGGGTTTTGTTCCTGTTCTGGTATCCCAGGGATGCAGGGTTAGGGCACAGTCTGGTTTGTAAACTCCCCAGCCCCTCCCCAAGCCCTGCTGAGAAGCGACACACAGAAATCCTGGCTGCACGTGTCTCCCCGGCTCCTGTGCAAAGTGCAGGAGCCTTTTTATGGTGTGGCTGTGGCACACGGATACTAGGAACAGGGAAAAGAAATCCCTGTGCCTGGAAGAGATCCCTGGGATTGCTGTAGGCTTACACATGTAATGGAGACAGCACATAACTCCTGGGCACTGCCAGGGACAGGGACAGCTCTGGCTTGGGACAGCAGGGATTCTCTGCAAACAGCCTGATCTGAAGGCATGGGGCCTGTCCTGGCCTGTGGAGCACCGGGCAGCCTTCCTTGGAGAGAGGTGCTGCAGGAAGGGCATGGCAACAAGCCCAGAATCCCAGAATGGTTTGGACTGGGAGGGACCTTAAAGCCCATCCAGTCCCACCCCCTGCCATGTGCAGGGACACCTTCCACCAGCCCAGGTTGCTCCAAGCCCCGTCCAACCTGGCCCTGGATACTTGCAGGGATGGGACAGCCACAGCTTCTCTGGGCAGCCTGTGCCAGGGCCCCACCTCCCTCTGAGTAAATTCCCAGTCTTCTCAGAGATCCCTGGTTTGTGCTGTGCAGAGGGGGTGCTGTGCAGAAGGTTTATGACTCAAGAAGATCAGAAATTGGTGGACTGGTCTCCAACTCGCTGCATGAGCAGAGAATAGCTCATCCTAAAAATGTCTCGGGGCCACCACCTCATCTCTCCCCTCCACAGGGATGGTGCTGGAAGAACTGAGTTCTACAGACCCTCTGTCTCAGGTTTAAAAACCTTTTCTCAGGGTTTTCCCCTTGATTGCCCACAGTTCATCCTTGGGGTGTAGTGACTTTGGACACGTGCCTGGTGACACATCCAGGGGTAAACGTGGTTCCTCGGCATCGCGGATGAGCGGGGAGCGCTTGGTTTTAGGAAGTCCTTCGGCTTCTCCTTCTTCTGCCCTTGCTTTGCCAGGTATTTTTCATTTGTAGTTGTACTCATGACCATCACCATTAGTGTGGGAGGAGTTGGGCTCTTGTCACTTCACATCCACCCATTTTCCAGCTTGTATTCTCAGTTTTGGGCTGCAGAGGGACAGAGCTGAGCCAACGATGCTGATTTCCTCCACTTCTTGCCCTGGCTCTCCTAAAGTTTTGCTTTTACAACTCTGTAGAATTTTCCCCCTGTTCCAGGTGTCCTTTAAAAGATAATTTCTGGAAGCTCCTCACTTCCCTCCAGGAATTCAAGTAGGCCAGGGTGATTTGCATAGGATCCAAAGATCTGCATACATGGAAAACTATTCAAATAGCCTCTTGGTTCCCAGTTCTGCCCTGCATTTTTAAACTCATAATTATAGCAAGGCTGCTTTCAGGTTTCTGCAAGCAAAAATGCTTCAGCCTTCTCTTTTTGTTCATTATTTGTCTTTTTTTTTTTTTACAACTAATTTGTCTTTTTTATTTTTATTTTTTTAATTAATAGAACTAGTTAAGTTGTATTTCCCCTGTCCTCATCTGGTCTGGATTTGCCCTGGATGGACTTGACGATTTTTTTCCAACCTTAATGGTTCTCTGGTTTTGTGATGTTGTTGATTTTGCTGCTTCATCTTTCTTGCTGGTTTTTCTCCATCATGTTTCTGGTTTATTCTGGAGTGAGCTGTCACTATTTTGCCTTTGTTTAATTATTTTCAACGTCTTTAAATCCTGCAAACCCAGCTACCTCCAAACCTGCATTTTTAAATAACTCCCTGGAACAGATTAAGAGAAAAACAAAAGTGTTCAAGTTTCCATCAGTGAATTATGGCTTCATCTGATTAATTAATGAGTAGAAATACCCATCTGGAAATTAAGCTGCACTAATTGTTCTCAGGCTGCTGGTTACTTCCCTCCAGGCTCGGTGGACAGAGCAGGTTGTTGCAGAGTTTTTGGGAAATCATCAGACAGAACCAACTCAGGAGGATGTTTTCTTGCCAGTGATTTTTAGTAGCTTGGGACAAATTTGGCCAGTAGAGACCTCAGGGATATTTTGTAGTTAACCTGGTTTATCTCAGTGTTCCAAGCAGGGTTTGTGGCACTCCAGGCTGCTTCCCGTCCCTGCCCACTTTTTGGGAAGTGCAGAGGCACCTCCGGTGATGATGGCAAGAAACCCCAGAGCAGCAGTGGCTGAAAACACTTTTCTCGAGCTTGTGTCCAAGTTTATCTTCAATGTGATGGTGCAACAGGGCCTGGGGAGCAACTGGGTTGAATATAAAAAAATAGGGGGTTTATTTCCCTTTTGAAGTGAAATAAAGCACAGAACCACAGCCTGGGACTCCCAAGTTCCCCATCTTTCAGTGGCTAGTTCTTGGAAGTTTTTAGCAGATAATTCTTTAAAGTTTGACAAGATTTAGTTCCTCTGTTTGAGAGGAGGAATCAATCAAGGCAAGCACTTCTGTGGGCTCAGGATGGTGGAGCCAGGAGGAATCCTGGTGGATTGGGACATGGATTTTGGTACTTGGATTTGGGGTCTTAGAGAGGGTTGGATTCTTAAAGGGACCTCAAAGCTCATCCCACCCCTTGCCGTGGGCAGGGACACCTTCCACTATCCCAGGTTGCTCTAAGCCCCGTCCAGCCTGGCCTTGGACACTTCCAGGGATGGGGCAGCCACAGCTTCTCTGGGCAACCTGTGCCAGGGCCTCACCATCCTCACAGCCAACAATTCCTTCCCAATATCCCATCTATCCCTACCCTCTGGCAGTGTGAAGCCATTCCCCCTTGTTCTGTCCCTCCGTCCCTTGTCCCCAGTCCCTCTCCAGCTCTCCTGGAGCTCCTTTAGGCCCTGTAAGGGGCTCTCAGGTCTCCCTGGAGCTTTCTCTTCTCCAGGTGAACCCCCCCAGCTCTCCCAGCCTGGCTCCAGAGCAGAGGGGCTCCAGCCCTGGCAGCAGCTCCAGGGCCTCCTCTGGACTTCATCCAACAGCTTCACAGCCTTCCCGTGCTGGGAGCTCCAGACCTGGGTGGGGTCTCACAAGGGCAGGGTAGAGGGGCATTTTAACCTACTTTTATCCACACCAGTATTTCAGGAGAAGAGGGGCCTTATACAAATATTTCCTGATAAACCAGCTCCTTGTTTGTTTGTTTGTTTCTTTGTTTTTTCCTCCAAACAGAGATTTATTTGTTAATCCCCCAATACAGCAAGTCCAGAAACTCAGTCCTGACACACTTTGGTGTTTCAGGTGTCAGATATTCTTCATTTTCTTCTGTGATTAATCTTAATCTATTACTCATTTCAAAACCAAGGTTGAATAGTGTTGGTTTGTGGTTTTCTCTTTTTTTCTTGATTATTTGAGAAATATAGGCATTTTATTTTTTCGAATTAAACAAGACTTCAAAATCCCCCAAACTGACTTGGCTCTGCTTCCCAGAGCACCCGGGTTGGGTCCTTCAAGCTCAGCAGAGAAGCCGAAAATATTCCGCTTCCCAAAAATCGGGAGGTTCCCAGGGCTGTGCTGCCCACTGAATCTGGAGCAGCTGGTTGATGAGTTGTATTTCAAACAGTGAGGTTTTGCTCTACCTTTTCAGTCTGGTTTTCTCCTCACTTGCTGCTGTTCTCTGCTGTTCATGCAGGTGAAGCCCAGCTGGCCAAGCATCACCCCACCAGTGCCAAAGGTTGGCTATTCCAGCACATCCAGCCCTGGAGTAACAAAGCACCCCCTCCTCAAATTATATGTGAATAATCCATAGGACTTGGCTGAAAGGAGGAAAACAAGCAGGGTCATAATTTATTGACACATCTCCTGAGGCTGCACCTCGGGGATGGTGAACCCAGGAGAAGTCCCAGCTGTGCTTTGTGTCCAGAAAGAAGGGGAAAATAGGGAGAAGGAAACGAGTCTTCGTATTTTTCTGACTCTGTCCTTTGCCTGAGAGAGAGATGGGGTGGCTTCTTTGATGTCTCCAGACAGGGTTTGGCTTGATCCTATCAGAGCTGCAGCACAGAAAGGGGGTTAGAGGGGAAAAGGGAGACAGACTGGAACAAATAGGGTTGAGATAAATTTTCTGTGCTCACATATTCATAATTACACCGAAAACATAATTTAGTACGTTTTGCTTCAACTTTTGTTGGAGGGGGGGTTGCAGCTGGGCAGGGAATGGGTGAGTAGAAAATCAGGTCTGTCAGTCTCCAGCACTGGGTCTGGTTCTGTTTGACTCTACCTGGCTGCAAGATACAATCTTGGGAATACTTTAAATAGGGAACTGCTTCAGCAAGATGGATTTGTGCATCTCATTTACAAAATATGTTTTTAATGCCTTTCTGAAATCCAAACTTATGCAAAATGGGGCTTGTTATGCATGTCTCTGCATTTTAATCTCCTGCAGTGATTTGTCAGTTTTCCTTAACATCTCCCTGGCATATTCCAGCCATTCCTCAACTTTGCTTCGTGGGGCTGCATCTGTGTGGCAGCTCAGCTCTCCCAGCAAGGAAGGAACTGCCATTTAGTCCTTCTCTGGTAAGGTTTCTAAGCTGCCATGCCTATTTCCTTGGACTGGGAGCAGTACTAGTTGTGGATTGAAAGTCTGGGAAAACCTGAGCATAATTTGGGATCCAGTCTCTTTTATTTTCTGCTCCAGCTGTCCTGGGAATGTTCTCGTTTCCATTGGTTTGTGCTCCTTGTGTTTCTGCTCTGCATTGATAATTGGTTACTGATTTTTTTATTTTTTTCCCCTTCCTAAAAATAGCTCAGCTGCCCAAAGTGTTGATGTGATTTTATTCCTTTTCCTTTTTCCAGATGGGCTTTCTGGCAGAGACCAGCCAGTGGAGCTGCTGAATCCACCTCGAGTGAACCACATGCCCAGCTCTGGTAAGGGAAAACTACTTCTTGAGCCTCCCTCCTACTCTGGGGGTGCAGGAGAACCTCCTGCAGCTCTGCCTTGCAAGTGGGAGAGCCGGATGCAAATGCCAAATGCTGGCACAAAGTCTGTTAGGACTTACACACCTCTGCGTTCCCAGGCTGGGAGAGTGGGATTTGAGAATGGAGTGCAACAGCAGCCTTGGGAGTCGGTAATAAAAGGCAGGGGGCTGAGGAGAGTCCAGCCAGGTGGGAACTGCCTGGTTTGCCTTAGAGAGGAGAGGGCAGGAGAGCAAAGCAACACCTTAAGGAGTCCCTTCCCAGCCCAAAAGGAGCACTGGGAAGCCAGGGAGGTTCTCAAGCTGCTGTTTTTATTAAGGAGGAATCTTGTGTGGAAGAGGAGCTGAGGCTGGGCTGATCAAAGGGGCTCTGGGCTGTTCGCTCTTCTGCCTCTTCCCATGATCCTGCCACGGCCTCTCCTGGGTTTTATCTTGTGGTGCCCATCCTGGAGCCTGGCTGCTGCTCACAGCTGCAGCTCTTCAAGGGATGGGAACCCAAGTTCTGCTCCCAACACCTGGAATTCTGTGGAAAACAGTCTGCTGCTGGTGTTTGTGTTTACCCCCCTTCTCTCTTCCCAAAGTGTTTTATTTCCAGGTGCAAACAGAGGGATATTTATACCAGGAGGTAGAAAACACTCTGTGCTTTGCACGTAGCAGCTCAAATCTTCCAGAAGCCCAACTTTCCCTTCTCTGTTGCCTTCCAAAATGCCTCCAGGGCCTTTTATATTAAGGAAAAAATCTAGCAGGAGATCTGAGCCTTTCTGGTGGTGCCAGTTGGAAAGATGTAAACGAGATTTATTCAAAACAACTTCAGTAGATGGGGAGGGGGTGGTTGGAAATGAGCTGTGACCTAAGCTGGAGTTTTGTGGACTTAAATGCATGTCTGGGGAAGGAATCTTTTAAGGAGGTCGTGCACTGGGGAAAAAAGGAAGAGCTGGTTGATGACCAGCATTTGGCTTCGGATTGAGAGGAATCTCCCTCCCCTTCATGTGCTCCCAAACGTGTCCAGCAGGTAAGGGAGGTTCTGTTTTCCCAACCCTCAGAGAGATTCCCATTTTTAAATGACTGTGGTAACACAGGTCAACTGACAGGTTTGTCTTCCCTCCTGAGATCTTTGTGCCAGGTTGAATTCCGTGGCTCCGCACAAGAGGAGTGGATCCATCAGTGGATTATTGGCCAGGATTGGGAATGGGATGGCTTGGAGCCTTTTGTTCCTGTGCTTTGGTGTTGATTTTGTTGCTGGTTAAGTTGGGGATTTCTGTCTGAGGCCTTTCAGCCAGAGGCTGGTGCTGGTTCAAACTCGGTACCCTGATGGTGGAGTCTGCTGGGCTCTGTTCTTCCCTTCCTTGAAGTGTGATGGGCTCATTCAGGATTTAGGGAATTCTGGCTGTTTGGACTCTGGTTTGAGGGTTTTTAATAGCTCACCTCTATGCTTTTGAGAAAACAATCAGCCAGGGATCCATCCAGAGCTGGAGGGGGACTTGGGACAAGGGCCTGGAAGGACAGGACAAGGGGGAATGGCTTCCCACTGCCAGAGGGGAAGGGATAGATGGGATATTGGGAAGGAATTCTGGCTATGAGGGTGGGGAGGCCCTGGCACAGGTTCCCCAGAGAGCTGTGACTGCCCCATCCCTGGGAGTGTCCAAGGCCAGGTTGGAGCAACCTGGGCTAGTGGAAGGTGTCCCTGCCCGTGGCAGGGGATGGGACGAGATGATCCTTAGGGTCCCTTCCAGCCCAAACCATTCTGGGATTCTGCTCTGGAGAAGCAAGTTATGGGTGGGATTTGGGGGGTGGTGTTTCCCAAGTCTCAAGCATGGCTGAAATAATGGTGTTGGAAAACAGCTTAAGGAAAAAAATCGGTTTGATTGTGTCCTGGGAGATTTAGTTTAAAATGTTCTCCTGCCCTGGGTGGAGTTGAACGAACTGGAGTGGTCTCTGGGCTTTTATCCTGCATTTGGGTGTGAGATAAAATCACTGTGGTGTGATTGTAGGAAACCAAAATGGTTTTCTGCTCACCACCAACAAAGGTGAAAGAGAGGTTTGACCCTTGTTAGTTGTCCTCTGATGTGAAATGGTGAGAAAGTCGTAAAAATCCTCCATCCTGCAGAGCATTTCAACTGCAAAAAAGGCACATTTCAGGCAGTTTTACTAAATGCTTTTAGGAGTGAACTGGCTCGAGTGGAATTGAAGTTTAGTCGTAATTTAAATTATTGAGCAAAGTTGTTTTCCTTAATTCTTTTTTTTTTAACTTGGAGTGGGGAGGCCCTGGCACAGGTTGCCCAGAGCAGCTGTGGCTGCCCCTGGATCCCTGGAAGTGTCCAAGGCCAGGTTGGAGCAACCTGGGCTAGTGGAAGGTGTCCCTGCCCATGGCAGGGGGTGGGAGGAAATGAGCTTTAAGGTCCTTCCAACCCAAACCATTCTGGGATTCCAGGATCAAGAAAAAACTACAGATTAATGTAGTTTAGAGCCTCGATAGTTAAAATAAAAGCCCTTTGCAGCACTCCCAAAACACAATCAGGAAATCTGGGGGTATTTATGCAAGAGAGGGAAGGGAATTGCGACAGAGGCTCTGGGCAGCTCCCTGCAGAGCAGCAGGGAAGTTGAAGTTTCAGAACCTCATTTCTGGAGGTTTTCCCAAACTCCTGTTTTGTTGGTCAGATGATAATTTGTGGCCTGTCTGTGTCAGCATGTGCCCATTGCAGGGCTGTGTGCCTGTGGAGGGATGGATGGAACAGGGAGGAGTTGTGTGGCCCCCTCCTGTCTCACCTTCAGGATCCACATTCTACATGGAATTAAACTGCTTCTCTTGCCCAGCTGGCAGTCAGAGAATCCCAGGATGGTTTGGGTTGGGAGGGACCTTAAAGCCCATCCACTCCCACCCCTGCCATGGGCAGGGACACCTTCCACTAACCCAGGTTGCTCCAAGCCCCGCCCAGCCTGGCCTGGAACACTCTCAGGGATCCAGGGGCAGCCACAGCTTCTCTGGGCATCTTATCATATGCCAGAACTGGAGCCCGGAACGTGGATATCCTCATCCTGCGGGGTGGGAAAGAGCAGGAGCCCACAGCTCCTCAGCTCTGCTTTGTTGTCCTTTGTCTCAGGAAAAACATTTATCCGTCTCCTCCTTTCTTACCCACAAGGAAACTGTTATTAATTGCAGGGGGTGGGATGAATTATTAACAACTTATTCCTCTTTCAGCAACTGAAAGCAGCACTTCAGTGTGCAGCTCTTGGATGCAGAGCTGGTTTCCTGGGTGAGAAGAAACTGGCAGGAAAGTTTGCTCTATTGCAAGCCCCAACTTGCTAATTTTCTTTATTCTTCCCTCACCTTGTTGAGTTCATTAATTCCCACTAATCAGCTCTGGATTTCACTGGATTCCCTTAGTCCATTAGCTCACTCTGATCAGCTCTGGATTTCACTGCATTCCATTAGTCCTGACTGTTCGCCAAAGTGTTATTTTCAAAATTAATAGTACTCACCAATTCCCTACCGAAGGAAAGGTTGTTTTGTGTTTATATAAAGGCAGATGGTGGAGGGAAGAGCCTTGGAATGCTTGAACTTTGATGACTTCCTAGGGAAGGAGGAGGTGACAGGATGGGAGCAGGCATGGAGAGACTACTGTGAAGGGTTAATCAGGAGTTTGTTCCCATTGCCTCTGGCTTTGCTAAAAATAAGAGTGCTGTGAGATGAATGAAAAGGGATACATTTTTCATGGAAAGTTGATCATGGATTGAGGGGGTTTTCAGAGAAAAAATCAGAGGTGATCTTGGAGGTGCCTGTGCCGTGTCTTGTCTGCCAGGTATGTTCCCACTCTGGATATTTCACCTGGATTTGCAGCCTTAGGGAGGTAACCAAGGTGAGATCTTTGTTGTTTAGTTTTGATTTTATTTTTAATCCTGGTACTTTTTCAAGGGAAGCCAAAAAGGAGAAGCCCTGGGATTACAGGGTCTGACAGCCTGGACTCCACTCCTCTTTTCCATCAGCTTGTCCTGACGGATGGATGTGAGCTGGAGGACGAGGATGGACTGTTCCTTTGGTCCTCCTTCCCTTTTCATGCCCTGCTGTGCTCCCCAGGGGGCTTTCTGCCCAAATTAACTGGGGATAAATTATCTCCAAAGGGGAAAGAGCAGCGTCTGTGTTCTGAGGATTTTAGGAATTCCTCTTCTCACGGAGCTGCCTTTAGCAAGATCTCAGAGGCTCTTCCCTGGTCTATATTGATTTTCAGGGCTGTATTTGGCTCTGCTTTTTCTTTGCCCAGTGGAGGGAATATCAGGTGAATCACTTGTGCAACAATGCCTGAAATACTGGAGCAGACTCCAGGTGCTTCACTGGGGAATTGCTGATGGTTCATTAAAGAGACATTCCCTCATTCCCCAGGGAAGGGGACTCCCCATTGCTGGAAGTGTTCAAGGTTGGACAGGACTTGGAGCAACCTGGGCTAGTGGGAAGTGTCTCTGCAGTGTCTCTGTCATAGCAGGGGGTGGGATGGGCTTTAAGGTCCCTTCCAACCCAAAGCATTCCATGATTCTGTGATTAAATATCTGCTCCTTTGGCTTAACATCTTGTGATTTAAACCACTCAGCCATCACTACATTTTCATCTGTTTTTCATTCAAGGGGTTGTGTCATATCAGATGATTCATTCATATTTGATTAGAGATTTCATTGTGAGCTGGCCTGAAGTTTTTTATGATCTAATAAAAAGCTTTGGAATTGTTGATTTGGAGCTGCAGTTTCAATATACAGAAGAGATGTACTGCACGTTTTAGTGGGACTTTTTGGAGGTACTTTTTAAAGCTCTAACAGTTCTTGTGGTGAATTTTGTACAGGGAAGTTGTTTAGAAGTTTCTAATGGAATTCAGTGGCCTTTCCCATTGGAGGGAGGAGCTCCCAAGCTGCTGTAGCACTTCTCCAGGTTGCACTGATGAGCAAACCGTGGGCAAAACTTAGGTCAAAACTTGCCTTTCTTGCCCCATTTGTTGTCCTGCCCATCACTGGAATGATGTTGATGAAGGTCTGGAAGATGCTGAGCTGTCAGGGTATGGTGGGCATTGGTTAAGTGTCATATGGGAGGTTTTAATTTGCAGTGATACCACCTGTGTGCAAATTGTCCCTCAGATTAAAGAAATTACTACCGTTTTGTTTTGGTTTTTTTTTCCAATTTCTTCTAAAAATACATTCAGCTGTTACAAGAAGATATTTAAAAAATACTTACAGAGTGACTGCCTTTATCCTCTGTGTTTTCCTATTCCAAAACTGTCTTAAGCTCTTCAATATTTTTCAACGTTGTTTCCAGTTTTGTATAATAAGAGCATATTTTTATGCTTTTAATATGATGGGAAATTGCTCTATTAGAAAAATATCAGACCTATTTCCTTTTTGCTGTACTTTTCTTACCTTTGATGCTGGTAAAATATATTAAAAGGGAATATATAGTGCAAACTAGTCAAAGGGAGCAGCCTGTTCCAGTGGGGAGGTCCTGGCAGAGGTTGCCCAGAGAAGCTGTGGCTGCCCCTGGATCCCTGGAAGTGTCCAAGGCCAGGTTGGATGGGGCTTGGA
>JAWWES010000115.1:113220020-113248026 GCA_035583135.1 Lophotriccus pileatus
CTTGTCCCCAGTCCCTCTCCAGCTCTCCTGGAGCCCCTTTAGGCCCTGCAAGGGGCTCTCAGCTCTCCCTGGATCCTCCTCTTCTCCAGGTGACCCCCCCAGTTCTCCCAGCCTGGCTCCAGAGCAGAGGGGCTCCAGCCCTGGAGCATCTCCGTGACCTCCTCTGGACTCAGTCCCACAGGTTGGGGTTCCCAGAGCTGGACATGGAGCTCCAGGTGGGGCACAGACTCACAGGGTTGAGGTTTTGGAAGGATGTGAATACTAAGAAAGTTATTACATGGTTTTGTTTGTAATAGGAGTCCATATTCATGTCCTGGATTAGCTTGTTGGGCACATTCTGTGAGGTTCAGTGATCTTGAAGGGCTGTAAAACCCGAAAGCGTGGTGGACGATCCTTTATTTTTCATGCTTTTTGTCTGATCTGCAGTTAATTCTTAGCTTTCCATCAAGTGGCTGCCCCACAACTCCAAAATGGTTACCTGACAGCTCAATTCCTCATTCTTTTAATGCCTGAAAAAGAGCCATTTGCTGATGGCTTCTCCCCCAAGGTGCCTCTTTCGTGTCCTGCTGTGATGAGGAACTGCGAAGAAATCACTGTGGTGGCGATGCCAAGAGGTGACAGAGAACAGGCTGCTGGGCCTGCTGGTGCTGAGGGATCTCAGAGGTCCGTGGTTTGAGCTCTCCCAGAGCTGGACAGTTGCAGTATGTGCCTCTAATGCAGTTTTGGCACATCAGGGTGACATTGATCCCTGTCACCTCGAGCTGTGCCCGTGTGCTGTTCCCTCAGTCAGCGACTTTGTGGGATGATTGATCTCAGGCTGAGGTCATCTCTCAAGTTCCAGATCTTGTCAATCTGTCTGGCTCCACCCACAGGCAGTGATTCAGCTCCTGATGTGCTGAAATATTCCCTTCCCACACAGAGAAAGGGTTTTTTTGTGCTTCTGCTCCGAGGTGCAGCACCTCTTCTGTGCTCTGCTCCAAGCCTGGCATGGTATTATTTGCATGTGCCTGAAGAATGTAGAAAGCAAGAGTTGGAGCTCCTAAAGTGCAAGAGGAGCAGCTACTCTGGTTCTGTGTAGTGCTGTGATTTAGGCAGATGGGTAAAATACTGAGAGAAATATGGGGAGAAGGACTTGGGGGTGTTGGTGGATGAAAAGCTGGACGTGCCCTGGCACTCAGAAAGCTCCTGTGCCCTGGGCTGATCCCACAGCATGGGCAGCAGGTGCTGCCTCCAGCCCTGGGAACAACATCAGAAGGACGTGGAGCTGCTGGAGCAGGTCCAGAGGAGGCCACGGAGATGCTCCCAGGGCTGGAGCCCCTCTGCTCTGGAGCCAGGCTGGGAGAGCTGGGGGGGGTCACCTGGAGAAGAGAAGGATCCAGGGAGACCTGAGAACCCCTTCCAGTGCCTAACAGAGCTCCAAGAGAACTGAAGAGGGACTGGAGACAAGGGCTGGAGGGACAGGACACAGGGAATGGCTTCCCACTGCCAGGGGGCGGGGAGAGATGGGAGATAGGGAAGGAATTCTTCTCTGTGAGAGTGGTGAGGGGCTGGAATGGAATTCCCAGAGAAACTGTGGCTGCCCCTGGATCCCTGGAAGTTTCCAAGGTCAGGTTGGACAGGGCTTGGAGCAACCTGAGCTAGTGGGAGCTGTCCGTGCTCATGGCAGGGGTTGGAATGAGATGAGCTTTAAGGTTTCTTCCAACCCAAGCCATTCCACGATCCTGTGAATCCGTATCTTGAGAAAAACAAGCACCACTTCAGCAGGCAGGGACAGAACAGGAAGAGCAAAGCAGTTCCCATAAAACATCTGTTCATTTTCTGCACTAATTCAGTGTCAAGAAGTGTCTCTGAAGGCAAAACAAGTGATCCCCCATGGAAAAGTTCACCACATCCTCTAGAAACTTCCAAAGAAAACCTGTTACCCCTCCACTCAGCCTGGGGAAAACTGTAAGAAGTGTATTCTGACCACATGGAGTAACCCATGAGGGGAAAAGCCCCACCCTGCAACGAATCAGAGGAGGATCAGCAAGATCCTGAGGGAATTCTCCAACTCCTGGAGTATCCTAGAAAAGATGGACACTCCAACAGCCACCACAGCTCCAGCTGGGAGGATTTACAGAGTCACAACCCACTGCAAGTTTTCCTTGAGTTCAGCAAGTCAGTTGAAGCACTAATTCCACAGACAACTGAAATTCACTGTGTATGAATTTCATGGGAGATACACAGGCTTGGAATTAAATCAAATAGTCAAAGCAAATGCAGATCAATTCATAAAGGCAAAACCAGAATCAGTCACTCTGTCACTGAGTTTGGTACGAAGGAGACGGTCACTTAAACCAGAGCAACACTTTAACCTAAAATGTTAGTTATCCTTGGATGCACAAACAGGGAAATGCTAATCAGGAATTAGACTGGCACTATCCCTAGGAAAATCTGGTGCCTACTTCTGCTATTCAAAACTTCAGGAAGACATCAAGTAAGGAGAATTTAAGGAAAACAAGCAAAAACTAATAAATTATTGAAAAATGTGCCTTTCTGCTGACAATAAGAATTCCCTTTGCTTGGTTTGTGTCTGGTTGAAGTCCTCACTTCTTTAAAAACCAGGCTAATCAGCAGTTTAATTATGATCTAAATGTCTTTCATGAACCAGCAAACACCAAACTGTTCATCTTCACAAAGAAAACCGGACCAACCTGCGACAGCTGGAAGTTGAAACATCAAGTGATTAAAATAGGCACCTTTTTAAATGCAGAGAGTTATGAAATGTTGGAACAATCTCTGAAATTCTGCAGTGGATCCTCTGTCAAATGACATTTTTAATCAATGTTTTCTGTAAAGAGTGTGATCTGACTCAAGAGAGAATTAATTCACAGAAACGTTGTGCTTTTCTTATACAGAAGGTCAGACTAAAGTTCACTGTGACCTCCTTCACATTTGTAATTATTGCTCTATTAATCTTTAGACACAAAGCCAAGGGGCTTAATAGGTTTAAATAATCATAAGACTGGCTCCCCAGGAGCTGTGCTTTCCCTGCCTCAACAAAGTCAGCCCACTACAGATGTGGAAGAAGATATTTCCTGACACCCCTCATTGGGATCAGAAGGCAAAACATTCTTTTAATTTATTACATGCTGTTATCTCAGGATATTTAGCAGGAAAAAAGCATGTATGTGTATATATTTATATGTATTTATATGTGTATATAAACAATGTTATTCAAACTCTACATTCACAGGGCTCCTTGACTGTAAGCTGCTGCCACCATCATAAAATAAAATAGTCCATTAAACAGTGTGAGCAATAAATACTCACTCAGGAAACACAGCCGTGTTTCAGCAGTAACATAACTAAAATTAATCCTGAGAAGTTGAGTTATACCAGGAAGGGAGAACCAATAAATAATACGTGTCCTTAAAGCACAATGGCACCATTAGACAAAAACATACAGGAGATCATTTTCAAAAACAAAGGCAGCAGCTCTACTCGAGGAACAGCACAACAAACTCTAAGTCGCAGATTACGAAATTTGGATGAGATCAGATAAATTCAACTTGTTTACTAAAAGAGCAAGTGAAGTTTACTAATGTTTGTGTTGCTTTCAGCTCCTGTGTAGTAGTCCATCCTAATTTAACGGAGTTCCACAAGTATTTACATCACAAACTGCTTCAGTCACTTCACAGAAATCTGTGTAATATTCAGGTTTAACTGCATTACTTTCTTAGGTCCTACATTACTGCTAACCCTGGCAGCACTAACACCTCTGGAACCTCAATCTCTCTCCAGGTTCAACTCCTGAGAGTGGTCTTGGGCTGTAGGAAGAGCCTGGTTCTTCTCCCCAGGGATTTCAGCTCCTTTGAGAGCTCTGCCCTGGCAGACCCAGGCACTGCAGCACGAGGGAAGGAGCTCCAAGAAAAGTTAGAGGCTCTCAATACCACTGAAGATGAAGAGGATGGACAACTCAGGTCCCTGGACTGGGATCAGTTACCACTTAAAAAAGGTCTGGCAGATGTTTTCCTCGAGTGTCTGCACACTAAGGCAGAGTTTGGCTCACTGGCAAGACTGGGATGTCCAAGGGTGGTCACAGACCTCTGATGTGATAAGAATCAGAGAGCTGGCACAGCACACCCAACTTCAGCACGTCCTGGATCAGGATAGGTTGTGTAGGAATCATCCTTCCTAGCACCAAAGGACAGGATGGGGAGCTGCATTCTGCTGAAATGCATTCCTTGATAGCACAGAGCTCCAGAGGGGAACTGAAGTCCTGTCAGTAACCACGGGACAACAGAGATCAGGATCCAAAGGACGGCTGGAAGGGTAAACCAAAACATTCAACATTTTCAACTTTCAGAGTTCTGCCTTATCTAGGGAATTATCATGGAATCACAGAATACCCTGAGTGGGAAGAGACTCACAAGGATCATCCAGTCCAACCCCTGGCCCTGCACAGACACCCCAGCAATCCCACCCTGTCCCTCAGAGCATTGTCCAAACACTCCTTGAGCTCTGGCAGCCTTGGGGCCATGACCACTGCCCTGGGGAGCCTGTTCAGTGCCAACCACCCTCTGGGGGAAGAACCTTTTCCTGAGATCCAACCTAACCCTCCCCTGGCACAGCTTCAGCCGTTCCCCTGGGTCCTGTCCCTGGTCACAGAGAGCAGAGATTGGAGCTGCCCCTCAGGAGGGAGTGAATTGCTCAGTAAAAGCCCCCAAGAAGTGCCAGAGGGAGACAGAGCCCTTCAGGGAGCTCTGATTTTTGACTTTCTATGAGATCTAAGGAACAAAATATCACATAGAAAACCTGGGAACTTCATCAGAAACACAGAGCTGCTCAATGGACTAAAAAATGCAAAGAGAGAACACACAGAAAGGAGAAACAACAGCCCAGGAGGCATAAAAAAGCATTTGTTATACAGCATTGCCTGGGCACAATACCAGAGAGGTCAAAGCTGGAGTTCAAACTCGCTGAGGACACAAATTACAATAAAAAACAATTCCACAAAAATGACAGGAGTAAAAAAGCAGCTGAGAGAAAATCTGGGTGCATTGGTGAACAGAGAACACAGCCTCGAAATTGTTACAGAAAAAGACTGAAGTACTCAAAAGCTCTTTTGCCTAAGTCTTCACAAACAAGGACTGCTCCAAAAGCTCTCCAGGCACTGGTAGAGTCAGAAAGCAAAGCAGCAAACAATGTGAGGAGAAATGGGTGATGGAAGGTAAGTGTGTTCAAATCCAAGGAGCCACATGGAGATTTTCCAGAGCTGCAAGGCAAGCTTGGTGGTGGGGCCATCAGGACAGATCTGGAAATAATGATATAGAAAAATCTGTCTCTGAAAAATCAGGGTGATTTGGGGAGATCTTGGATGATGAGATACACGGGATTGAGGGGTTCAGCTTCACCTCACTCCCAGGAGAGATCATGGAATAAGTCCTCTTAGAAACTGTTTCCAAAAGGCAAAGCAGTGGCTGTGACAGGCGTTGGCTTCAGCAGGGTTCTGACACCTTCTCCTGCAGCATTTGCATGTGAAAGCTGCCAAAGTGCTGGCTGCAGGAACAGCCTGCCAGGCACGGGGCACGTCAGAAATCGGCAGGAAAATCGGCCTCCAAAAGGCTGGGATCGATCTCCTGATGTCTGGTGTGCAGCAGGGTCACCCCGCGGGCTGAGGCTGGGCCAGCTTCATTCAATATCTGCAACAGTAACACGACTGATGTGACAGAAAACACGCTCAGCAAATCTCAGGGCGACGTTAAACAGACACGCCAAACAGCAGAGGTTTGTCCAAGGAGACCTTGCAAAACTCCGGGTTGGGAAAAACCAGCAGAAACCTCCTGGAGGTCAACCAGGAGAAGAGCAAGTTGATTTCAGAGCGGTGGTGCTGCTGGACAGCGGGTTAAATGTGTTCTCAGAGCAAACACGGCAAACTGGGCTGGGCTGCATCACCAGGAGAGGGGACGGCAGAGGAAGGGGAAAACAAAACTCCCTTCTAGGCTGCACTGGCAAGAATTCACCCCGAATAGCAGCTCCAGTTTTGGGTCTCAGCTCACAAGAGACTTTAATAAAACGGCAAAGGTCTGCAAGGTCAACAGTCTAGTTGGTCATCAGCCTAAAATTCAAATTATCATTCTCTTCTGAGAGTAGTTTACATCTCATCTTAACTGTTGCAGATTACCAGAGGCCCACACTGTTGTTAAATACATGACATCACATTTAGCCATAGAAGATGATCCAAAAAAATTCACACTTGGCCTTATGAGGATGTTTTTTGTGCAGCACCACAAAAATTATTCTATCTGTGGAGTCACTGACCATAAAATGGGCTTAGTGTGTCTTCTGTCCAGGCTTTTATCAGTGAGGTGCTGCTTTAATCCAGGCAATGTGCTGCTCTTGGTATCACCTCTGGAGTTCACTGCTGTAAAGACATAAACCCCATCTCTGCACCCCTCCTTTGAACCCATTTTCTCCACATCAGGCATAACTTTCTTCCTGCTACCTTTAATTTTACCACCCCAGCCAGATTTTTACCAAACATCTATAAAATGTAAGATTTTACTGTGCTCTCAAACACTGGGCTTATGCCATCAACCAGTTATTATCCTCCCAGCAGCACTTACATACTTTATGTGTTGAAATATTTTTTTTCCCCCTAAGTTCACACACTTTTTTAGGGTCTACAGGAGCCTGGAGTAAAGATACATATAAATAACACCTTGTACAATAAACACCTTGTAGGAGAACTACTGAAGAGACGGCTTAGAGCACCTCAGTGCCACTGTAATTCCTTTAGAATGGCAATGACAATCATCTTGGAACACTTTCAGCTCCTGGGAGGGCTGTCAGAAGGCAAAATTGCTTAATTCTGGGTTGTTACTTTGCTTACCTGACAGCACACATTTACTCAAGGGAGAAGCACTGAAAGAATTTATTAAGAACTTGAAAATACTTTGCAAACAGAATCATGGAATCGTTTGGGTTGGGAGGGACCTGAAAGCTCATCTCGTTCCAACCCCCTGCCATGGGCAGGGACACCTTCCACTATCCCAGGTTGCTCCAAGCCCTGTCCAACCTGGCCTTGAACACTTCCAGGGATTCAGGGGCAGCCACAGCTTCTCTGGGAATTCCATGCCAGCCCCTCCCCACCCTCACAGGCGAGAATTCCTTCCTAGAACATCCACAGAAGATCCACTCTATGTTCAGGAATTATTTGTAGGCAATTATTTAGCTGTAGAAGTAAGGGTAGAGCAATCTGTTTAAAACCCTCAATAGGACTATTGCTGCCGTCAGTAAAAATTAAACACAAATTTCAATATTTCAAGAGGAATCACAGAATAGATTCACAGGGTGGTTTGCGTGGGAAGGGATCTTAAAGTTCATCCAGTTCCAACCCCGTGCCACGAGCAGGGACATTTTTCGCTAGCCCAGGCTGCTCCAAGGCCTGTCCAACCCGGCCTTGGGCACTTCCAGGGCCGGGGCAGCCGCAGCTTCTCTGGGCACCGCCAAGGACAGCGCCCGCTGAGCGCTCCAGCAACCCACAAACTCCTAATTCTTACGACACAAAGGAACCGTCACCACGCGAACAAACCACGACGCCAAAGCCTCCCCGATGGACGTTTATCCCCCCCTCTCTCCCCGTCACCCCCTCACGGGACGCGCCCCCTCCGCCATGTTCCCGCCCCCCTCCCGCCCCTCAGCGCGCACGCGCAGCAGCGGCCCCGCCCCCTCCGCGAGGGCCCCGCGCAGGCGCGGGAGCGAAGGGGCCGCGGGGCTGAGGCGGCGAAGCGGCCACAGCGGGGAAGGGAGGGAGGGAGGGAGGGCGGCCCGACCTTACCTGGCACCGCCATGCGCTGGGTCCTGCCGGGCAGCGCTTCGCCCGCCTGCGGCAGGCGGGAGGCCGAGTCGCCCATGGCGGAGGCGGAGCCGCGAAGGGCGCGGGCGAGCAGGAGGTGGAGGAGGAGGCGGCGCGGAGGCATCGCCCGCTCAGGGGGAGCCCCGGGGAGGGAGGGGCGGGGGGTGGGGGTGAGCGCCCCCTGCCGGGCGGCGGCGACAAACGCACCCCCCCTCACTCCCTCACGGCCCTTCGGTGTCAACACGCCTCTTGTCCCTGTCCTCCGTGACCCTTTATCCCGAAATATCCCTTTGTACCCAAACACTTGTGTGGAGTGCTCCTTGCTGTGGAGTCTGCGCGGTTGTTCCCGGTGTTAATTTGCAGCGTCGGGAAGGGTGATTGTCTACATGCCTTTCATGGGGTGTTCACGTCCCATTCACCTCGTCCTCATCTGTGCCACGTTCAGCCTCTGTCTTGTCCGTGCTCCCGCTTTTAGGAGTGTTCGTGCAAACGCGTTCAGGAAAACACGCTCCACAGACTCTTCATTCACTGATGTGCAATAGAATCATAGAATCACGGAATGGTTTGGGTTGGAAGGGTCCTTAAAACTCATCTTGCTTCAACCCCCAATTATATATGGTTTTTTTCCATGACTTTTCTGTTGTCTATTTACACAGCATTCTCCTGCGTTACGTTTAGCCAACGTACTGATTCTTCCCGATCTTGCTGAGTGCTTCGTGCATGAAGATGCTCCAAGTAACACAGATCTCCAGGGAGAAGTGTCTGCACCTGTGTTTGCAATAAAAAATACAGAAACAAAAAGTGAATGGAGTAAAAGTGCTTGTGGGAAATATCCAGCGTGTTTTGGGGATAATACAGCACATATTCATATAATCACAGAGTGGTTTGGCTTGAAAAGGATCTCAAACTCATCTCATTCCAATCCGCTGCTGTGGGCAGGGACACCCTCCATTGGGCTATGCAAAGGACAGGATAGAAATTCATTGCAAAATTCATCTGCAGGGTTTTGAAAAAGTTGGGTTGTTGGCTGAATTGATAGAAGATGATAAAACAGCAGACTAATACCTGATCTGACAGGAAAGTCAGATAATTCTCTTAAAAAATGTTCCATGATGGATGCAGTTCCTTCTTGCTCTTAATCAAGCTGGGTTTTTCCTGCATACAATACACTTGAGGCCTAGAATGTAATTCACATTTATAAAGGTATTGGGTATTTATGGCAATATTGAGAGTTCCCAGGAGCTCCTAGAGAAGCAAGAAATTCATCTTTTAGGAGTCAAGCTTTCTTCAAAATTAAAAATCCGGTTGGGAATCTGAGAGACAAACTGTCCCACCTCTGCTTTGAGATTCACTGTTCTGTGCTTGCGAGGTGAACGACACCACGTGTAGTCCCAAGATTTGCAGTGAGTTTTTTAAGATTTGTTAAATTTGGATAGTTGGAATCATCAAGATCAAGATTAGAGAGGACCTCAGGTGACCTCAAAGCAGTCTTGTAATAACCTGAAGAAAATCTACTGAATAATGAGCAAATATGTGATAAATAACTGTGACATTTTGACAGTACACGTTAGTAAGTACCAGAAATGCTCAATAACAGAGTGTGAATTTTATTTAAGGCATGTTCACCTAATTAGCTGCTTTCTCATTAGGGTCACTCTGTCATTTCCCAGCTCTTTCTTTGTAAGAAATCACTGAAGATGATGAGATCCACCAGTTTTATACTGACCATCTCTTGTCTTTCACCACGTATACCTGCTAATAATGTCGTGATGGGTGGCAATGGACTTTTCCCCTGAGAGTTAATGTCTTTACCTGTGAGCCTGATTTTTTTCCTGTGAGCATCCTCTGCCTCTTTGTGACCAGTTATGTTTTCATTGCCATCTCCTCTCTGAATGGAGGTCAGGCAGAGGTGAAGGGCAGAAAAACAGACTCATGTTTGGCTGTTCAGCCTCTCTGATGAAGTGGCTGAGACCTTCCAGAGCCCTGATGTGCTGAAAATCCAGCCTTGCCTCAACTCAGACAATCCTGGTGATCCTCCACGTGCTGTCCTTGTGTGTTTATCTCTTAAATCACAGGTGTCTTTTCCAGTACATTAATTCTTCCGGGAAAAAAGTGCTTCGTCACCCATCACACTGAGCTGCTTCATGTGTGAAAACAACAGAGCAGGGCAGGGCAGGGGAATTGCAGCCCAAAGCAGTGACACTGGGGCTGCTGATGCTGTAAAATTCCAGGTATTATGGGCAGAGAATAGGCTGGCATTCCCTGTTTGTGTGGCACTTCCCACGCTGTGTTCCTGCCTGATAACTGAATTCCAAGTATTAAACAGTAACAAGCCATCGTGCCACTTAACAAATAAAAACTGCTGATTTTCACAAGGACTTAGTGCTTGTTGGCTCCATGGTAACAGAATACTGTTTAAATTAGATAAATCCCACTTGTATTTCAGGAAAGTGTGGGATAGCCACTCCTCTAGTTCCAGAAGGTGAGGTCTGGGGGGGGGAGCAGACTCCGAAAATCATATTCTAACTTTATTTAAGGTGTCCTTGATCTGGATTCACCTGTCCAAGCAAGCAGTAGAACGTGATTATTTTTCTATTTCTGCTTCACATAGACTTTCTATGAACCAACACATAGATTGAAGTATATCAGGAAAAAAGCCTGGATTGAAGCACCTACACAGTGCTTGCCTTCCCATGTAATTATCACAGTATCCCCAGCACAGCAGTTTTATGGCATATGCTAAAAATCTTTGGGAAACCAGCATGAAGATGGGAAAAGAGGAGAGAGGGGAGGGGGGAAGAAAAGGGATGTGGGCTTACCTATCTCCTTTCAGCCAAGGCTTTGCACAAATTCCTATCTATCCAGTCCTAGGAACTTGCTCAGAACACACACCATTTTTTTTCCAGGACCTGCCATTTTCTGTCCATAATCCATCCGAGTTAAATTTCCTACTCTTTGTGCTTTGGGATTGAAGCGTTTTTCCCACGTAACAAAACCTGCCGTATCTTGAAACTGATAAAGCCCTGTGTGACCATCTCCGTGGTAATCCACAGATTGGGAAGGCAGGTTTGTGCTTCCCCTCTGCATCTCCTGCAAAAGCCATCTCTTTTTTTATCTGAAAACATGCAGTCAAAGAAGATCCTCCACAGGCTTTTTAGTGGGTTATTCAGTGCTTGATTACTGTTACAAATATGCACCTTATTTTTAGGTTGGCTTCAGCTCCCAACCATCACAGCTTAGCTTATCTTCCCTACAGTGAAGAGATTGCTTTTATCCAGGTTTTGTTATCCAGACTTACTGCTGTAGGCTGCAGTCATCCCTCAAGGCATGATAAACAGGACTCTGGGAGTTCATCACTCTCAAGTATATTTTCTAATTCTCTTGAGTCATTGCACAGCTCTGGACCCTCTCCAGGTCTTCAAGTGACGTATTTCCTGATTTTTTTTCCCCCTGCTTAGATGAAGATGTGAATAAGGAACAGCATTCTGGTGCTGCTCAGACCAAGCAAGTGTCGATGCCATCTGATTTCTGGGGTTGGCCTTCACCTGTCCAAGGGCAGTGTCAGACCTTCCAGCTTCAGAGGGTCATTGCTGCGACTCCCAAGGCTCCTTAAGAATTTATCACCAATGTCTGGAAATATATATAAGTGATTATGGCAGATATATAGAAAATTTGTGGTCTGTGCCCAGTCCTTGGCACTGTTTAAATCACTCAGATAGACTTGTTCCAGTCCCTTGTCTTTGTTACCATTGCTTCTGCAGCTGATGGCAGCTAAAAATAATTTTCCATGTTCTTCTCCATAATTGGTAAAAATGGATAAATATAAGGAATCACAGAATACTCTGAGTTTGAAGGGACCCACAGGGATCATTGAGTCCAATTCCTGGCCCTGCACAGACACCCCAGCAATCCCACCCTGTCCCTGAGAGTTACCCAAACACTCCTTGAGCTCTGGCAGCCTTGGGGCTGTGCCCACTGCCCTGGGGAGCCTGTTCAGTGCCCAAACACCCTCTGGGGTAAGACCCTTTTCCTGAAATCCAACCTAACCCTCTCCTGGCACAGCTCCAGCCATTCCCTCAGGTCCTAATGGAGCTTAGGACTGATGCTGACATGACACCACTGTAAAAACATGGATCTCATGACAGTTTCCTCATTGCAATCCCATTGTGTGACTGCTCAGGTAAGGAGATCTCTGAAAAATCCCGAATTTTCATCAGGACAATCCCGCTGGTTCCCCAGTTCCAGCAAAAAGGCCATGAACTGTTTCTAAGGGTTTTCAATCAAGGGAACCGGAGACTTCAAGCTCCCCAGTTCTTTCTGGAGATTGTTTCCAGCCCTGGATTCCTGTATCAACAGCTGTATCTGTTCCCCTGGAAGGACGGCAGGGATGATAACGCACTAAAGCAATCGATGTGAGACGGTTTCTAGAGAGGTGGGAAGATTAATCAGTCACTCATCCGCCTTCCATTTGGGATCTGGATGAGCACTGAGGTGCAGATTAAGCTCCATAAATTATACTAAAAATGGAGCTGACGTAGGGGAGCCATCAGCGCTGCACCTCAGAACCACGCAGCGATTGGGGACGTACAGAGGGATGGCAAAAACAAGGGTCGGTTTCACAGAACACAGACGTGCCAGGGGGAAGGAGAAAACGCAGGATACAAGGGGCCTCTTCACACAGAGTCTTTATTTTTCCATTGCACTGCAGCAATTATGTGGGGAAAGTGCAGAGGCAGCAGGGCAGAGCCAACCTTTGGCTCTCTCTTTCCTTCACTGGAGCTCAAGGTACAGCGTTATCACCAGTCCCAGGTTGTGGTTGCCCCATCCCTGCAAGTGTCCAAGGTTAGGTTGGACAGGGCTTGGAGCAACCTGGGATAGTGGAAGGCGTCCCTGTCCTTGGCAGGGGTTGGAATTAGATGGTCTTCAAGCCCCTTCCAACTAAAACCATTCTGGGATTCCATGGTTTGAGTGGAGACATCCAGAGATCCCCTCCAAGCCAAACCATTTATAGTCCTAGGGTTGCTTTGCAGATCTGTAGATCGCAACTTCATGAATTGCCTGGAATTAAGAGAAGTTCCCAGCACCTGAGGCTCAGCCCTGGAGCTTTTAAATCAAGATCTCCCACTGTGGTCCAAAATACTCTGTAGGTTAGACTCCAGTTCAGGAGAGGGTAAATTCCTGGGCACATCAAGTGGCCAGTGCTGCACCATCAGTCAGATGCTCATTAGCACCATTCTTGCCTAAGGTCTGAAATTTTGGTACAGAATTGACTAGTTGGAGGCCGTGGTGACACAGCTCTTGGTAAAACTGTAATTGTGGTGAAACATTTCTCAGGAAGATTTTCTATTCAGTTCATTTTGGGGTTTCTATACTTTTATCACCCTGAACTCTGATTTTTCAGGGTAAGCTTTGTGAACTTTTTTGTCCTTTATTTAGGTAGAAAAAATTGAAGAATTTTAAAGCAAGTTTCAACCCCATAAAAATATTTATCATCTTACGTTTTTACTAAAGATTCCAAAATAAATTGAGTCTTTAGCACAATATCCTTCACATTCCCCATCCCAAGTAGTATTTTACATTCCTTACTCCAGGTTTTCCTTACTGATCTCATAGTCTCAAGATTTATTCCCTCCCTTACTAAGAATCCTTGAACCCCAAATCCCTCTTTGCTAAAGTTTTTGTCTGTTTTAAATCTTCCCAAATCCCTGGACGTCTGAATTCCATTTGCATAAATCCAAACAAGTGGTTAAAGTATATTAATGACTTTTAATTATTTAAATGTTATTTTAGTTATTTAAATATTTGAATTTTAAAAAATTTATTTCACTAAATTTGTGATGAATTAGTGAAGAAACCAGCATGAAAACATGTAAACTGTTATTTTGGAGTAACATTTCAACAAGGCTCTGCTGGAAGTACTGAGGGGATGTAGGAGAAAGAACAAGGAAAGGATGTATAACCAGATTTCCTTTACAATCTCCCATAACAAAAAAAAATATTAAAAAATAAGATAATTGAGTCAATTACATTTTTGGTGGGAAATGATGCACCAGAACCACGCTCTGCTGGTGGTTTTCAATGCCTTGCAGTGCCTGGGCCTCCTTGGTGGCACTGCTGACTTTATAGAAACAAATCACAGAGTTGTTTACGCTGCTCCTCTAAAGGAAATAATCAGATTTAATGGTGCTGGTTTCAAAAAAAAAAAAAAAAAAAAAAAAAAAAAAGAAAGAATTAAAAAAACCAGCAATTCATGTGCTGTGTGGTGTAATAAGCTTTTTATAAATGTGCTCATGTGGATGCTCAGCAGAGCCCGCTGTGCCGACACCATAAAACCGAGAGGGAGCTTCATCAGCCCTAAGTGCCCTCGTATATTCCCTGCAGCAGCATTCCCTGGAATTAATAAAGTTTCTAAGGGATGCACAGGCAAAAGATTAAAAATACATGTGTGGTACTACCCGTGGTAATAAAAGCTGCCGTTGTTTGGGCTGCTTGTTTATTGGCTTGCCCTGGGTGAGATATTTTAAGGTGAGTGTGATTGAGCAGAGGAGCTTTCCCTCAAGGCCCCGCTTTTCCCAGGGATGCTGGTCCAGGGCTGCTTCCCTGAGCCCTCTCGTGGGCTCCTTCCTCCACTGCAACAGCACATCCTGCAAACGAGGCATTTACTGTTCTCCAAGAGGATGGTCTTTATGAAACATCAGCTGTTTCCTCGTCTCCCCGCGTTAAAAAAATGTGTAAAAAATAAAGTATAACAAGTGTTTCATTAAAAGCAAGGAGAATTTTTGGGGCTTTGACCACAGGTATCTTGGTTTTGTTATGGAATCCGGCAATAACAGGGATTATTGAATAGCAACACAGAAAGCTCTTCTGGGAATAGATCTGCAGCATGGCCTGTCACTGCTTGGCAAAATGTACCCAGGTGCTGATGTCAATGGAAAGGTTTTGTGTTTGAGATGGTTTCTTTGGAAAAATCGTAATCAAGTGGATTAAGAGACACCTGAAATGCTTCTTGGCTTCAGAACAAATTATCAGGACATTTCCTGACAGCATCTGGATGCTTGAGGGAAATTAAATGCCAGGTAATATTCTGCTTGGAAGAAAATAAATTAACAGCATATGTAAAATATATCTGACTGCCCATTAAATTATCTTTAATCATGCACGGGATGAACTGACTTTTGATTCCGTTCTTTATTGGGATTGCTATGCAGGATGTTGCTGTGCAATGTGGACAAGAAGGATCATGGAATCACAGAATGGTTTGGGTTGGAAGGGACCCTAAAACTCATCCAGTTCCACCCCTGGCCATGGGCAGGGACACCTTCCACTATCCCAGGTTGCTCCAAGCCCTGTTCCACCTGGCCTTGGACACTTCCAGTTATCAGAGTTGCTTAGGGATTGAAATTCTGTTGGCATCAAGATATTTTAGTCCCAGGGGAGTCAGTGGGACTCTGTCACCTCCTCTGTCCCCCAGGAACATTCCAAACAAAACAGAACATCCCAAAGTGAGGCTCTGAGCAACCTGGTCTAGTGGAAGGTGCCCGTGGCAGGGGGTTGGTATAGATGACCTTTAAAAAGGTTCCTTCCAACCCAGACTATTCTGGTTCTGTAAATTCCATAATGAGCCCAGTGCAGGTGTTGTTTAATGAGTTTATTTTTTCATGGTGATGGGGTAGAATTACGAGGCTGGTTTAGAAACAGTGGCCTGGAGAGGCTTGAAGTGCAGATCATCCACACAAGAGTGTTTTGACAGTTGCAAGGTGTAAGGCACCAAAATGGGTGTAAGAGGGTTGGAAGTGACACAGAGGAGTGGTCTGTTATAAAACCAGATTAGGGAGAGGAGTAGAACAGGGAAAAATGGGATCTGAAACCGGGAATAACTTTTTTTTATTAGTCAGTAGCAATATTTTTTATGGACCAAGTGGACAGAGCATAACTAACAGTTATGGACACGGATGAAACACGGATTAGACAGAGGCTGTGACTTTCAGCAGCAATGTTCTTGGACAAGGAAGTGTCCTCCAGCTGTGTCATTAAAAATTCAACATTTGTCATATCGCAGTAATTGCAGTCCCTTGGTATCTTCTATTCTGAGTGAGGGAGGTTATAAATATTGTTGATGACTCAGCATTTGCTTTAGACTTCTTGGTCATGTTTGCACTACTTATTTCATGTTGTCAGGGTGAACCTTCACCCCAGTGGAGCAGATTTGCAATGAAGTCTGGGGGACATTTGCCTTTGGTTCAGTTTACACCAATCTGGGCTTTTCTTTCATGAAGGAGATTTTTCAAATTGCTCTTCCTTTCCTTTAAAAGATTATAACAGAAGAACAAGATGCAGTTTTTGCCTCTCTTTGGGAAGGGCATGTTCCTTCAAATATTTTCCAGTACTGCTGGAAGGATACAAAACTCCTGATTTGGGGATGAGCAGTTCTGGCACAAATACCAAGAGACGACACTTCCATCCTTAAAATAAGCCCCCCGACATAAGTGATAATTTAATATACATCATGCCATCTGCTTGCAGAACTGTGCAAGCTGCTCCAAGAGAAGTCAATGGGAAATGCATTTTTCCTATCATTTAAAACATTCCAAGATCAATCTTGATGTCACGAAGGAGCTCAATAGTCACCTTTCCCCAAAGGCAAATACAGCTTGTCACTGGAGAGAATAACCACTGCTGCAAACCCACCATTTCTCCTCCTCCTCCTTCTCCTCCCTCTGCCCTTCCCAACCCTCTGGATGAAAACAGAGTGCTCTGCCCGTTAAAAAAGCACATGAGGAAGGGAGGAGGTTTCAGAGCACTGGCAGCAGTTTTTCCCGTTATCCACCTTGAGCTTCCATCTTGGAGGCTTTTACTGATCTTCATTTCACCTGCAGGAAAGTGTCAGCAGACAAGACATGTGCTAACGTGTGCAAGTGTCATTGGAGGCTGGAGGAAGGATTGATCTCACTCTTTCCCTTATATTCTAGTTTATACAAAGGCTGAGTCAAGCCTTGCAATGGTATTTTTGTGCCTGGATCTCCCGCAGTCTTCCCCCAGGCTCACTCTGTGCTTGGCTCCAGCCAGAAAAGCTGGAGACTCAGGCAAATGGCCTGTGGTGCTTCCCAGAACCTGCTCTTGGCCTGTGGTGAACCTGCAGATCTGAGGTGTTTCCTCAGGTCCTGGATCTTGTACTGTGAGATTATCATCGTTCTCTGCTCATCTCCTTACAGCACACGTCAGTCTGCAGACATCCCTCCCTCCCTCCCTGCATCCTTCAAGGTGCAGAGGCACCATGATATACAAAACAATCCCAGAATTATAAATGGTTTTGAAGGGAAGGGACCATGGGATGCCTCCCCTCAAATCACAGAATCTCGAATGGTTTAAGTTGGAAGGAACCTTAAAACTCATCTCATTCCACCCCCTGCCACGGGCAGGGACACCTTCTACTAGCCCAGGTTGCTCCAAGCCCAGTCCAACCTGGCCTTGGACACTTTCAGGGATGTAGAAGCTGCAGCTCCTCTGAGCAACATGTTCCAGTGCCTGGACTACTTCTAATACCATCTCATGCCCGTGGCAGCTTGTTTCACTTAGTTTTTCGGTCATAACCAGATTAATGTCCTTGGTGCTGGTGAAGAGCTCTGGCAGTGTTGTTGAGACTTCAGCCTCCAAAACTCACAAGGACTCATCCCCAGCATCAGGCACTTGCTGTTTCTGTTCTCTGTTGTAATTACAAGCAATTTCCTCTGCACAGACTCTTCAAATTCAAGTTCCTTCAGTGCTCCTTGATCCACACACTGTGGCCTGTGGATCAGAAGTTACTCATTTTACATCCTGCTCCTCTCTTGCCCACCCCTCCTCCACTGCTTAATCCACTCCTGTTTGGAAAAGGATTGATAATTTGTTCATTCTCTTAGAAAGCAGTTCTTCAAATCTTTTAGTCTACCTTTTAATAGAATGTGTGCTCTCTATTTTCCCCGTGTTTGAACACGAAGTCTTCTCCCTTGTAATAGCCTCCTTCGCTCTGATCTTTAATTACAGTAGCTTTCTTCTGGTCTTTTTAAAGTCTTTTTTGATACACTTGAAGTATCTTCTCTGAGCCTCTAATATGGTGTCTTTAAACAATATCTCTGCTGCTTGCAAACATTTCACCCAGCCATGGCTCTAATTTCCTTTTAACAAGTTGCCTCACTTTTCACAGGGCTCCTTTTCAAACCCCAGGCTGTGCTGGGGATATTTTTGGCTGCCTTGTTCCTATGACTGTGCTGAAGCTCAGCACATTATGGCTTTTTCTACGGAGTATCTCTTTGATAAGATCATGATGATCCCAGTCTGCACGAGGAGCTCCTTCCTCAGTGACTACATCTCCAAGGAGCCCATGGGTTCATTTACCCTCAGCATACATTGTATTTATCCAGTGGACATGACTTTCCCACTTTTTACTGCACCCACAGAATCTCTGTCTCCTTTAGGACACCTCAGGCAGTGGCACTACCCTGGCCAAGCCATTGAGGAGGAGCTCTGTCCTGCTCTTGGCTCTTGCCCAGAGGGATCTTCACCTCTTCCAGATGTGTCTTTCTCACCTTCCTTCCTACCCTTCGCTGAGGACACACAGTTGTTGGCCAGGATGCAGCTTCCAGACAACCACCATCCTTTATGTTCACACTGGGACACTTGTACAGCCGGGAGGGGTGAGCTGAAGGTCAGGAGAGCAGCTCCACAGCTGGGAGCTGGAGTTTCAGCTCTTGGCAAGGAAAGGACGTTGCCCGGAGGGTGGGAGCTTCTGTTTCTAATGCACTTCATTTAATGGCCCTTAAAACTGGGCTCTGAGCAACCTGGGATAGTGGAAGGTGTCCCTGCCCAGGCCATGGGGTGGAATGAGGTGATCTTTAAGGTCCCTTCCAGTGCTCTCCCACTGGGAGATCACAGAAATCCTTTTGTCCCCAGTCCTTGTGGGATTCAGACACAAAAAAGGTGTTGAGCAAATCAGCCCTGCAAGGGACACGTGAAATCATCATAATCACCATAATATTTACCAAAGCTGCTGCACCAGGCTGGTGGCTGTTCCTTGCAGGCATCATTGCCCCCTTTACACCATCCCAAACCTTTGGATGGCCATGGGTTGAGCCAGACCACAAAACTGGAAAACTAAACCCTGCAAATAAATTTTAATGTACAATTGATTATAACATAATCTAAATTTAATATATTATTATATTGTCTTCTGTTAAATGTCATATATTTTTTCATATATATCATAATATATGTTAGGAAGAAATCATTTACTGAGGGGGTGGTGAGACCCTGGCACAGGTTGCCCAGAGAAGCTGTGGCTGCCCCTGAATCCCTGGAATTGTCCAAGGCCAGTTTGGATGGGGTTTGGAGCAACCTGGGATAGTGGAAGGTGTCCTTGCCCATGGCAAGGGGTGGAACTGGATGGGCTTTAAGGTTCCTTCCAACCTAAACCATTCCATTATAACACACACATTATATATTATATATTTTATATTATATATATATTTGTATTAATATATTATTTTAATATATACATTTGATTTGATAGATGCATTTTCTCATGTCTGTGGGGACTAAATCTTTCCTCAGCCCTACTCTTTGGAGGTGACTGCCACCAAAACCCAGTGGCCTTGTCCATCTGCACGTCCTGGAGCAGCGCAAGGCTCTGGTGGGATCTTGGCATCGCCTTCTCCATCCCATGAGAGTGGAATCGCTGCCTTGGAAATGGAGCTGGAGAACATTTCAATGCTGGGAGGTGCCTGTGCTTTCTGCAGAGCCTGTACAGGTGTGCTAATGAGAGACAGAGCTCTGCTCATCACGAGCCTCAGACCTTGGAGAATATTAGTAAAAATGCCAATTTGCATGTCTTGGGGTTAATTGAGGAATTCTCCAATGGAAAATCTTGCTGTCACTTCTGCAGCCTGTTCTGAATACAAATTCTGTGTCTCCATTGGATACTGGGAAAGCTTTTCAACTTCTGCACAAGCCTGTAGAAACGAGGAAGGTTCTTTCTGAGCTCCCAGAAGTTTTCCTCCCATTTTCAGAATCATCTTTTATCTGTGTTGACATTAACATGGGACTCATAGTCCAAGCCTGGAGAATATGTGGGATCCTCCACCAAACAAACGAGAAAGGGGCATGAATATTTTCTCAGATATTACCCAGGCCACGTGTTTTTCAAAGGAAAAGACACATTTCTGCCTGCAAAAAAACCACAATTCTTTTCAAGTGGGACAACTCCCTCACTTTATGCCTTTACTCTAATCCAGGTCTCTTGTGGCTAAAAATAATTGCTGATTTTTTTTTTTTTTATCTTTCATTAAACTGAGCAGTTGTTTGACAAGACGCACTTGTCTCACTGAGAAACAGGACAGTGTAGAGCTGGTTAATTCACCTGACAGTGATTAGGAATCAGTGCAGGTTTCTATTATCCCGGGATCACAATGTGTTTTCTCATCACCTGATCTTCCAGGGGGGTTGCTTTCCTTTTCCACCCCATTTTATTATTTGCCACTGTAGGATTGCCACCAACAGTGCAATGCACAACTAGAAATCCAGAATCTTTCTCTGTTTAATTGCAAATGCTGTGTGATGCTCTGATCATTCCATCAGCCGTTGGGGGATTTTATAAATGTCTTGCTCCACATTATGTCTGTATAATTAACTGCTCTTGTTGAAACACCTAATTTTTGGAGGAGTTTATGGAGAACACTAGGGAGAGGCACGGGTTTGATGCTGATTTTAAATGAATTATTACTTGCTTTTTCAAAGTTAGCTTTTAGTAGTTTTCACATTCGGTCTTTGTTGGGTTTTGGTTTGGTTTTTTTTTTTAAACCAGCACATCCTGTGGAACAACGAGATAAAAAATTAATTAGAAAAGACAAGAAAAGAGAGCAAAAAGGCCAAATTTTCCCCTCAGCAAAAATTCCTTAAAACCCAAACAAGATTTCTGAACCTGCAGCAGAACAGGAGAGTTTTACCAAATCCCTTTCACTTCCATTTTTCCCAGTTCCCTCGTTTGAGCATTCCGACGTGACCGCGCGACGCCACTGATTTCAACGTGTTGCAGAGGGTATAATTAAAAGCAGAATTCTACCTTGATTATGGCTCTGATACGAGCACTGAGCAGCAGTTGAAAGATGATGAGCTGCTCAAACCGGGCAGCCATGCAAAGAATTGCAGATAATGTTCCGTGCCGTGTTACAGATAAGCGACAGGATGAGAGGACACGGCCTCAGGTGGGGCCAGGGGAGGTGCAGGGTGGACAGAGGGAAGAATTTTCTTCATGGAAAAGGTGGTTAGACATTGGCAGGGGCTGCCCAGGGAGGTGGTGGAGTCCCCATCCCTGGAGGTGTCCAAGGAATGACTGGATGTGGCACTCAGTGCTCTGGGTTGGGTGACAAGGGCACAGGTTGGACTCTGATCTTGGAGGTCTTTTCCAACCTAAATGTTTCTGTGATTCCGCGCCCTTGTTTGGGGAGGGTTTTTAGATAATGCCACATGGGCAGCCATGGGGGAAGAAGATCTTGGGGTGAAAGCCCAAGGGGATGCTGGAGACACCATGTGTGTGTTTGGTGGCATTGTGAAAATGCCTCTCCAGTGTTTTCTTGGGTGATTCCAAATTCTTCATGCCCAAGAGAATGCCCAGAGAAGCTGTGGCTACCCCATCCCTGGAACTGTGGAGGGTTGGATGGGGCTTGGAGCAACCTGTTCTAATGGAAGGTGTCCCTGCCCATGGCAGGGGGGTTGAACAGGCTGATCTTTGAGGTCCCTTTCAACCCAAACCATTCTGTGACTAGATAAAACACCACTTGAAGTGGGGACAAGCACACACAGTATTTTTCCTCTTGCAAAAGCAAGGGGTGTTGAGAGGATAAATAAAATTTATTAGTGCCTGAAATAGTAAAGATACCCACTACAATGGGTAACTGCACAATGAGTACAGGTTTCAAGATCTGTCACAAGCTGCTGAAGGAGAAATTAAAATCTATTTTTTTCACCAGCGTTAACACGGGAAGAGCAACCCAGGCAGTCACTTCTGAAGAGAAATTAGGAACAAAAGAGAACACGTGGTAAAATGTTATAATAGTCAGAGCCAGAAGATCCTACTCATTTCCTGTAGGAGGAAAGTCACCAAGAATTGGAAAGGGGAAAGCCCACATGATTAAAAGAAGAACAAGATTGACTTCTCCCTGACTGACAGTCCCTGCATCAATGCTGTTCTGTTCCAAGACTGTCGTGTTCCCAAGGTAGTACAACCCAGCCAAAGATAAAGCTGCAGAAAGGCAGAGAGAACATCAAAGATTCACCTACTGATGTAAGAAAGAGGCAGAAAATTAAATCTCAAGCGGCAAGTGAGGTTTCAACCCTTGCTAAGGTTGACCAGAAAGACGACCCTAAATATGAGGTATAAAACAGCAAGTGCAAGACTGGAAAAAAATGGGGTCCTGTGGGTGTGTTTAACATGTGACACACGATTCTGGCAGGGTGTTGGGCTCCATTTCCACCTCTAGTCACAAGGTGGGTATGAGTCAAGTGAAGCCACAGCAAAGTTGCTGCATCCTCAAGTTTCTTGTATAATAAATCCCTTGGAAAAGACACTGTTCCCTATTTACTGTTTATTGTGAATTGGCTTTAAAGTGTCAATGATTTTTTGGGGGGTAAAAATGAGTTTATATAAATGTGTTTACTTACAGTCAGATAAAAATATGTGTAAATATTTGTATAAATAATTCATCTACTCACATCCATTTCTGCTTGTATCTTTATCACAAAAGAGACCTGAGTGGGACACAGACATGGAAATCATTTCCTTGCCAGACCACGACCTCCTTTGACCACAGACCTGTGACTAAATTCGTAGGATCAGGACTAAGTTTTTGAAAGATGCTTGGCATGTCTTAGGACCGAAAAGCCATGAGCAAGAGCTGTCTCAGCACCTCGATGTGCTGTGTCTCCTCAGACCCACAATATCTCGTACCCCTGCACTGGGGCAGGAGTGGGACGGGCAGCACCAGCCCCTGCAGCCTTTCCACGGCATCAAAAGGACACTTATTTCTCCATATAATATATAAAGACCCTCCCTCTTACAGATTTCAAAGTCCAGGTATTTGAGATTTTGCTTTCATGAGAAAAAAAGGGGGGTTTCTTTTCAAACTGCTGCAACAGATCCACTCCTCAGAGCACTAGTGGGATGGACAAGCAAGATCTTTCCTGCGTGGAGCAGGTTTGTCCTCCCATTTCTAACTCTCAGGGAGGGGATGCTTTTACCTCCTTCTGCTGCAGGTGTTGAGATGGGTCTCTAATGTGCCATATGTTCCTGGAGCTGCTGGGAGAGCCCTGTGACCCAGACCTTGCTCCCTCACCTTCCTTCACACCAACAAACTGGACAGGGCGAGGGGAGGTGAGGGAACGGCTCTTTGCCCTGAGGCCAAGCACTCCCTGTCCCAAAACACGGGTGGCCACGTCCACACCATTCACTGGGAATGACCCCTGGTTCCTGTTCTGCCCTTTTTGCTGTGCCTGGGGATTTTTTGGGTCAATGTCAGTTGGCACAGACCAAAACTGCTGACAATTTAACACTGTCCAGCAGCACGGGCATAACCTGGGCCTCCCTCCTCCAGGCTGAACGATCCTGTTTCCTCTAATTTAATATTTAAATGCCAAGTAAAGCTGAAAATCTTCCAGTGAAGGAAGGTAAGGCACCTACACCCCACCCTGGGATCACAGCCAAAGAGCTTTGCAGAGAGATGGGGGCTCAAACTCTTCAGGAAAGGAGGGCATGAATCCCGGGTATCCAGGATCCTGCCAGAGAAACCCATTCCCAGAATTAGTGAAATAAAACCAGTCCTCTGTTTTGTGCTAGTCCTGAACTGCTAAAACCTTCCTACCAGATGGAACCTTTGATGGGGGAAACCTAAAACATGAATCATGACAGGTTCATGTCTAATAACATCCCCTGGTGCTGTTTAACACACTGGTATAGAATATTTGGGGATGCAAATATTCTTTAACTTCAAAACTTGAGCACCTCTAACCACCAGCAACCTCCAAGGTTATACAGCAACCTGGCCATGACTCTGATAAACCAGATTTAGGAATGGCACACCTAATGCAACCATTAGATCCATGAATTCTGCCAAATCCCTTTGTGAGTCTTGATTTTAGAGTCTCTCTGCCTCATTTTCCTGCCTGTAGAAAGAGTCTCACACCTCCCCACGCCCCACCCCGATTAGAGAGGCACAAAAACAAAGACATGGGACAGGTGGGTGCTGAGGGCTTGTAGAAGTGGCCTTCTCCAGGTCTGTCCAGTTTCCGAATTCCACACAGTCTCCCTGCAGCAAAGTGCCTCTTTTGTCACCCTTTACGAGATGTTGCAGCTCAGGGAGGGACTTCTGACACCCTGTTCAGCAGGGAGAGCTCCTGCATCTCCATATCAGGGGAGAGAACACAGGAACCCTGGGGGGACTGGGATTGTGGCACGGGAACATTGGGATGTGCCATGGAGAAATGCCTTTGCACTGAAAATGCACCCCAAGATCATTAACATGTAAAAACATTAATTTCCTGGAGCTTTACGTGACCCCAAGGTTGCAATCCATGACCTCAAGGTTGCAATCCACCCACATTATGCCTTTGAAATAGAACCCAAAAAAAAGTCATGATTATTCCTTGCACTTAAAACTGAGCGTTGCAATGTAGCAGGGGTACAACCATGGCAAGGAAAACCTCTGGCTCTCCCAAATGTCCAGGTTTCCTGCATACAGGGGGACTGGGAGAAGCTGGTCCCTCACACCTCCTTCGTGTGTGCCTCCAAGCATCATGTTGGTGATTTATCACAGTGGTGTATCCCACAACAAGCCCTGCTCACTCCCCATCTATTAAACCTCAAACACCTCTCCAGAGTCTTGGATTGCCAAGAGCAAGTCACTGTCTTGTGGGTTCAAATTGTGGGATTTGTCCCTAAAACATTTCATTTTGAATTAGGGTGCAATAAAACCAGCTGTCCCCTCCCAGCTGTGACTGCAGTAAGTCTGAGGGATACCTGGGCCATCCATCAGCAGTGCTTCTAAATTTATTTCCCAGTGACTAAGAAGAATGTGGAAGAGTGTCAGACCTTGTTTTGATCTACGTCAAACTTTCATAAACATCCCTCCTTTTGACAGCAGTTCCCCTCTGCGAGGTCTTCCTGGGCTGAATCCATTAAAGGAGATTTCACTGACACTGTGGTGTTGGATGGGGCTAATTTAAATGCTTTGCTGAAGTCCAAGGACATTGTGTTTACTCAGAGAACAACAGATTTTCAATCTGGTTCAGACACTATCTTTTATAATCCCCCGATTTCCTCCAGAACAGCTCTTTGACATCCATGGAATCACTATGCCCAGAACTGCCAGGAGAGCTCCACAGATGCAAAGATTCAAGTGGGCAGAACTTCTCTGGGATTGTACCCTCATGAAGAACCAGATGCTGAACATTCCTGAAAAAGTTCATTTTCTACACAAAATCTCAAACTCCAACAGCTCACAGAAAAAGTGAGAAATAAAGTGCCTTTGGCCTTGATGTGACAAACCCCTGTTCTTGTTGTCCACAGTTGTCTTCCCATGGAATGGAGCAGAGAAAAACTCTCTAGTGCGACTCCAGAACTGCGAAGTTTATGCAGAGGCACAGAAATTGCCCTATCACTGCTTCCAGGATGATGTGCTTGCTCCTTCCTTCAGGAGTTTTTGTTGGATTATTTGGTTTTATATCCATTTATAGCACTTTCAGCCATGTTACCTTCCAACGGATGAGTCCCCAGAATTAGGTGATGACCTTCAGTAAGAGTTTTAATTTCAACGGCAAATGTTTTTATTCACCTCCTGGTTTTTGCAGATGCTCCAAGTTTTTCAAGACTCCTAGAATCCTAAGAGTGTTGGAAGGGATCTTAAAAACCATTTAGTTCCTATCCCGCTGCCACAGGCAGGGACAACTTCAATATCCCTACAAGTCCAGGAGATAAAAACTTGCATCAAAAATGAAAGTTGGTTTTCTAACACAGGAGAAGAACTCAGGATTATCTTTTAAAGCCTCAGATTTGCAATGAAATCATGGGCGGTAGTGACTTCACCTTTCTGCCTGGGTAGGACATTGTGTGTGTTTCATATCCTAAAGGTACAACAGTAAAATATTTCAAGAAAAGAAAATAAATGTAATGTATTCATAATTGCTAATGTGATTGAGAATGTACATTTAAGAAATGTAATGGCATAAACCTGAAGAAATCTAATTCTGAAAGGAAGCTGTCTAAATTTAGGGTGATGTAGTACTAATTAATCCATTTAGCATTCCATGCTGGTTTCAGCCCCAAGAATGACTAAACAGAGGACTGCCCCCAGCTTAGGAGGGGCAAGGAAAATGAAAATATATTTCTCATATATATATATATATTTGGGAGTTTTCTCTGTCAAGTCAAAACAGATCATCTCTGATCATCTCAGTGACAGAGATATTTTTTCCAGGTCGATTTGCACTCCCTGGGTTAGATGGAAATGCTTTCTAGCAAAGTGAGAGCTAAACTTGTTGGTTTTCATGCAAGTAAAAGCCCTGTCTACTTCAGTCAGGGGTTTATTTTCATCAGGCCAGCAAGACAGAGCCCTGAAATTATCAGTGGTATTAAGATTTATATACATTACACAGTGGTGTGTACATATACATCTATCTGTATGTACACATGTAAAATCCAGGGACTAGCAAAAGTCTGCTGGAGTCCAAGCCAAGCCAAACATTTCCATCAGTGCAGTAAATTTGGGATGGAGATCTCCAGTTACCTTCTCAAAACCTTTTCGTGGTCCCTATAATACATATGGGAGAGCATCACATCAAGCCTTCCAAGGGTGAGATGAGATTTTCCCTGCAAAGGTTAGGTCACTGCCCCAGTCTCCAGGCCTAGAAGGGCATTGCCTGAGTTTTCATTTCGCAGAGGAGAGAGTCACATGGAATCCTAGAATGGTTTGGGTTAGAAGGGACCTTAAGGCTCATCTTGTCCCAACCCTCCTGTCATGGGCGGGGACACCTTCCACTAGCCCAGCTTGCTCCAAGCCCCATCCAACCTGGCCTTGGACACTTCCAGGGATCCAGGGGCAGCCACAGCTTCTCTGCGCAGCCTGTTCCCGAGCCTCACCACCCTCACAGACAAGAATTCCTTCCCAATATCCCATCTCCCCCTGCCCTCTGGCAGTGGGAATCCATTCCCTTTTGTCCTGTCCCTCCAGGCCCTTGTCCAAAGTACCTCTCCAGCTTTTTTGAAGCCCCTTTGGGCACTGGAAGGGACTCTAAGATCTCCCCAGAGCCTTCTCCTGTCATGAGGGTGGCATGGAGAGGAAGGGATCTGACAAAGCATCTGCAGCAAAGTAGCCTCAGGGAGGGTCCAAGCTCATGCTGCGTTCTTCCAAGAGCGGCCAAGAATAAGGGATTAAACAGGAGCCAACAGTGTCCCCTGGTGACCAAGAGGCCAATAGTGCCCCGGGGTGCATTAGGAAGAGCTCTGCCAGCAGGTCAGGGAGGTGATCCTGCCCATTTGGAATGATGTGCCCAGTTCTGGGCTTCCCAGTGCGAGACAGGCACGGAGCTCCCGGCACGGGTGCAGGGAAAGGCTGTGGAGGCTATGAGGGAACAGGGAGTTCGAGGCGGGATGGAAGTCCGAGGTGAACCGCTCTGGAATTGTTCTCCGGGGCGGGGGGTCCCTCTCCGAAAGCAGCAACAACGAAAGGGAAAGTGCACGGAGCGAGACGGAACGGCGGGCTGGGCGGGAAGCCCTCAGCCCTCTGTCCTCTGCCCTCAGCCCTCAGCCCTCAGCCCTCTGTCCTCTGCCCTCAGCCCTCTGCCCTCAGCCCTCTGCCCTCAGCCCTCAGCGCCGGGGAGCGGCGGCTCCGCCTCAGGCGGGCGGAACAGCGCGGGCACCCGGGGAGGGCGAGGATCGTGAGGGAGGCGCGGGGAGGGCACAGGGACCCGCGGGGTGATGGTGGAGGGAAAGCTGGACATGTCCCGGCCGTGGGCTCTCCCAGCCCAGAAACACCCCTGGGCTCATCCCACAGCGTGGGCAGCAGGGGAAGAGGGGGGGATTCTGCCCCTCTGCCCCCTCAGGTGAGACCCCACCTGCAGAGCTGCCTCCAGCCCTGGGGAACAACA
>JAWWES010000115.1:113257048-113283325 GCA_035583135.1 Lophotriccus pileatus
AGGAAGGAAGGAAGGAAGGAAGGAAGGAAGGAAGGAAGGAAGGAAGGAAGGAAGGAAGGAAGGGAGGAAAACTCATATCAAAACCCAAGTTTCAGCCTCTGAAGTTAAACTCTCATTTGCATTAATCTTCCTCAGTGCAAATTAAATGTTGCTTAAACAAAAGAAAAAAAAAGCAAAAAGCAACCACTCCTTCAGCAGGTTTACTATTCAAACCAGGAGGAGCTGCTCATCTTAAAGAGTCTGGGTTGTCACTAACAGAGATAGCAATTAATTTTCTGGAAGACTGCATGATAATAAAGCCCAAATCAGTCCTGGCACTTGGTCATGCTGGACAATGTGCTGGTGTTATTAAAAGGCCAATTACCATCAGTTTGTGTTCCAGATGACAGCAGAGTACAGCAGGAGCAAGCAACCACTTGGAGAAAGTGGAGAGCACCAGGGAATCCTGACAGTGGGACAAATATATTCTTGCACCACTGTCTTAGTTACAGCCCCCACCCAAGCAACCATTCAGCTGCAAAACCAAAGGTTTTGATTAAAAGGTTTACAGGAACTCTACTGACAAACAAGGAATGTTATCCTCACTTGCTAATGGCTGCCTTGCTCCTTCCTCTGAAATATTTAGCAGGGGTCAGCTTCAATCAGATAAGACAACTCAGACATTCCTAAATTAAAATCCAAAAGAAAATAGAATATCTCCTCTTGACCTCCACCTGGCGGATAAATGAAGACAATAAAATAAATGAAATTTTGTGACAGACTTGATTTGGTCTCTCTGCGGGGGGAAAAGGATGACACATATCAAAAGGAACAGTTATAGGGGTAGCACTGTGAGTATCAAAGATGTTTTCCAGTTTAAAGATCCCTTTTGGACAGAACACACTTTCTAAATTCCTTATGTGTGGAGAACCCTGCCTTGGCTGGATCAACTGGTCAACTTTCAGGTCAACTGGTCTTTGGAGAAGGGAGGGAGAGTTCTGTCATTTTGTTGGTCTGTATTGGGTGGACATTCCTTATCCTATAGACATTCCCACAAGTCTGGCTGCACACCACTGGGATCTGCAGCCTCCTAAATGTTGCAGGTGACTTCTGTCTGTGCTGGAATAGCCCTGGATAGGTCTGTGCTGCTGATGGCAACAGCCTCCAGAGGAGGTGTCAAGCTTGGCTCATAACCGTTTGGGATCATTTATGGTGCCAGCACATGTTTTTCTTATCAGAACTAACTCCAATGCTCTGGCCAAGCTCTAACTTGAATAATTATGGTCCGTCCTGGAATTCCTCTCTGAGACTTGAATTCAGTTTGATGCCCTAAGGAAGGGGGTCTTCATCATGAGCACGTGGGATCCCATCTCATGGCTGTTCATGGATACCTCCCCACCAGGAGTGGCCATAGGCTTTCCTTCAAAGGAAAAATCTATGTGGAGAAGGCAGGGAGAAAGCTGTATTTTAGCCCTGAGGTAGCAGTGAGTCTTTATGTCTCTGTCCATGATCGTGGAATCATAGAATCACAGAATCACAGACTATCCTGAGTTGGAAGGAATCCACAAGGATCATCAAAGTCCTACTCCTGGCCCTGCCCAGGACAGCCCCAAGCATCCCAACCATGTGCCTGCCATGGTGTGTCACACACCACTTTCTGAATCACTTTCTCACTCCATAAATGCAGGATGAGCTCGAGGTCCAGGAGCTGTGAGAATGCAGGTGAGAGGACAACCTGAGGATCATGGATGACACCTCCCAGAAACACCAGCAGGATCACTCTGGTGACTGTCCCAGGGATGGAGTGTCCATTGGCCTGGGAGCCAGCATTAAAGATACAACCCTGATTCACAGAGTCTTTCAATGCATTTTATTTGATTAATAATCATTAAGGGCTTTGAATAAAGGCACAGAAAGGATACGAGATGTGCAAGCACTAATCATGGAATCATAGAGTGGTTTGGGTTGGAAGGGACCTTAAAGCTCATGTAGTTCCCACCCTCTGGGGGACACCTTCCTCTATCCCAGGTTGCTCCAAGCCCCGTCCAACCTGGCCTTGATGACACTAAAGATGGTTATTCTTCCAGTTATCTGTTAATTTTATCATGAACTTGCCACAAAATCCACAGTCATCTCATTGAGTAGGACATATTCCATTGAGTGCAGCAAAGCTAAGCAGCCCCAGATTTTTTTTGGACTTCTTTCCAGTGAATGGAGGGGGGAAAGATGCTTCTCTTTTACTTTCTGGTATTTCCAGCCTTATAAACACGGAGTTCTTGTTTTCTTCCCAAGGAAGATACATCCTACAAGAGGCTGTTATATAGAGCAATGAATAACTTCTGATTGTCACATTTTCCCCCTTAATTGACTGGCAGAGGAAAATAAAACATCAGCAACAATAACAGCTCTGTGCTGCCTTTCACTTGAACTTTCCCAAGCACTTTGCAATCCTGAGTGAAACGAGCTTCACAGCCTCTCCTGAGGCAGGTGGGGAGGACAGGAGGGAAGGCAGGAGGGAAATAATTTCCTGAGGTTACCCAGCAAAATCAAAACGTGGTTTCTTTTCTCTGGACTCACTGTCCCATCCTCTTGCTGTCAGGAATGTACAAGGCATGGAAATCAGGGCTGTGTTTGCTCGGGGCTGGGGAAGACTAAGGAAGGTCCCCCTGATGTGGAAAAGAATCTTGATGCTGAAGGTTTATTCCCTGCTTTTCCCTAATGCTCAAACCGACCTTATAGGAATTCAGTGCTTTTGCTTTCCTGTGGAAAAGAGACGTCAACCTGCATTCAGTCCTTCTCATCTTCTCTGCATCTTTCCTAAAGCACAGTCCTGCTCCAGAAGCAGCACTTCCCGCAGGATGTCCTAAAAAAGACTTATTTTTCCCCAGAAGCTCTCGCCACATGCACGGGCCAGAGGCTGCAGCTCCAGGAACCCACACGGCTTCGAAAAGCCCAGCTGGGCACTACTCCAGTTCAGGAGACCTCGCTCTGCTGGGCTGAAGGTGTTGTGTTCGCTGGGAGCACCGGGGTGGCCGCCGTGCCCGGCACAGAGCAGGGCATCAGCTGCTCCCGGCATGCCAGGGCTCAGCGTGCCGAAAGTGGAGGACGAGCTGCTGCCGCCCTCTGGGAGAGCCGTCAAAACATCTGTGATATTTGGGACCGTTCCAGGGCGAGGGAATCAGAAGTGGATCCTGGAAATCTGCCTATTATCCTAATGAGGATGTTTCCGTGTCGTGGCAGACCATCCGCGCACGAGATGGGGAGGCTGGAGCGGGGGGAGAGGTTGGTCCAAGTGACCTTCTGCTTTCCCAAAGGGTGGCCCAGCACAAGGGCATTCCTGCCCTTCCCAGAAGGATCAGTTACCGGTTTGTGTCGTGTGTTATTGCCTGTGTAACTTCAGGTCCCGGGAGTATTTTCCCATTAGGAAAAGGAAAGAAAGGAGAGGGGAAAAAAAAAAAAAAAAGGAATCAAAGCTTTGCACGGGCTTTTAAGCAAACAAAATGTGGAACATGTGTGCACACAAGATTTCACACCCACGCACAATTTCCCTTCTAACGTCGCAAATGGCTCGTGCGCCAGGACCTGGCGTAGTGCGACGGCCCAGCATTCCAGGGAGAAGTGGGAAAAACAAGGGGAAACCAAGAGGGAAAAAAGAGGGAAAAATTTCAGTCGCTGTTTCATTGTTCAGTTTTCAGCAGTAAAACCCAAGCAGAGCCCTGTTTGAGCTGATGTTTGATCAAGCTGAAAACCCATCGGCGTTCCCTTCCCGCACACTGCCACAGGGGTGCTATAAAGCAAATAAAAAATTTGGAGTAATAATAATAATAATAATAATAATAATAACACATCTGGGATGGCAAAGCGGGTTTATTTAGCATTTGTTGCCATCAGTCACTCTGGGTTTGCTAAAACCTTTGGCACTCCCAGGTGGATAAGGAGGATTTGGGGTTGCAGTCATAGCCTGGCTTGGAGGGCAACAGCTTGAGGAAGGTTAAAAGCTATCAAAGACTTCAGGAATGACAAGGGAGAAGAAAAGTCCTTCTACTTGCAGAATTTTGGGAGAAAAAAATAAAAAACAAATGAAACCCACCATTTCTTTGTGCACATTCTACAATGGGCACTTTGGAAGCTTTTCTGAATCCTAAGAGTATTCCACTGCACTGGTGGTTTATTCCCATGGTCTTTTCTGTCAGTGAAGGCTTTCCACTGAATTATACATAGAATTTGGAGAAAATAGTAGATGTTAGGAAGCAAATCTTCCCTGTGAGGGTGGTGGAATGGATTGCCCAGAGAAGCTGTGGCTGTTCAATCCCTGGAAGTGTTCCAGGCCATGTTGGATGGGGCTTGGAGCAACCCAGGATAGTGGAAGGTGTCGGGATTGGGACGAGTTGATCTCTAAGGTCCGTCTTCCAACCCCAGTCATTCTGGAATTCCAGGAAAATTTCTTCAAGGCAAACCCACTTGCAGAAAACAATCTAAAATATGTCCTGACCAGAAATCACATGTGCAGCATCACTCTTATCTTCTCAAAGCTGATTCCTACTACGTTCATTGAGTGTCCGAGTGCCTCCTCCCCAAAGCATTCGGAAACATGAACGTGGAACACGTGCTCTGCTTCATTAAAAATTATGCTAATAGGAGACATCATTTAAATTGCTAATAGGGTCTGCTGTTTCTAGTAAGACATGACAAACTGTCTGGAAGGAATTTTTTGCATTTTTAAAGATCCCCTTTTTATTCCCAAAGGGAAGCGAGTTGTTTCAGAGGGGAAAATATATATATGTATTTATATATACACACGGGCACGCACACAAACACACACAGACAAATGCATTTATTTTCCTCCCTGAAATCAAGTGCTGCAAGAAAGCTTTTCTTTTGGGGCTCAGTGAACCAGGTCAAGTTCATTCCAGCCACGGTGGATTTGGGAAAGGGGTGTTTTGGTGATGCTGGAGCAGGAGCTGCCAGGAGGGTGTCCTTTCATCACCCCATCCACCTCCCTGCACACACCAAGTCCTGCCGCAGATTAGCAGCTGCTCTTTGCAAGGAATGCTGATTAGCAGCAGGCAGGGGAGGGAAAAGCCACAGGGATGGATAAAAGATGAAGCCAGAAGAGCAACCAGGACTTCTGCTCCCTCCTGGGAGCGGATTGTCTTGGAATAAGTTATTTTCATAGCGCCTCGCCATATCTTCGCTAGGCAGGATGCTCGTCTATCCCGTGCTTGGACATGGTTTTGAGGTGCTTGCATCCCACCAAGAGATATTTGCTCCACTCAGCAGTCATTAGAGGGAAAAGCTGACCCCTGGAAGCGCTCAGGGAAGCCATCCCGAAGTGGTGGTGCGTCTGGATGGTGCCAGCGGGAGGGGGGGACAGATGGCAGCGCGGCCACTGGGGACACCCCCCGTAACACCGTCAATCTGCCAGAGGGAAAGGGCTTCCAACAGGGAGCAAAAGAGGACAGAGAAGCATTGAGAGGTGAAGCCAGGAGATAATGTCAACTGAGGACCACTGGCAGGCACAGGGGACCGCAGCTGAGTTTCTCCAAGGGATCTGGGCATCTTCCACAAACTTCCCAGCAGCCCCTCCAGCTGGGAGCATCCCCACGTGGCGTTCCAGCACTGACACCAGTGACCAGACAAAATATGCTATTTGCATCCACAGAATAGTAATTTTTATTTTGTCAAAACCTGAATCAGCTCTTCCCCCACACCTGGGTCGGGCTCCCCAGCAGCAGCTCACAAATAGGCACAGCTTAAATCCTGCTGTTGGTTGTCACTTCATCGTTTCAGTGGTTATTAATAAATTTAAGCTGTGATAGGGTTGTCACTTCGTAATTTCAGTGGTTATTAATAAACTTAAGCTGTGATAGGGATAGCCATGAATTAATTTTTAATTTCAGATGCTTTCTCTTAAAGGCATTTGTGTTGAATATGTCAGGATCTGTGATTGCTCCTTTTAATCCTTCAGATTTGTCTGTTTGAATTTACAGCTACGTAATAAAAGCAGAAGCAGCCTAAATATGTGGGTTTTCCCCGTGCTCCAAACGTTCCATGAAGGTCTGGAAAATGCACTTTAGCCCAGATAACTCAACTTTCTGGCTGTTTGGGGTTTCTGTGGGGATTTCAGCAGGAATGGGTGCAGAGAGATTCACCACTGCCCTGAGCTGATTCAAACTGGGCAGGGAGCCTGGCTATGGATGTGCCAGCACAGCCAGAGGAGGTGACTGTGTCCCACTTCTACCCAGGCTGCCACATCCCCTGGAGCTGATCTTATCTCAGGAGTGCAAGCAAAGTGAAGATCCTGCACTCAGGCACTAAATCCCTTTGTTTCCAGTCCAGTCTCAGTTCTAGCATCAGCTCCCATCCATTCCCTCACTCTGCTCTGTCCATCTCCCAGTTCTGCCACAACATGTATTTTTTGCAATATGACAACCACAGGGCTGAGGTTGTCTGTTATTTTATCTTACCTAAACCGCTGCTTGGTCTTTCCACCTTGGTCTTTGCACTGTTCCTTTTTGCTTTCCCCATTTGCCGTCCTTACTCAACACTCCAAAGTCCACAGAAGAGAGTCACAATAACAAATATGTACATGTGTCATGGAAAAATAAAAAACAAAAAAAAATCATTAAAACAACAGACCCAAACCCAAGGAAACCCAGCAGGCAACAAACCTGTGCTGCACTTAGCAGTGAAGGACACACTGGCTCCTTCTGCCTCTGATGGAATATGATTACACCTGGCATACGATGGGCAGAAAAGCTGCCCGACAATCAGGCAACCACTAAATTGAATTTCAAGACTCCAACTGCAACTTTCTCACAGCACAGCTTTGGAAAATGCAGACCAAGCCCATGACAAAATAAATCCACAATAGCACTGGAAGATGGCTGCTCTAATGACAGGCTGGGATGCCAGGACATTTGTCCCGGTAAAATAAACAGTGTCTGTGCTCTGGCCCCAGCATGGCTGAGGTGATGTGGCCACATCCAAACTGCCCCTAAACAGGGTGGTTTCACCAGAGAAACTGTTAAGAACAATCTGTGCTAATCCAAGTTTGGGAACTATTCCATGGAGTCAGCAAACCACAGAATGGTTTGGGTGGGAAGGGACCTTTAAAGGTCATTTGGTCCAAACCCCCTGCCATGAGCAGGGACATCTTCAGAGCCCCTTAGCTCAGCACTGCTTATCCCAGGTCAAAACCATTCCAGGGTCCTGCTGCCAGTGGCTGTTTGGCTCCAAAAGGTTTTAAGTGCACTATTTCTGACAGACCCAACTGTGAAATGAATGTTGGTGCCCAAGGATGGGAAGTTTAGGTCTTGCTTCCAATGAGGCAGAAGACAGTGGAAACAGAGGTTGAAGAAGGTGATCCTTGAATGTCAACCAGCTTTCCTGGGCCCCTCTTCCCTCTAGGGCATTATCCCATGTGACTCTACTGAGCAGATCCCTGAAGAGAACAAAGTTTGCTCTCCTAAAGCCCAGGATCATGAGCTTGCTGTGTGCCCTCCCTCCTGCCCTGAGGATCTGGAATGCCACTATTTCATGGGCACTGAAGCCCAGGCTGCCCTTGAGCTTCACATTCCCCACCAAGCCTCTCCTTGTTGGTGAGAACAAGGTCCAGCATGGCACCTCTCCTTCTTGGCTCCTCTGTCACTTGGAGAAGGAGACTGTCATCAACACATTCCAGGAACCCCCTGGATTGCCTTTACCCAGCTGTGTTCTCCTCCCAACAGATGCTGGCGTGGTTAAAGCCTCCCACGAGGACCAGGGCTTGTGAACATGAGGCTGTTCTTGCCTGTGGAGGCAGTCTTCCTGTTTGGACAACCTGTGGCATCCCCTCACTGTGTCACCCATCCCTGCCCTTCCTTTAGTCCTTACCCCTACATTCTCAGTCAGCTCCTCATCCATCTCCAGGCAGAACTCTTTGATACAGAGGAACAAAACCACCTGCTTGTCTCCCCTGCCTGCCCTTCCTAAAGAGCCCCATCCCATCACTGCAGTCACAGGAGCCATCCCACCCCATCCATGATGCCAATAAGATTTTAGACCTTCAGGTGTGTGCACATCTCCAAATCCTCTCTTTTTATTCCCCATAGCATTGAAGTTGGGCCCTCAATGAAGCTGATTTCCTGGTTAGAGTGGCTAGAATTCCTTTGTGCTGCTCCTCAGGTGTCCTCCTGCTGACCTGTGATCCCTCTCCAGGCTCTGGGGATCTCTTGCTGGCCCTGGCATCAAACCAGTAGGAGTGGATTCCCCCCATGTAAGTTGTACATTAATGTTGGTGTGGATTACATGATACACACTTCAGCAAACAGGAGAGAGCACTTTACTTGCCACATTTTCAGGGAATTTACTGAAGAAATGTATTTTTTTAATCTATATGAAGAGGATGTTCAGGACGATCTTGTAGCCTGTGTTTCTCATGAGGGGAAAAGTGAAGTGTCAGAACCACCTTCAAGGTTCACAACAGGAGCACTGTTTCGATGGGAACACAGTGTTCAGCCCTATAAAAAAAAGGTCAGTAAGATCCTCTGCTGCACACAGAGGTGGAATAAAACAACACAATAATTCCAGGTGGGGATGGTACCTAGAGTTTTTAAGAAGGAGCTTGAAAGGATTGCATGAACTTCAGATTTATTTCAGACTTCTTTTCAGATGTTTCAGGATTGTACCAGCACGAGCTTATACCAAGGGCAGGTCTCAAATGACGGGCTCCATACTTTAAAAAAAAATTCAATGTAGTCTTTTAAGAAGGTTTTTAAAGACATCAGGAGATGTGTAACTTCTCAGCTTCTGTACTCTCCTGGTTCGCTGTATTGATATTTGGGATGTGTCTGAAGTAGAAGACAGGACAAGGGGGAATGGCTTTAGATGGAAAACCACCTCTGTGGGGTTTTAAGCAAGACAGACACAGTGGAAAACATCCTTGTGCTTCCTGAATATGGGACAGCACTTGTGGATGCAAATCAGAACTTGTTGAGGCCATCAAGGGACAGCAGCAGTGATCAAAACAAGAGTCCTCAGCATTTTTCCATGGCTCTTCCTTCAAAAATAATACACAGAACACCACAAGGGCTCACCAGCTGCATCCACACTCAGCCAACCAGGACATGCAGCCCCTTGAGAGGTGAAGAGTTGTGTGACATCTCTTGTCCGCAGCCTAGACCTACCAAGGAGACCGTGGTATAGCCAGTTTTAGAGGATCCATAAGGATCTCAGTGCAGCCATGTGGGATTACCCACTTCAGCAGCAATGGGAGGGTCTGGATCTGTCAAGGCTTCACCAGAGTCATCAACCTGACCAGGGTTGGCTTCTTGCCACCTCTCTGGCCAAAATTCAGCCTTGGGTAAAACAAGCACAACATCAGCTGAATCTGTTTGCCTATGGGGTGTGCAGTAATCACAGAATCATGGAATGGTTTGGGTTGGAAAGGACCTTAGAGCTCATCTCATTCCAACCCCTCTGCCGTGGGCAGGGACACCTTCCACCGGACCAGGTGTAAATTTAAATGCAGGTCAGTGGAAACGTGGCTGCCCTTCAGCCTTCATCAAGCTCTTATTATGTGTTACAGAATGTCCCCACCTGATCATCTCCAAGGAAGTTCAGCCACAGATGACGAGCACCTGGGGACATCACCCTCTGAAACTCAGCACAGGACTGAAGGATGTGGAGGCTGGCACTGGCCCTCAACCCAACCCAGCAGCTGGAGACCCACACGGTGCAGAAATCCTCTTTTCCTTGCCCTGAGGATAGAGAGTGTTGCTGGGACGTCCTCTGTGGAGGCAAGAAATCCCCTGCTCGCGGGGGATGGATGGGTTCAGGACATCCAGAGGTGAGAGTCAAAAGTTGGCCTTGATGATCTCAGAGGTGTTTTCCAACCTACTTCATTCTGTGAGCATGTGATTCTGTGAGTCAGCAGATCAGGAGCTTCCAAAAGCTGGTGCTCTCCTCTTGGAGCTCTCTTCCTCTTCCCTCAGAATTACAGTTTCTGAGTACACTCCTAGGAAGGATGGCAGTGTTCACCTGTAGAGCTCTTCCTTTTATCCCCAGAAGTGAGGGAGCAGCTCCTATTCAGAAGCAGAGTGAAGCTCATGTATTATATTAATGGGTCAGCATAGAAACCTGAATGGTATTAGCTAAAAAAAAGTGAAATTTGGGTCTACACAGAGCAGTCCTGACATATCCATGTCTCTGTGGATGGCTGACTTAGGCTTTGTTTGGCTATGTTTATTTTCAGAGCCTGTCAGAAATGCTTGAAGGCATATTTGCAAAGACATTTTAAAAGGAAAGAACCAAAAAAAAAAAAATTGTGTAATTCTATCTAATTTTTCAACAAGTATTCTAGGCTTTTTCTACAAAAAAGAAAAAAAAAACAAAAACAAACAAACAAACAAACAAATAAATTATTGATTTAGGAGGTTTTAAATGCAATTTCCCCAGTTTTCCCCAGTCTCTTCTGAAATTATCCCACTATGGACACTTCTATCTCATAAGGAAGGGTGTGGAAAAGGTGTTTCCCACCCAGTTTATTGAGAGTATCATGTGGGGAAGAAGTACATTGACAGAGTCATTTCTCAAGGGAAACAAAAGTCTGAATTTAGGGCCATGCTCTCCTGACTACTTTTGGTGCTTCAACCTGCTGTCACACCAATCTGGGCACTTTGGGATGAGAAAACCAAGAGGAGTTAAGACAACCCTCCCTCTGTGACCCCCAGGCTGCAAAACGGAAGAGAATTGGCCTTAAATATTATATTTTTCTGGGTACATCTGTCCAATCTCCCAACAGCCTTCAGCCTTCGGGAGCTCTGGACCACGTTGGACAATGTTGGACCACGTTGGACAATGTTGGACCACGTTGGACAATGTTGGACCACGTTGGACCACGTTGGACCATGTTTGGACCAGTGTAGGGCACGAGCTGGTGTCCAAGTGAGGATGAGAAATGAGGCCCAAGCACAGGGCCTGCTCTTGAGGATGAGAAGGGTGGCTCCAGGCTGCCCTGGAGAGGTTAACTAACCCCAGGCATGTGAGGCACGTGGCACTGCTCATCCTTAGCTCCAAGTGCTCTCCTGGCTTCCGTTTTTGTTGGATCCTCCGCTAATCCTTCCTCCCGATGCTTCTCCTAATCTCCCCAAGCCTTTCCCCCGTTGGTTGGCACCTTTTAATCCTATTAGGGAGATTTCTATTTTAAAAGTTTGGCTGAATGGTGCCCCAAGCGTTCCACCTGTTCCTGAGGTTTCGCTGAGGGAATCACCGACCCCTCAGTGGCTCTGGCAGTGCTTGCTTGGGATGGTTCATTGAAATTTTCTAAATCCACAGCTCTTCTTTAGCCCTTTCCCAGCACAGTCACCCACAGGGTTTGTCCTTAGAGATCTCTGCACCACTGGGCAAATCAGGGAAGGATTTGACACCGCACAGTCATTTTAAGCCTGGTTTACATCGTTGTTGAGACGGGAAGGAATTAATTATAAATAAAAATCACTGATCTCAAAATCCATCCTAAACTATTAATACTTTTGGGTTAAACACAAATTTTTGGGTTAGCCCAATTCTTGTGGCATCAGCCTTCCCCCAAAAATCAAAGGGGGTCTGGACAAAGCTCAGTCACATCAGTGGTGGTGCAGGTTGCATGGAGGTGAAAATGGGGTGATTCTCCTTTGAAAAGCAACCTCCAAATCTCACCTTTTCCTGTGTGGGATGAGTCATGAGACAGAAAACCAGGAGATCTGTGCCCAGAGCTTCTGGCTTAACCCCAGATTTGGGCACCTCTCACTCTCCTGTTTCACTGTCTGAGCAGCTGGGGATCATTTATTCACTTATTAAATAACACATAGGTACTTGTGAAGGTCTGTGTAGGCACAAATCTCACTTAGGCTGGTTTGAGGACATGAAGTTTGGCCTCCTCTAAACCAGCCACTTGATGATGAATAATTCTCAAGCCCCGGAATTTCATTTAAAAAAAAAAAAAAAAGAAATCCATATTTGATGACGAAAGGATTGAAGTGAAAGGAAATGCTGTCACGTGCCCTCTCAAGCTCCCTCCCAAAAAGCCACAAGTTCCTCCCAGCTCTGAGTGCAACAGAAGTGAAACATCAACTGCTTGAATTTCCCTGCGTGTTTTTCAGCCAACAACTGATTTCCAGTGCAGAAATAAACCCCAAAACACTCACCAAATTTTCCTCCCACATTGGCTAATTTTCTGCTGACACTGCTTACTTTTTCAGATTAGTGATACTGAAAATAGTAAAACTTCTAATCACATAATCCAAACAAGACAGGTTTCAGCTCCTCTCACTACAGATTTACCTTCTGGTCTCCCACTAGAACCTGAATTTTAACTAGTTTGTTTGCAGGAAGATGATTTCCTGCTTCAAACACTTGGTTCGATGCTTATTTGGGCTCACAGGGGTGTTTTCTCATTATCTGAAACCTCCTCCATTTAAATAAACTGACCTGTTGCTGGGAATTTCTTCCAGGAGAATTTCTTCCTGAAGCAACACCGATTTTTTTCCGAGACAACACAAACCAGAGCAAACCTGGGTGAACACACCTGATGTGACTTCATCCAGCCCTGCCCTGTCAGAGCTTGTGCCATTCCCAGGCATCCCATATCCTTAACCCGACACCAATCCTCTCCCACTGCTGGAAAACCAAAGCAAAGAGGCAAACTTTGTCCTTCAAGTGTGACCATCACCTGCAAATCTCCTCCACATGCCTCCAAGAGCCAGGAACTTTCCATACATGAGCTGTCTCTCCATGCAGAGCCAGGCAGCTTAAAAATAGGCTGAATATATTAGTGGTCAAATCAGGTTATAAATATTACATTTTCCTGCCTGCTGACACTTTCAGCTCAGTTGAACCAGCTCAGCATAGCAGGGGGGTCTTCATTTGCAGGTCTGTGCTCCACAGTGCCACAGCTCAGCTGTGGGATGGCAGGATCCCATCCCAACTCCCAGAGCTGATTTAGGATTTTTCTTCTCCTATTTGTGGCATTTATCAGGCTTTAGAAGGAAGGAGAGAGCAGAAGCACTCTGTCCACTAATGAGCTCCTTCCCTCTCTAATCTCAGCTCTGCTTTCTTCTCTCCTGTCCCACCAGAACCCAGAAGAGCCAAATCTGAGAGCATTTGAACTGCAAAAAACGTGATGCCTCTTGCCATCCAACCTGGCTCCAAGAGCTGAACAGAAGATGAGGACCTGGAGAGACAGTAAGGTCCAAGTGACTCTCCCCATCCTGAGCAACCTGGCCTAGTGGGTGACACCCCTGCCCACGGGGTATGGAATGAGATGAGCTTTCAAATCTCTTCCCACCCAAACCATCCTATGATCCTGTTGGGATGGCACCACTTTCTGTGTCACAGTGAATCACTTGCAAAGTCACAACAGAGCTCTAATTTCAGATGAAGGAGGCTGTGTTTGTCAGTAGCATCAACAGAGGCAAACACCATCTTTCCTCTTTTCTTTGCAGCTCACATGATGGATTAGGACATTCCGTCTTCCACAGGCACAACATTTTTCATGGGCATGGTCCTTCCTTGGTTGGACAGAGCTCCTGCTCAAGGTGTCCATGCCCATGGCAAGGGTTGGAACAGGATGGTCTTTAAGATCCCTTCCAACCCAGTTCTGTGGTTCTCTGGTTTTGTGACTCTATGTTTTGACCCAGCACTGGCACAAGAGCAAACTCCTTCGTGTTAACAGCACAACTTGTATTTTCCAGAATTTATATGCACATTGCAAACGTTCCCCCAGACACGCTACAAGTTACCCTGCATGGTTTCTGATCACAGATCGGGACCAAAGCAACCAGCATTTTGCAAATTCAAAACTCAGGAATGTTATGCTCCTGCTCATAAAAAAATGAGACTGTGATTAAGTCTAATTCTAAGTCAGCTTGTGTTACAAGCATCTCTTTGCCTGGATGCAGGAGGGAGAGTAAGCTGCAGTCTCTTCTGCTTCAGGAACCAGCACTGGGGATTGAATTCTGTCAGCCAAATGCAGCATATGGTCACAGAGGATGGAAGAGGAAGAAAGAGAAGAGATTTTGATTTCACAGAATCACAGAATGGCTTGGGTTGGGAGGGACCTTAAAGATCATCTTGTTCCAACCCCCTTGCTGTGGGCAGGGACACCTTCCACTATCCCAGGTTGCTCCAAGCCCCATCTAACCTGGCCTTGGACAATTCCAGGGATCCAGGGGCAGCCACAGCTTCTCTGGGCAACCTGTGCCAGGGCCTCCCCACCCTCATCGTAAAAAATGTCTTTTTTACCTCTGGTCAGAATCTCCCCTCTTTTAGACCAAGTTTACAATATTACCCCCACCTGTAGATAATTGTTTTAATTAATTTTTTTTGCCAGCAGCTCCATCTTCTTCCCACTGACAAATGTACCACGAGACACAGGGCATGGCTGTGGAAGAAGAACCCATGTCTTCCCCATCCCTGCAAGTGTCCAAGGCCAGGTTAGACAACTTGAGCTAGTGGAAGGTGTCCCTGCCCATGGCAGGGGGTTGGAACAAGATGGTCTTGAACATCCCTTCCAACTCAAACCATTCTGTCATTCTATGACTGCAAGAGCAGCCTCAGCAAATTCAGCTTCTGTATCTGCCCAAATCCTTCAGGGCAAGTAAAGCACCAGGATAAAGTTAATCACATGCTGAGCTGAAGGAGAGGTGGTTTCACATCTGCTGAAGGGCTTCCTGGAATAATGGGGTGACACTGGGCAATGAATCAAAAAAAACTCTGTTTGGAAGACAGTGAGGGATGTAGAGCTTGTGCTGAGCCTCAGTGCCAAAAGTAGGGTGATCACCACGTACAACAAGACCAGAGCTTGTCCAAGGATCCTGCCACCATTGCTGGGAGAAAACATGGGATGCTGAGGAAGAAAAGCTGGCTGGGGGCTTGCAAGGTGTTCCTGTATTAGGAGGAGGAGTGGTTAGTAGTAGAAGCAAGTGCTGGTGCTTAAAGTTTGACTATAAATCAGTTAAACAAACAGACCTGCTCTGTTGGGTTTGTCTGTGAGGGTGTAAAGCAAAGTCACGCTCAACATACAACTAGTGGAGGAATAAACCTGTTGGGAAGAATGGATGCACTTCCCACCAAGGCTGCACATTCCAGAGCTCCTTCCTGGATCGATTATTGGAGAACTGAGCATTGCCAATCATGTATATCTCAGATTAGGCTGCTTGATCCAGCTAAATTATGTCTGCACAACCCCCTTGAAGCACTCTGAAAAAAATCCTAGCTCTGGAATAGATCCTGACAATAATTTCCAGATGCTTTGAGGAATCCATGCTTTACAACTCCTTCTGATTGGCCTTGGCTGTGCGAGATTTCCCTGATCAGTTGGAGACAGTTGTATATAGAGATTTTCAGATTTATTTCTGCATGGAAAGGAAGCCTCATATGAAGCAAATCACCAAAAAGGTGACTCTGGAATATTCTCAGGAGCTGCCTCGTGGAGGCCTCGTGCTACATCCCCCCTGCTTTGGCAGCAGCAGGGTTTTGTCTGCTGGGCTCAGCACTTCGGTGCTGGCTCAGTGTCATAGGAGGGGAGGGACCATTCCTGCTTCACCCAGAGGCATCTTGACCCCCAAAAATGTCCCTGGGGTGATAAGGCTGAGGGGGTGAGCAGGACAGCAGAGCACCCAGGGCAATTTGGGGGGTTCCAAAACCATAGCTAATTATGGCTTTGACAAAAATGGGCAAATCTGGTTTTTCTCCTCCAGTTAACTGAGCCAAGATGACATTGAAGCAGGAAGTGGAATAAATATAAGCAAGAAGTCTTTTCACCAAGTTATTTAATTCACCAGAAGGGACACTTAACCATCCAGCAGCACCTTATTTACATTGAGCTGCTCTTTATGCATCCTGTAAACATCAGAAGCAATTTCTAATAAATTACAATCCCGGGAGCAGCAAATCAACAATATCACCTGAGTTGTTTAAACGAATTCATTACAAAATATATTGCCTTTTTCCCTGTGCCTTCATTCAGACTGTGCTTGAAAGCATTCTTGTCCCAAATTTTCTGTTCAGGATACATATATATATATATATATATGTGCAAAAATATCTGTGAGCAAGAAAAGGTTGTATTTTAAACTTCATTGCCCTTGACCTCAGATCCTTTTGAGTCTATTGTGTTCCAGCCTCTCTGGCATCACCAATCTCTGGTGACATCTAACAACAAACAGCCCCGACAGCGGGTACCAGCTAATTCAAATTGAGATCACAGATTCAGCTGCGCAAGAGGCTGCAAAAGAAATCCTGAACATTTCTATAACCTCTGGGCTTCTCTTTACCAGAAAGGATGTTCTACACGAAGTAATAGGAAAATGTAATATTGTTTGCCAGTTTAATTGGATGTGCTCCTGCCCTGTTATGAAGGAGATTGGCTCTTGCTGACTGTGTATAAAACACAGGGCGAGAGAGGATCCTGGTTGTTTAAAGTGACAAAAAAGGCCAGCCGTGATTTGAGATGATGTGACAGCGATTGGGACGTTTTCTTGGCCTCCAATTCAAGTGCAGGAAGGGACTTTGTAAGAGGTTCTTTGGGGGTGGACTTGGTGGAGGACACAGCCCCAGAGTGCCCAAATCTCTGCCTTATTTAAAATGAGGCCACCCTGATAGCACAGTTCTCGTTTTTTGGGGTCGGTGGTGGAGGTGGGCTCCTGCATCCAGCTGCTCCTGGAAATGCAGAAATGCGCTGCAGAGAGTGACACGGATTTCAGGGCTACGATGAAGAGCAGACCAAGAGGCCCTGGGAGACTGTTCTTGCTCATCCTTCACAGAATATGCCGAGCTGGAAGAGACCCACAAGGATCATCGAGTCCAGCTCCTGGCCCTGCACCGGACCATCCCCAGGAGTCACACCACGTGCCTCAGAGAATCATCCAAACACTTCTATTTATTATGAAACCAAGAGCTGGGAGAGCAGGGAGGGGAATCTGGGCAGAGATGATAAGGCAGCGGGTTCATCCACGGCAGAAAAGCCTTGTCCCAGCATTCCCACAAAGCTCTTGCAGGCTACGAACCCCGGGTGGAGTGGCTGGCGTAGCTGCCGTCTCCTCTCTCTCTCTCTCTCTGCCTCCATTTACAGAAAGCCACAGGAAATATTTCATCCTCTTTGTTGAGACAGTTTCCTTGCACTTAGGGAGGCGGAACAAGTGCATTTATGCTCTCACTCCAGGACTTGCCGGTGGCCGTGAGAGGCAGCTGGGGACTGGAACAGGGCTTGTTACAGCCTGAGAAATGCCGTGGTGAAGTGCCTTTGCACTGGGTGAGAACGAGGAGAGCTCCGTGTGCTGCTTCACCTCAGCTCCCCTCCGGAGCAGCCGCGGCAACAGGAGAAGGTTCCTGCCGCGGGGAGGTGGTCTCCAGTTACTTCCCAGGGTCACAGAATCATAAAAATCACAGAAAATCCTGAGCGGGAAGGGATCCACCAGGATCATCCAGCCCAACCCCTGACCCTGCACAGACACCCCAGCAATCCCACCCTGTCTCTGAGAGTGTTGTCCAAACACTCCTGGAGCTCTGGTGTCCTTGGGGCCGTGCCCACTGATCTGGGGAGCCTGTTCAGTGCCCAACCATCCTCTGGAGGAAGAACCTTTTCCTGAGATCCAACCTAACCCTCCCCTGGCACAGCTCCAGCTGTTCCCTGGGTCTTGTCCCTGGTCACCCAGAGCACAGATCAGTGCTGCCCCTCCACTGCCCCTTGTGAGGGAGCTGCAGCCCATGAAGAGGTCCGACCTCAGTCTTCTCCAGCTGAACAGATCAAGTGCCCTCAGCCACTCCTTGTAGGGCTTCTTGAGCCCCTTAACTATCTCTGTGGGCTCCTTTGGATGCTCTCTAATGGCTTCATATCTTCTTTACATTGTGTCACCCCAAACTGCCCCAATAGTGCAGATGGGGCCACCCCAGGGCAGAGCAGAGCAGGACAATTCCCTCCCTGGCCCAGCCAGAGATGCTGGGCCTGATGCCCCCCAGGACAAGGTTAGCCCTCCTGGCTGCCAGGGCACAGCTGACTCAGGGCCAACTGGCCACCGACCAGGACCCCCAGGGCCCTTTCCATGGCACTGTTTTCCAGCATCCCATTCCCCAGTCCCCCCCAGCCCCAAGGTCAGACATCCCTTCCCTAATCTCCAAAAGGAGCAAAACCCTGCACTTCGGTGCATCTCTGCAACCAGCCATCCCTCGAGACCAGGAGGAAGGGTTTTCCTTGGATATGACTGTTTCCTTGGCCAGACCTCCCATGGTAGATTGGCAGTCTGCTCATCTCTCTAACCCCTGCCGCAACTCTGTGTGTTGACTTCTCTCCCAGATTTTGGAAAAGCAGCCTGTTTTGGTTTTTTTCTGCTAGTCTCTAATATTTCCTATGAATTGTTGTGTTTCATTAATGACCTGGATATGATGAACTAAGAGAACCAGATGAGGCCCAGACCAAAGACGAGGGCTCAGACCATGAAGACAGGGCTCAATCCTTGACGGACTCCCTGGGCCACCCTCATCCAGGTGCTTCTCCCCACACATTTATTCTGCATATGCAAAACAGAGCTAATTCCCTGTAATTTACTCAGTGTGCGAGTCTTAATTAACATTTTTGAAGAAACCCCGGGAAGACCTAGGCCGGGGAAGTGGCTGCTGCTGTATCTGAGCAGGCATCCTTCCAGGTCTGGGCCAGCAGCAGCAGCTGGCTGTGCTCCAGCCTCCCCCTGCTCCCCGGATTTGTTAACATCCCAATCAATAACACCACGACAGAAAATTCAGCCTCAACTTTTCAGCTCCAGCGAGGGCTGTGGTGGGGTTTGTTTTTGGTATTTTTTTTGTTTCTCTTCCTGGCTCACACCTCTAAATCCTATTTTTCCAGCTCCTTTGAGCCCCGCTGGGAGATATTAAGGTATTATTATCGTTCCCCGTTGCTGCGGGGGAACGGGGCGAATGCTTAACGAGGGAGATGCGTGTCCCGTCCTCTCCTCTAAATCGGTTCATCTCTCTCTCTCCCCACCGCTGAGAGCTTTTAAAAATAACAAATTGCGGGTTATCCTTCCTTTTCTTTGGGAGGGTGACCTTTAGGGTTTGCGTGCACAGCTCGGAGGGATAAAGAGGAATTCGCTTTCCAGGGGAAAAAGGAATGGGAAGCTGCAATTCCCTCATGGCAGTAGGAGTTGGACCTTCAGGGGGAAAAAAGAGGCCGTTGACGAGCTTGATAAATTTAAGAGCTGCCGGGTTTTTTCGGGGAGCGAATCAGTTCTTGCTGGTGCAGGATGAGGGATAGGGTCTCAGCAAATACTACCCCATTAATAATCAATAGCTGCTATCGGGGCGAGATGATTCAGGGCCGATTGGGATCTAATTGCTATTATTGTTATTCCGGTTTAAACCCAGTTCCTTCTGCGCTGCTGCCGCAAGTGATCTGAGGCGCTGTATTTTTAATTTGTTCCCAGGCACGGCACAATCCATCACATGGCTGGAACGAAATGCCAGCGCCGCCGGAGCAGGGGAAACATTTTGATTATTTAAGTTACTGTATGCTAAGTTTACGTTGATGGCTCTGAGTAGCAGCTCCCCAAAGTTAACTAGCGGTAAAGTGTCGGTAATGTCCCACTTTTCGCAATCAGATTTGCATAGCGCGCAACCGGAGTTTGGCGGAGGGGGGAAAAAAAAAAAGAAAAAAATTAGCTTAAGTGCTGTTTTTCATCAGCCCTGTCAGTCTCATACTGTTTGCTTCATCCTGGGGACGTGGGGCGTTTGGTGACAAATGGTTATGACATTTTCCATCTCAGCATTACGTCATTAGGAGGCCTCTGCCCTGCGGCTGCGTCCTGGCCTGGGAGAGAGGGAGAGGGGAGGGGGTGAGAACAGGGGCAGGAAGGGGGGGGCTGGAAATAAAAGTGGGATTTTTAAATATTTTGTTATTTATTATTTTTATTCTCTCAGAAAAATAAAAAAAAAATTCAACCTCCCTCTCTCTCTCTCTTTCCTCTGCTGGAGAAATATCCCCCGTGGGCAAAGGGAATCATCCTATTCCCACGGACAGGACCTGGATGCAAACAGGAGAGCCCTCTGTTTGTCCGGGGTGCAGATGCAGGGCTGCTCTTCCCAAAGGCCTTCCCTCCTTCCCAGCATCGGAGCAACCTGGATGACGTTCCCCCCTCCTGGAGAAACGATGGAGAGGCTGGCTTTGGCTTTTTACTGCGACACCCGTTTTGTAAAATAGAATTGAAACATCTCCTTGGTGTTACCAACTCCAGAATAAAACCCCCAGAATTCAGGAATAAAGCAGGAATAACTGATTTCTATAGGAATTTCGGTTTGATTTTGTGTCCAACCCTCCACCTGACTTTTCATCTTGGTTCTGCGCCTGAATTTAGGAGCCATTCATTCCTACCCCGGCTCAGGCAGAAGTTTTAACCTGCATTTTGCAGGGTGCAATTCCTCATTTCAGGCTCTGATTTCTGTTTTACCCCCCTTGCTTTAGGGGTAAATACAGTGATATGAAAGCGCAGCATTATTCTGGGATGTGTTTTTAGCCTGATTCTCCCCCCCCCCCCCAGTCTCCATACATTAAGTAATTCATTCTTATTGCCATTAGGAATTCAGATGTTATTTTACAGAGGGGGAAGGGAGGATGGATGTGTGCAGAGCACAGCTTCTGTTTTACAGATATCCTCTTTTTGCTGTGCAAGTTGCTGATTAACTGTAAGAAACCTCCTGGAGAAAGGTTTCAAGGAAGCTTTATGGGGGGGAAAAAAAAGGGATTTTTGATGTAATTCAGGCTCCTCTCTGCAACCGTGCAGCTCTCGCTGCCTGGGCGTTCAGTATAGGGAGCAGCCGCCTTTGCATTAATAATAGTCCAATAAAACCAGACAATATTCCTGCTTAAATGCTTTGAGTTATGTAGATCCCAATTCTAGCACATCAGCAAGGAAAGAAAAGCAGATATTCCGTCCTCACCACAACAAATTCCGTGATACAAATGCGAGCCGACATATGGTAAAAATTGCCTGCAGCCCTGCTGATTTACAGAACTGTTTTCACTCACAGATAATTCATTAAAAATCATTTCATACTGGCTGTATATACATAAAAAATATTTACTTGTGTAAATATCAGGCAGGAAGGTATTGCTTTTTTTTTCCTTTTTTTTTATCCTTTCCCTTTTTTTTTTTTAATTTTTTCTAAATTTTTTTTTTTTTGACAGATGAAGGGGAGGGGGGGGGAAAAACCCGGAGATATATGATGGACATAGGGGAAAGCAAAGGTATTCCTGGCATCCATCCGTTCATCCTGGATATAGGTCAGGCCTGGGGGTGGGTTGGGACAGCTTTTAAATCCGCTACCTGAGCCATCTGCTGCTCCACGGCAGTGGAATCTGCGTATGGGAAACACACACTAGGCAGACATGGATAGTGTGGGATACGGCACAAAAGGGACTGGGAAAGGGCTTCTACCTGATTCAGGGCTGACCTGTGGAACAATAGGAGCCAGGGGAACACACACACACCGGGAGATGTCCGCGGGAAACCGGAGCAGCGGGACTTCAAGGCCGTTGCTGCTGTGGCAGCCTGGAAAAGAAAGGGCAGATTCCAGCAAGGCGAGGAGGGTTTTTGGGGTTTAATCAGTTTTGCAAATAGTCATAAAATGATGGAGGTACAAAACACGGAGGGGGCAAATGGTACAATGGGGTTTGTGGCTCCCAAAGTCCGACATTCCAGGTATAGCTGAGACGAGCCACGAAATCTCCCTTCTACCCCCACATTTTATTCTCTGAAATATGTGTTATGTTCCTGAAAAGGCTTAACAAGGCTGCAGCCCGACACTGCATTTTTCCTCTTTTCCTTGTGCTCATTACAGCAGAATTTCCTCAAATTCGATGAATTACTTTAAATCTGAACCTTACAGACCTTTAGATAATTTCTCCCCCCACCCTACCTCGAGGAAAATTCAGAAATAAATCACAGAGTACAAGAGATTTGGGGTGTTTTGTTTTTTGGAGTGTTTTGTTTTTTGGATTTTTCCTTTTCCTCTACAGCCAGTAGATGAAATAATGGTATTTAAACTGTGGAAGGGAAAAAGTCCTTGGAATAGGGATGTGGCCTTTCATCCTCCATAGAACCCTGCAGCAAACAAAGCAATAATATTTGGGGGCTCACAGAGGGCAGCTCTGGGGGGGAGGGTGGGATGCTGGTTGTGATGAACGGGAAGGGGGGGGGGACTGCTGGGACCGTCAAGGGGAGAAAGTTTGGGCCCATTTCCCAGGGAATGTGGTGCCACGTCTCACTCCACAGAGCTGCCACATCAGTGGGAAATTTTCACATCGAGCTGAAAGCGAAAGGGAGGGTAAAACCAACTCCCGCTTCCCCATCGGAGCGTCTCCATTGCGAAAGCCTCTCCCGCTCCATTTATACGCTGGATAAATCAGTCTCCAGACTGTTTCCATAGATAACGGAGTTCTTCTCCTGCTGTTGTCTCGAACAGCTTCTTTCTCCCCCCACTGTATTTTGCACGGTTCCTATACCTATCACCTCGGTGAGTAATTCTCCTGCTCCGAAGCAAATGACTTGGGAGCGAGCTGGGATTTTCAAGCAGAGGGAGGTTTTTTCACACCCCCCCCCCTTGCTGAATTTTGCTCCTGATAAGCCCGAGAAATCCTGCAGGAAGGGGAGCTATAGGTGACTGCACCTGATCCCGATGTTTAACCTTGTTGCAGTTCTCCAGGAATTAACTATTTAGGAGTGTGAGCAGCCAACACAGGCATCGCTCTGGGATAACGCGGCCAGGCTGGTTTGCAGCGACGCGGATGCTTCCCACTAAAAAAAACAAAATCCCTAATTCTCACTACAGAGCTTCTGCAGGGGGCATTGCCAACGGCTGGGATCTTTCTTTGAAAGAAATAACTCAATAAATGCAGCGGGTCCCTATTTCGGGGACCAGTGGATGCGGTGATTCCCCTCCCAGGGATGGGGCGTTAATGGGATTTGTTGCTCCTGGTTGGGGGGCGAGGGGGGTTAATCCCTTCCTTCATGTAGATCCCTGCTAAGCTGGTTTAGGTCATGTTTAGAGTTAAAGTTTTGTGGTACAGGCTGTGTCCATTCGTCCATCCCGCAGTGCCGGGCACAGGGATGAACCAAACTCCCCTCTCACCTCCCAGTGCTTAAAAATTCCAATGAACCCTTGAGGGAAATTCGAAAAAACGGGTTTAGATTCCACCAAAGCGATGAAAAAGCTTGTAAAGGCTTTTAGAAACCCTGCGTTGTCGCTCAGGGAAAGCTCCCAGCGAGGCCCAGAGCCCTTTGTTTGCTGCAATGGGATTTATCAGGGAGCGGGAAGCGCAGGAAAGGGAATTTTTTCCCCCCAGTCGGGTGCTCAGCACCCACCTGCAGCGACCCATTCCCTCGGTGTCACCTCTGCTATCGGCTGCAGCTGATTGCAGGGATGCACCTTTGGGGTTTGGGGTTGTTTTCTAAAGCCCATCATCTTGAGGGAGCCTGCAAAGCGTTAAATAGCCTCATCTGACCTCCTCCAGCAGGGCCAAGCTCTGCATCCTTATTTAGGGACATACATCACCTCCACAGCTTTTCCTCTGGCACTGGGGGTGGAGCAGGGAAGTGAAATGTCGTGAATAAAAAAAAAAAAAAAAAAAAACAAAAAAAGAGAAAAAAAAAAAGTAAGTATAAATCCATCCGAATTTGCCTCGAAACCCTCTTGCCATCCCAGCCTGCCTGAGTGAGAATCCAGGCGATCCCGGCTGGGATGTGCAGGAGGGCCGGACACATATGCCGCGCCATATGGAGCGGCGCGATCCTGGTCAATCGGATCTTTGGGAGTTTTATCGTTTAATTTCTTAATGTGCTAATAGTGCAGAGGGAGGGGATGGATCATCAGTTAAGTCCAAGGATTTATGTTTTTAAGGGAGCGTAATGTATTTTTGAGCGGGTTGGAGCGGGCTTTAAATGTCCCCGGCCAACGTGATGGGCAGGAGGGTGAGCGGGAAAAGACCCTGGAAGATCCCTCTGAGCTTTAACCCAGTGCATGTTGATAACACGGCATCCAGCTCCGTGTGAGCTGAAACTCAGGGAGAAAATCCCCGCGTCCATTTGGCAAAGCCATTTTGCCCAGTGCTGAGGGCTCCAGGCTGTGCAGTCCCTGTCCTGGGTCTGCATCCCCCATGCATTCCATCCGTGGGTCCGTCTCCAGGGCTCGGCTCAGGCATCCCACTTCCATTTGAAGCCACGAAGGATGAGCGGCAAAATGTCCCCAAGGCCCCTGATCCTCAGTTTCCCCGCCTAAATAGGGAATTGCATTTCCTTCCTTCAAATTGCCATTGGGATTGGCGCTTATGCACATTCCCAAAGCGCTTTGGGATCCTCCAAAGGAAGGTTTTACCCAGAGATAAAACCCTGTTACTTATAAAATATATAGAGAAGCAATTTCGGAGGGGGTATCGAAACGACGACTTTTCACCTCCAACCTGCCACGAAACACATTCTGTTTATTTCTAAATAACACAGCTCAGCTCTCCATAAATCTCCGAGGCAGGGAACCAAGGAGGAGATGAATTACGTGCCGCTGTGACCCCATCCCTGGTCCCCATCGGGCAGCTGCCTGCCGGGCAGGGACGGAGGCTCCCGTGGCTCCAGCTGCGGTTGGAAGCACGGCGGTCTCAGAGGGATGCTCTGGCTGTTGGCTTCTGTCAGCCAGACCTTCAAATCTGCTCCTTACCATTCCTTATTTGCATTGCAAACAGCTCAAAGGAGGTATATGAGGAGTAAATAGGGTTGGGCTTTTTTTTTTTTTTTGGTAAGCTAATATTGTGTCGTCCTTGGAGGGGAGTGATATTATAAAGGGCAGGCGGGGAGATTGTCGCGCTCCCACGGACAGTTTTTGACGTGTAATTTCCAGAATTTTTTTTTAAAACTCCTCTGATTTGGTGCATCAGATGAAATGTCATCAATAGCAATGGGAAACAAAATGGGAAAAAGAGCTAAGGAGAAAGGGCCGAGGCTCCCAACCACATCTGGGGGGTGGAGGGGTCCCAATGTGCTCTTGTGCTTATTCAGAGCTGGACGCTCCTGCCCAGCCCTGAGCACACAGACAGACTCGAGGGGTAGGAGCTGCCTGCCTCCTGCTTCCCATGCAGGTTTTTCTCAGCAACTTCTAGGCCTCGATTGGGAAGGGGAGGGAAAAGAAGGGAAAAAAAAAAAAAAAAGCGGGCCGTATTTGTCTCCGGGAAATGGGAAGGAATATCCGTGCGCTGCGGCGCGGGTGCGTCGCTGGAATGAGCTCAGCGGCACCGGAGCCGCGGCTTGTGCGGCGAGATCCCAGGAGCGGGCACATGCCCTTGACACCAAATCACCCGGCGAGTAATAAAGGATTTCCTGCCTTCAGAGCCTGCCTGAGCCGGGGGTTTAGCCTGGGTTAGGCTGCGCAGCGCCCTGACAAGGTTACAGGGTCTGGCAGGGCGCTGGTGCCGGGAACACATAGATCTCCCTGGATGTAGATGTGTAGGTAGCCACGGCGTGCACTCCTCACCGGCAGGACCTCACCGTAAACAAAAAGCGCGCTCCTCTCCTTGAAATTCACCTTGAACGCGGTGAGACGGGGTGGGTTTGTCGGTTGGGGTTGGTTTGGTTCTTTTTATTATTATTATTATTATTATTATTATTATTATTCGCCACCCATTTTCCCCCCACAATTGTAAGCGGAGAGGCTGCAAAAAAAAAAAAAAAAAAAAACCCGAGGAGGCACTGCAGGCTGCGCAGCGCTGGGAGCTGTCAGCCCCACCCCCCTGCCGTGATGTCAGCCCGCACCCACAGCCACTGCCACCCCCAGCCCCTGCACACACGCGAGTGCAAGAAGAAGAATTCATAATTACAGTAGCGTAGCCATGAAACCAGCAGTGCTGGGGGTGGGGAGGGGGGAGAGAGCGAAGCCTCATCCAAAATTGGTGCTTTAATTTTTTTTTTAATATATTTTTTTTTTTCTCTCTCTCTCTCTCTGCAAAGCTGCACCCAGCTCTGCAGCATCCTTTCTCTGCAGTGGGGTTTTGGGGGGGCCAGGGCAGGGGGTTTTCCCCCCGGCGTCCCCCCCAAAGCGGGTGGAGGGTGCGGGGGGAGCTGGGCAGGGCTGGAGGCTCTTTCCCCGCGGGTCGCTGCTTGTTTTAAAAGGCAGCATTTCTGCGGACAACACCCGGAGCATCTCTGCGGGAGCGGGGCTGGGGGCGAGGGCTGCAGCCGCCTTGTTTGCGGCGCACGGAGTCAGCAGCTGGGATTTTTTTTTTTTTTTTTTGGCTGAATAATCCTTTAC
>JAWWES010000115.1:113284113-113332589 GCA_035583135.1 Lophotriccus pileatus
CCCCCCCCCCCATGGTACCCGGGTGACCCTTCAAATCAAAGCCCGGCTCGGACCTACCACGGGGCATTGGGCCGCAAGGGCTGGGGGGGGGGGTGATGGGGAGGGGGGGTGATGCACCCGGGCTCTCCCCCTCCCTCTGCCTTTCCCCCTCCCTCCCTCCTCCCTCCTCCCTCCCTCGCTGCTCCCTCCCTCCCTCTCTCTCTCTGCTGCATTTTGCATGAGCTATCTAGGTCATTAGCATTTTAGCGTATGCAAGACTTGACAAAGCTGATGAGAAGCCAGATGGGCCCCTCTCCTCTTTTTTTTGCACCACTTGGGATCTGAGCGAAAGGATTGACTGCAGCAGGCGAACGGGGGAAGGTTTATTGCGCTCCTCCAGACCCCCCCCGTTTATAGCAGCGCGGCGGGGCTCGGGGCAGGCGGCAGAGAGCGGGCAGCGGCGGGCAGAGACGGAGGGCAGGTAACGGGGCCCCCCCGCCGCCCCCCCAACCCCACAGCCCGGGGGTTCTTTGATTTCATAGAGGGTTTTTTTCCCGAAGGGGGGGGTTAGGTTGGGTTTTATCCTTCTTCTCCCCCACCCCCCCCCTCGCCCATGGGGAAGGGCGCGCCGGAGCCTCCGCGGGGCGCGGAGAACAAAGGCTGGGCTCCGCGGGGTCCCTCTCCCCCCTCCCCTCCTTCCCCCCCCTCCCCTTTTTTTCCTTTTCTTTTCCCATTTCCCCTTCTTCTTCTATGCATTTTCTTGCTCCCGAGGAAAGGCCCCTCTCTCCGTGTTCACAGCGGACCTTGATTTAAATGTCCATACAATTAAGGCACGCGGTGAATGCCAAGAACGAGGCTGACCAGCATCGAGGCCGGAGGCGGCTCCGCGGCTCCGCCGCACCCGCGGAACCCCCCACGCCCCCCCTCACCCCCAGACCCCCTAAGCTCCCCAAAATACCCCCCTGAGCTCGGCCGCGGGGCGCGCAGGCAGCGCTGCGCACCGGTGCAGGTGGCACCGCAGCGCGGGGAGGGGGCGGAGAGGGATGGATGGGATGGGATGCGATGCGATGGGATGGGATGCGATGAGATGGGATGAGGGGACAGGGCAGCTTTTGCGGGGGTGCCCGGCGTGAAGGAGAGGGGGTCCTTGCTCTTACAGGCGTCCGGGGTGCGGAATCTGGAGCTGTCACCCGGGGGTGCTCCGCGGGTGGGCCCCGGGGGAACGCGGCTGCTGCCCCCGGGGGGGGTCGAGGCTGCTGCCCCCGGGGCTGCTCCGCTGCCGCCGCTTTGTGCTTTGCCTTTTCTTTCGCCTTTTCTCCGCAGAGCGATGGGGCTTTTTTTCCCCTGCTAAAAGCAATGGCAGGTCTTGGGGTCACCGGGGCTCACGCTGCTCCCCCGGCGGGGGAAGGAGAGGGGGGGAGGCTGAGGCAAAGCCGCTTTTTGCTTTATTTTTTTAAAGCTTTATTATGATATATTATTTTTTTTCCGGTGGCTGTCTGTGTGTTTTTCCCCTCCACCCTCCCTCTCCTTTTAATCCTTATAATTTAAATCAAAAGTGCCGGGGAGAAGAAGCGGAGGGGGGGGGGGAGCGCTGTGTCTGCAGGGCGAGGCCAGGCGTAAATCTCTTGGAGGGATAAACATGTCATTTGTTCCCTTTGTATGGTAATGCTGTCCCCCCCCCCAGCTGCCCCCCCACCCCCCAGCAGCTGCCCCGGCCATACATCCTCCCTACAAAAGATCCCAATTACCCATCGGCTGCCTCATTATACTCCTTACACAGCCCCGGCGAGAGAGGCGTGTGTGTGCGAGGAGCCGAGAGGAGGGGGGGGGGGGGAATGAAGGGGGGTGAAACAGCACCTGAATTATTCAGAAAATAAAATAAAATTCAAGAAAGGGGAGGCGGCGGGAGGGAGGGGGGCGGAGGGATGCTGCGACCCCGGAGGGGATGCTGCGACCCCGCGGCCTAACACGGAGCAGGTGCCCCCCAGAGCCTCCTGCAGCGCAGGGGTTGCTCCCCCTCCCTTACCCCCCATACCCCACTGGTTTATTTCCCCCCCACTCCTTTTTCACGCTTTTATTTTTATTTCTTTTTTTTTCTCTCCACCTTTTTAGCCATCGCCACCCCTCTGCCCTGCTCACCGCTGGGGCCCTTCACCTCCCTGCCCTTCTCCCATCCCTCTCCTCCCTTCCCTTCTCTCTGCAGCTGGAGGCCAACCCGCCCCGCATCCCTTCATCCCGGCCCATCCCAGCGCTCCCAGCAGGTGCCTCGCACCGGGGGAGGTCAGGCCTTACAGAGAGGACAATCCCCCAGCCCTCGGGAGCTGTTCCCGATTTGGGGGGCCCTCGGTGACGGCGCGGGGGGTCCATCTCTCTTTGCAGCTCCTCGCCCGGACCCTCACCTACGGAATGGTGCCCTTGGGAACGCTGACAGCGGCTCGGGGTCCCTGGGACGCCTCTTTGCTCCCCCCTCCCCACCTGGGGGGTGCTGCAGGTATTTCAGGACAGCCCTCCCTGGGCTCTCCTCCCGCCGGGTGCGGATGCCGCAAGGAGCCCGTCGGGTCGTGCCGTGCCAATAAAGCTCTTTCCTCGCGGGTTCCCGCATCCTCTTCCTTTGTTCGCGGAGGTTTCTCGCCCGTCACTTTCCGGCAGCGGAGGCAGGACCCCCCTGAAGGACCCGCGCTCAGCACCAGGTGGGGGATGAATGTTAAAATCCGCCCCAAAATAAAAAACCTCAGCCTTTCAATTCGGCAGCGCCACGGTCGCCTGGTCGACCCTGGACGGGTGCCTCCACATCCTGGACCTCCAGGAGAGCCTGAATTGCCAGAGGGCTCCTGTTTAATGAGTAAAAAGGGGAAAAAGAAAGAGCTTTGGGGTGCCTTCTGTCTGGGATCGCAGGCAGATCCCTGCCCCGCCGTGCCATGCACCGAGCATCCTCCTGCTGCACCGCCGGCCCCGGCAGCACCCGGCCCTCTCCAGCAGAACGGATTTTCCTCTAAAGCTGCGGCATGGGAGAGAAAAAAGAGGCCTAAATAACCCCAAATAAATAAACAACCTGTTCGTGTCTTGCGAAAATGGCCGGGATGAGGAAACGCCATCACCGCGCATCCGAAGGCGGGAGGCCTGGGAGCACTCCGGGGCCCGGCTGCCTCCCCTCGGGCTCGGCCCAGGGGGATGGAGAGGAGGGGGCAGGAGGCTTTTATTAATACTAATCCCAAGAAATATTGCTATGCTCTGAATAAATCAGGCTGGGGGTTTCTCAAAGACCTTTGCCCCCTCGAGAGGAGATGCAGCACGGCCCCTCCTCTTCTGGGTGGACACTTTGGGAAGGGAAATGGAAATGGTGTGGAGGGAGGGGTGGGGGGGGGGGTGGTGGACAGATGCGTTTGATTTTTTCACTGAGGGCTGGAGGAGGAGGTGGCACGATTTTATTCCAGGCACGTCAGCTCCCCCCTCCCTCCCTGTCCCCTCCTTCCTCCCTCCACCCGCAGTCCGATGTAAACATAACGGCTCAAAACCTGCCAGGCTCCATCCCCAGTTGGATTATAGGGGGGAATTAAGCAGCTTGTGAGAAGGTTTGATTAACACAGGGATGCCCCCAAATAACCTTCAGGCGTCTGGCCTCAAGGTCGTGCACTGGAAGGGGCCGGCAGGGTGGGGGACAGGGACCCTCAGGTACTACCCCAAGGTGTGGGGAGAGGGAAGGGAGGGATGGAGCGGAGAAGTGGGACGTGCAAATCCCTCCATCTGCGATTTTATGCCATTTTTATTTCTCCTGCCCACGCCCACCCCTGACCGGCTCGCTCGCCACTGCAGCCCTGCCTGGGCTTTGGGATGCTCCGGCCCCAGCGGGGAGGTGGAATGGAAGATGTGGGAAATTCCTCTATTTCCCTCATTTCCCAGCTCTCCACTGACTGTCAGCCCCGTCCAGCCCTGCTCTTTGCCCAGCCATGAAGGATGATGGTCTCCCAGCAGAAAGGTCTTTTCCTCCATATTCCCCCCAACATGCAGCTCCTTTTTTCTATTTATTTTTACGCCATGTGCCTCCTTGAACCGCAAACCAACATCTCCCCCAGCAGCAACAGCAGCCAAAGTGGGCGTTTTATTGGGAAATCTAATCAGGTTTCGAGGGGAAAATCCTTTCTTAATGTCTCAGCTAAGCAACGAGCTCGATTAAATTGTTTAGACTATAAAAAGGGCAGAGAGTCCCATATTCTTTTTCCTCTCTGCTCTTCCTGGACAGCAACATCATCTCCACACACCACTCCACCGTCTTCAAAGCCCAAACAAGCCTCAATGACACAGGACTCACATGTCATTCCCCGACATCCCCCCCCTTGCCCCGCCTCCCCCCAGCAACAGAGTCACAAATCATCTCAAACACTCTAAATTTAGCCCGGCAGCGAGACCACAAACAGGCATTTCAGTGACATCACTGCTGGAAATTAAGGGGTCAAATAGGGAAGCCGAACGTGGCACCCTGAGGAGCGGGGACACCCTGAGGAGCCACCCTGTTTTCCTCTCTTAAGACATCTCAAAGCAGCACCTCAAAATGTGCTTTTCCCATCACCCAAAATGCCCAGAACTGAGCAGTCAATAGATTAATTCCCATCAGGAGCTGCGCTGAAAAGGCCGTGGGGGCTCTGGCAGATCGGCACTGCCGGGATGCACGGCGGGACCGGGAGAGGAGAAACCAAAGGAGCAAAGCCCCTGAGCTTTGCCCGGAGCAGAGGCTGAGAGAGAGGCAATTCCTGCCACCTCGGGGGCTGGAAGGCATGTCCAGCATTCCCTGCTGGCTGGTGGTGATGGAGGATACACCGTTTCCATGGTACTTGCACAGTTTAGTGTGTGTTCGGTCCCCAGTCCCTGTGATTACGGAGTGGTGGGGATGCTATGGGATCCTGGGACCAGCAGTGCTCCCTGTGTGCTTTGCCCAGAGCCAAAAAGCACTGCACATTGGGAAAAGGGAGCCTGGGCTGAGTCCTGAGGTGGGAGTGGGGCTGCTTTGAAGCAAGAGGTCCTGTGTTCCAGAGGCTGAGGAAAGAAGATTCCCATGGCTCCCATTGCAGTGCAGCTGGAGGGGCAGATACCGACCTCCTCAACAAGATCAGATGGATTCTTAGATTTATACAATCACAGAATGTTTTGGATTTGAAGGACCCTTAAATTTCTGTCATGGGAAGGGACACTTTCCCAGGTTGCTCCAAGCCCCGTCCAACCCAGCCTTGGACACTCCCAGGGATGGGGTGTACCATTCTAGGGATGGGACTAGAGTTTAATAAGAGGCTCTTAAGAGGCATGGAGCATTCTGAAACTACCTGGACCCTCATCCAAGAGAGTCATGGTGACATAATGGCCAGTGAAAACACAGCTCTTTAATCATTAGATGCCAGAAGAGATTTCAGTGGTAGCACTCACTCATGTGACCCTACAGATTGTGATACATTAACAAACCCATGCTCACCCCAGGAACCCTCATCCATAAAATGTCCATCCTTCTGTTTAGTGGAAACATCCTCATTTTAGGACTTTGAACCTGTCCCAGCACTAAAAGTCACATTAGCAGGAGCCCAAACCCTTCCTGTCCTGCACTGTGTGTTCAGGTGAGAAACCCACACTGAGTCTCTCTAAGGGTGTTTTAGTATTGTTTTAGCCAAAATACAGGATAACAAGAGGATAAAATGCCCCAGTGGTTGGTCACCAGCAGCACAACCTGTCCCCAGACTCAAGGCAAGCCCTGAGCAGCCTGGCTACAGGATTTACCCCCTCTTGCTATCTCTCTTTCTGAGCATATTTAAAGATCTGGGGACAGTCTGGAGGCTCAGTGGAGGACACCCCTCCTACCCTTTGCAGTATATTTAAGAAGGGTCCAGTCCTCAGCAAGTGTTTTCCAAGTGTCCCAATCACTCTTCAGCAGCCTTTAGGTTTGGGAGGTAGGGGAGTTGGAGAGATGGGATTCACCCTACCAAATCTCAGCTGCCCAAAGGTCCTCTCGTAATTGAGAATCACATTGTGTGATGCCCGCTGTTGATGGACTGTCATCCCTGGTCTCCAAAACAAACCACTCCCTGGACACTCCCATCTCTCTGCCAGCCCAGGAAACAGTTCAGCAGGCCAAGACAATAAAATCACACAACCCCAGAATCCCATGGTTTGGGTCAGAAGGGACCACTAAAGATCATCTCACGGACAGGGAAACTTTCCATTATCCCAGGTTGCTCCAAGCCCTGTCCAACCTGGCCTTGGACACTTCCAGGGATCCGGGGGCAGCCACAGCCTCTCTGGTCAACCTGTTCCAGGGCCTCACGACCCTTCCAAACAAGAATTTCTTTCCAATATCCCATCTAACCCTGCCCTCTGACAGTGGGAAGCCATTACCCTTGTCCTGTCCTTCCAGGCCCTTGTCCAAAGTCCCTCTCCAGCTCTCCTGGAGCCTCTTTAGGCACTGGAAGGAGCTCTAAGGTCTCCCTGGAGCCTTCTCCTCTCCAGTCTGAACAATAAATTACTGCTCATGGGCCACAACCTCTTGTAAAGTCACTCAAGAGAGGTTGAGATGATACCTTCAGGGATCTGTTGCTCACAGCACCTACATCCTTTGGTGGTCACTGACCCTTCACTGCCGCTGTGGGTTTTGGTAGCACAAAAATCTAGAAAGCGCTGCCTCTGCCCTTTGAATTTCACATTCACTTTCCGCCATAGGCCAGAAATGAAGGACGAACCACCAATCCAATCACCCCTGCAGCCATCAGCTCCTCCTAGAGGCACAAAACACAACACCATGGGGGAGAAGGGAGGCGGCTGGGGATGGAGAACCAACATCCCACCAGTGCCTAAAACCTGACGCAAACCTCCGCGGTGGCGCACGAGGAGTTCTCCATCTCAGCTGCACCCAGCGGTGCTTCTACCAACGCTGCCTTATTTTCATGGAGATGGTTTTGGTTTTTTGTTTTGGGGTTTTTTTGGGTTTTTTTGGGGTTTTTTGCCTTTCAACCCTGAGCATTTCCACGCAGCAGCAGCTGGGGGGATGAGCTAACGCGGAGCTCAGTCATTCCCCCGCTGGAACGTGGGGTCTTCCTCCGCAGTCGCAGCCGCTCTGGTAAACGTCTCACGCGGGGAGAGAGACAAAAGTGATGCCTGCGCACGTGTAATTTCCAATGTCAATGTGTTCGGCGACGAGTCAGAATCACAGAAGTTATTTCATTTATTGCCGTCGTACATAAAGCCTCTTAGAGCTGCAGACTTGGAATAGGCAATTATGCCCATAGGTTAATAACACACAGCGATTTGACTGACAACTGGAATTAGATTTAAACATGGCAGAGTGGCATGCTAAAGGCACTTTATTAAAACTGTGGCTAGGGATTTGTTCAAAATACCAGTTGCATACCTTTCCCGGTGAAATATTTATAGATAGCACCAGATTGTGGCCTGTTATATTGCTTTCTCTCCTCCTTTCCCCCGCTGCTTTGAGCTCCGCTGGATAGCGAGGAATTTATCTGGTCAGATTTTCCTGGAGAGAGGGCAAATGCCCCGGGGTTGCTTAATGTGGGGTGATGTGATGGGATGTGATAGGCAGTGGGAATGGGCCATCTAGCAGGGATTAACTCTGTACCTGAATTTACCTCTCCATCCTCTCTCCTTATCACTCCCTCGTGCAGCATCCTCTTAATGTTGCCCTCGTTATCCCAGAGTTAATGATCCCAGTATCCCAGACAAAACCAGGGTCAGCTACTGATACAGTCAGTAAAATAAATGTTCTTTGATTCAGTTGATACTGTGACTTTTTCTTATCCTATTGCTAGGAAAGTTTCTCCTTTTGAGCTCAGTTCATCATGGGGATGGGTTCCCTGCAGCCAGGATGGAGCCCCTCCTCCAGGGGGATTTTAATATCAAGTAAAAAAAATGCGTGTCAGGAATGACAGCAGAAAATACTTGATCCTGCCTCGGAACAAGGGCATGGGGTTAGAGCCCAGCATTTCCCATCATTCTTGGAAAGAACACCAAATTACTTTAAAAAAAACAGCTGAGGACCAAAGCTCTGGTTCCAACCTAACATTAGTCCCTGAATCCAGCTGACCTGTAAATCAGGATTAAAATCCCAAAGGCTCTTTGTGTACCACTGCCATCACTGGCAGCCAATGGAAAAGACAGGTTACAGCTGAAATGCCCTTAACATTAACTCCTAATTGCCATCTCTTGCTTTCTTGCCTCATTTGCATGATGTTGAAAATATCTGTGTAATAAGAGCTGCCTTGCAGCCTGTTCCAACCCAGCAGCCATCCATGGCCAGGGGTTAAAATCCAGGTGCACTGTATTGGATTCAAGGACTTCTCTTAAAATTAGCAAGACCAAAATCAGCAAAACAGAGTGTATAGTCCAGATCTCCAGATTCCCGTTCTTCTAGAGCGAAATCTAATGGCATGAAATCAGAGTTCAAGCAAAAATTATCTTCCTTGGTTTCAAGGAAAGGGAATCTGGGATGAACTCATCTAAAAAAGGAGCTCAAATCCACCATTCCATCATCATTCCCTGCCTGGCTGAGCAGTGTATTCCAGACCAGCCAAGTTCTAGTTGAAGATGTCTCTGTTCGCAACAGGGGTTGGATGAGATGACCTTTAAAGGTCCCTTCCGACCCAAACCGTTCTGTGATTCTATGATCCATGGACCAGGGGCCCCCAGTGATCCCCGGTCCCCAGGATCAGGAATAGGCTCCAGCAAAGATCCAGCTCCAGATTTTGATCCTACAGACCTCCCCTTCCAACCTGGGGGCCAAACCCTGAATTCCAAAGCCCTTATTACCCAGCGATCAAAATCAAATGAAGTCTGAGGGCACCACCTATAAAAAGATCATCCCGGTGCTCCTCATGCATTAAATATGAAGGCTCAGAACCTTCCTGTGATGCCAGGGCAGGCAGGAGAGCAGCTCCCTGGGCTGGGATTACCTGGCAGAGCTCCTGACGCTGCGACCTTTCCCCAAAGACCAGCCTGTTGAGCAGCTCCCTGTGGGGTTGGCAGTGCCCACGGCAGAGGTGGCACCGGCCCCACACGCACAAACCCTTCTCACACACTTCCCCAGCAGCTTTTTCCAGCAGATTTGCTGAGTGCCAGTGCGAATGGCAGCTTTGGAGAGAGGAGAAGGTGCCAAGAGATGAATTAACCAGAGGCGCGTGCGGGGGCACGCGGTGGGCACGCGGCTCAATCCTGGGGCAACTCGCTTTGTTGAAATGCCCATGGGAAAACAGCTTCCCTTTTTTTTTTTCCTTTTTATCTTTTTTTTTTTGATACCCTGAAAGATTTATAACAATTTTTGTCAGGTTCTGACTCCTGTCACCGATAAAACTCATCCTGGCACGACTTCAGCCCAGGATCAGTTTTTCAAGCGTGGCAGAGAAAGACCTCGATGATTTAGACCAAACATCCAGTCCTTGGCTGTAGCCCAGCTCAAATTCAGGGAGGTATCTCAGTGTTCCAAGGCACGGAAAAGGAGGTGCATATGGGAAACCCACAGGCTGGTGACATGAAGGATCAGGGCTGACAGGGCCTGATTGAGCCCAGCCAACATTTGCCCTCTCATCTCGATCCCAAGCAGACAAATCCCGGAGCGTTGGGCGTAGGTGGTTTGTCACTCCTTCAAAGAGGTTCTTGTGTCACCAGCTCGTGTCATTCTACCATGCATCTCATTTTATGAAGGCATAAATATCTGTAGGAAAACATATACATACATATATGTTGTTTTTCCTCACAGCCCCAGGCCCAAATAGGCAAACCCCATTTTTTTTTAAAAAACCCCAGCCTTCAAAACATCTGAGGCATTACCTGAGCAGCTAAAAAAACCCAGAAGGCAAATTTGAAGTATGCTAGAAAGAGGAACTAAAAATACAATCGAGAAATTGGAACCAATTTTGTGATCTGGGGGGGTTCTTGCTGTGATTTCTGGGCGTTTGGGATTGGAGATAATGGAACTAGGAGCGGAGGGCTGCATGGTTTTGTTTCAGGATCAATATCAGGGTGGAGCAAATGCTGTATTTATCTGCCAGCACACACAAGGCTTAAAAGATCTAATTGTGCCTTGCTTTACACTAATGCAGCTCTGTGGCACCACCAGAGAGTAGCAGAGTACCCAAAATGTGCTTGTTTTCCAGTCCTCTCCTGTTTCTTGTTGCGTTTCCTGTCCATCCTGGTCTCACCCCATCCTGCACAGAGGTTTTATGGGTTATTTTGGGGATGCCCAAAACCTGCCTCACTTGTCCCTCAGGGTAGAAAAGAAAAGGAACCGACATCATCTTGCAGGAGTTTCCACTATGAAATAAAGCCTTTATGGATGGTCTTAACTGGGGGGAGACTTCAAGGACGTACCCAGACCGGCAGAGACATCCAGGAGCAGTAATTGCACAAGGAGATGAGATTCCCAGGGAGACCCAGCCCAGCCCCACGGACACAAAACCACAATTGTCATCTGTGATGAACAACAGAGAGGGGAACGTACAGGAAACAGCAATTAAACCATTAAAGCCTTGGGCAGCTTCCCAGTGACCAGCAGCCTTTAGCTGCATAAATATCTCACATGGCATAAAAGGAGCTGTTCTCTGCCCGTTGTGTGTCCCCAGTGACCTTCAAGAGGGACAAGTGGGGAGGGATCGTGACCAGACACACCAGCCTGGGGTCTTCTGCTCTGTCTGAGGAGTGACACATGTAGAAGGGGGTTTGCTTCCCTTCCAAAGGGATCTCCTGCTCCCCTCAGCAGTGCTCAGCAGTCCCAGTGCAAGTTGAAATTATCCTACGGCCTAATTACTGCCCAGATCTGTTGCCTATAAATACCCAGCCCTGGTGTAGGGAAACTACTGACCTGCTGGGTGGTACCAACATCACTGGAGATGGGGAGCGTGAGGGAAGGCAGAGGGGTTCCTTGGTGGCAAATGTGCTTCTATTAACATATTTGAGTGTTGAGAGAGAGACTTCCATAGTTAGTCTGAGTATGTTCCTGTTTTTTATCACACCCCAAACACCCTGAGCCTCAGCTCACTCCAGCCTGGAGCAGATATAACACCTCCTATTACACACTCCATCATACATAGCGTAGAATCATGGAATGGTTTGGTTGGAAGGGACCTGAAAGCTCATCCAGTTCCACCCCCTGCCATGGGCAGGACACCTTCCACTAGCCCAGGTTGCTCCAAGCCCTGTCCAACCTGGCCTTGGACACTTCCAGGAGAAGTCACAGTTTCTCTTGGCACCATGTGCCAGGGCCTCCCCTCCCTCACAGGCAACAATTCCTTTCCAATCTCCCACCTCTCCCTGCCCTCTGGCAGTGGGAAGCCATTCCCCCTGGTCCTGTCCCTCCAGCCCTTGTCCCAAGTCCCTCTCCAGCTCTTCTGAAGCCCCTTCAGGCTCTGAAAGGGGCTCTCAGGTCTCCCTGGATCCTTCTCTTCTCCAGGTGAACCCCCCAGCTCTCCCAGCCTGGCTCCAGAGCAGAGGGGCTCCAGCCCTGGGAGCATCTCCGTGGCCTCCTCTGGACTGGCTCCAGCAGCTCCACGTCCTTGTGCTGTTGTTCCCCAGGCCTGGAGGCAGCTCTGCAGGTGGGGTGTCACCTGAGGGGGCAGAGGGGCAGAATCCCCCCCTCCCCTGCTGCCCACGCTGTGGGATCAGCCCAGGACATGGAGGGTGCTGAGCTGGGAGTGCCCATGGACAGGGCATGTCCAGCTCAGAGGTGTCTCCAGAGGCTCTGCAAGGACAGGGCTGTGCTGTGTGTAACCCCAGCTCCTGGACTGGAGAAATAATCTCTACTTCTCCAATTTCCTTTTTTAAAATTTTCAGCAGCATCACGGCAGGGAAAGGCTGAGGGATGCAAGAGAGGCTTCACAAGCAGCAGCAGAAGGGAAATCCAAACTCCACCTTATCCAGACAGTAAAAAGCTGTTCCCATGCAGGGACAGCAGGCTCAGCACAGGCATGGGACTGTTCCCAAGGGACAGTTTGGGTGAAACTACCTTGTTAGGAGAGGAGAGAGGTGACTTTTTTCCAAATCTTTTTGTTCCCTGCAGCAACAGACACCTGAGCACAGCTCTGTGCCGGTGCCTGGGACTCAGCAAGCAACAACTGGGAATTTTTCAAGTTTATTTTAACAGTCAAGCTGAGTGAAATGCGAAATATCTCAAGCAGTGCTGAAAAATTTGGTCAGTAATTACAAATGGTCGTCCTTTATTTAGCAAAAGGAACAGCCCTGAGACCGAGATTGGAATGAAAATAACCCCGGGAAGATCCATGATCGTAAAAAAAACCCCAAACAGCTACAACCCGAAGTTTTCAGCAGGCAGAAATCATTCCTGGCATTTATCAGCACGGCCACATGTGCTGCTTATTGGGAGAGGAGTTTTGGGGATAGATACCAAGACTGATTGCTCCATTCAGTCTGGATGGGTTTTGGTAAAACCATCGGCAGAAGGTTTAGTGGTGTTTTGCATTTCAATGGTCATCCTGGGGTTTCCAAGCCCTTCCCGCTTTTCCAGGTCTGGATGTGTGATGCTGTGAGATGAGCAACACTGTACCCAGCCCTGGTGGACCCAGACTGGTACAGTCACACCAGGGAGTGGCCGTCCTGGTGGTACCCAAGCAGGAGGAGATGCTGCCCTGCACCCCAGCAGGATCTGTCTTCCAACACCTACATAACATCTCCCAGTTGGACAGAAAACCCCACCTCTGGTTTTTTTTCCAACAGAAAACCCCACCTATGCACTGTTGGTACCAGATCTGGTGGTTTAACCCTGAGAATGGCTCTGCAGTCCTGTTGGCTGAGCTCCACAGCGATGGAGAAGTCGGGAACTCGCTGGGAGTCCTGCAGTACCTTTCCCTCCCCAGCAGCTCATGGAGGATTTCACTGCAATTCCTCCTGCTGCAAGGAGTGATGCTGCAGCAAACAGAGAGTCTGCAGGATGATGAAACGCAGAGGAACTGTAATGAGATTTCAAGTGAAGCCAGCTTTTCCCCTGGCATGTCTGGTCTGGATAAATCCGAATTGCTCGCAGCGCAAAACCCACGTGAAGGAGGAGCGCCCTGGACCAGACGCACTGCGAGTCCCAGACAGCAAGCCTGACACAGCTCTTCCCATTCACACCCCTCCCTGCGGACCAGCGGGACAAATCCTGCCTTGCAAACAGCTCGTCTCGGTCGAGGAACAGCAGGAATCTCGCCCATGTGGCCAAACCCCGCACAACGCAGCCAGGGCACTGCACAAGGGGGAGGCGGGTGTGCTGCGTGGGGCTGAAAGAACCACCAGCCTCTGGCAAGAGGATCTGATTTTGGCTCTGCTGACCATTCCTGAGCGGAGATCAGCTGGAATGTGCAGTGCATCCCTCGGCATTCCAGAGCAGCAGCCACTAGAGGGGGGTTCAGGGCTGCACAGCCACAATCTCGGTCCGAGAGGAAAAGTGGCCACATTTTTTTTTCCAGCCAGAGAAACACAGTGACAATCTTCTGCTTTCAAAGAAAGCTGTCATAAATATCTGTGGCTGCATCCCTGTAGTCAAGCTTTTTACTTTTCATGGGAAAACAAATCCCGGCAATGGAGAGTTGAAAGGGGAGCCACATGTTCAGGATGCTGAAGCTGCAGGGATGGCTGATGGACATATCTAACATCTCAGTCAGTCACTCCTGAGGTCTCTCTGGTGTCCTGCACCCATCCTGTCCCTGCCTGACCTGCCCCATGCAATTTTCATCACTTCAAAGGGGGCTTATAAGCAAGACAGGACCAAATTTTAGAACAGGAGTGATGGTTTTAAACTAAAAGAGGTTGATTTAAACTCGATATAAGGAAGACATTTTTTATGATGAGGGTGGTGAGGCACAAGCACAGGATTCCCAGAGAGGCAGTAGATGCCCCATCCCTGTAAACATTCAGGGCCAGGCTGGATGAGGCTTTGAGCAACCTGATCTTCTTGAAGATGTCCCTGCCCCTTGCAAGGGGTTGGAGTAGATGAATTTTGTAGGTCATTTTCAACCCAAACCATTCTGTGATTCTGTGGTCACACAACACTTGGGTGCCAGCAGAGAGCTGGACCTCCAAGGGCCTCATTTTGCTCATGCTGATGAAAATCCATCCATCCCTAAATGCCTCCCTGTGAGCCAGAGTTGCTCCATACAGAGACCAGGTCTGTCCACCTCCCCTCTGTTTGTCTGCCCACGTGTGTCTGCAAAGCTGTGGCAGCCCTGGGGTTGCTCCAGGCTGGGAAGGGAAGGATGGGGCTTTTCCCGGGTGGAATACTGGCTGCAGGACAAAAATGGTACCCAAGCATCCACATCATGGGACCCTCATGGTGGTGGTGGTAATGCTGCTGGTTGCTACATGGATTGAGGTTGCTTAGCAACTTGTCAGCACTGGAGAGGGAACGTGGGAGCTGGAGAACGGAAGGGACGTTGCTGCTGTCGTTTGTGGGGCCCACAAACATTGAGTTATCCCACAGCACCCAGACCCTGCTCCCAAAAGGTTTGTGACACTTACCGTGGACTCATGGCATTTTTAAGGTTGGAAAAACCCTCCAAGATCATGCAGTCCAACTCTTAACCCAGCACTACCCAGTCCACCACTAAACCATACCCCCAGGTGCCACATCCATGTGCACTTTGAACACATCCAGGGGTGGTGATTCCACCACTTTCTGGGCAGCCTGTTCCAATGCCTGACCACTCTGACAGTGAAGAAATGGTTTCAGTGATGTGACAGCACACCCAGCCTTGTAGGATGCCCAGATGCCCAAAAAAAACCACAAGGAAACAGCCTGCTCTGCTTTGGCACCTGCATCCAGTGATGCTCCGGTGTGGGAGCTCAGCTACACTCCTCGATTATCCCGTGGGACAGTAGTCCAAGCCCAGCTGGTCCCAAACACACCAGCTCCAGACACACATGCCATGAGGGTGCAATCCAAGATCAGCCAAGAAATTAGGACCTGGGACATCCCCAGGAGCAGTGGGACAGGGAAGCCCCGCTCCATCTGCAGAGCTGTGGTTGGGAAGCACTGCTGGCAGATCCACTACCAGAGCAGCACCTGGATAAATGAACATATCTGGAGAGGTAATCTGCTAAATCACCTACAGCCACCCTTAAAAACCAGTCTGTGCAACTTTGTTGGGTTAGATTATAGTTTTGCCAAACAAATCTGAACTTCCTTCAGTTATTCCTGGAGAGCTCTGCTGCTGGGACCTGTTGCAAGGACACAGGCAGGGAAAACTCTCAGTACAGCCAGAACAACTCGAAACATGACATCTCCAAGAAAATGCTCAGCTGGGAATGTTGTCCAAGTGCTCCACAGCCTGGGTTTTTCCAGTTTTGCTTGAATATTGAAAAATCCTCCTCTTTTTTCCCTCCATGCAGAAGGTACCTCCCACTTTCCCAACCCAAATCCCATCTCCAGACTGGGAAGCAGGATCATATACACTCCCCCTGTTCTTCTGCTCTTCCCTAGACACCATTTTTCCACCACATTGGAGACAGGATCCTGGGCTAGATGGACTTGGAGCCTCCTCCAGGACAGTCATTCTTGGGATAGAGAGATCTACCCTTGTCTAGTTCCTTTCAGGAGTGAGGAGCAACTTCCCTATGGGCTGCTTCTCTATTTATCTACATTTTAATGCCACAGGTACGTTATTCTGAGGCTACAAAGGCTTTAAACCATGCAGTCCCCTCACAGCAAACTTTTTAAACTTTGTTCATGTGAATCCCCATCATCTGTTCTTCTAATCCAGAGCGTTTTCTAACACCGTAAGCAAATAAATTTATGCCACTTCAGGCCAGAAGCCCACAGATCTCTTAAATATATTTACCTTTACACAAAAACCTCTGCTCTTCTGTCTGTTTTGTTTTTTTTTTTTCCCCCATGCTACAATTTTTCATTTTTTTCCTGAAAGGAGGAAGCTCTTTAATAGCTCAGCAATACCCTGCTCTCCATCACTTACCTACCCGGTGTTTTGCAGATTCACTGTCAATCAGTCGATACCCTGCTCTGCTAAATGCTGTCATTAGACTGTTTTTCTGTCCTTCACCCTCCTGCCACCAAATCATTGCGGTGAAAGCAATTTTTATTTTAAGAGATAATATTTATTTCGCATTAAAATACCTCCAAATGCCCAGTTGTTCGTTAAGTGATTCAGTGTGGTGTTATTTAAGTCTCACACCGACACCACCATCTTGTGCCTTTGTTCAGGGAGGGGGCTTGGATGGGAGTGATTTTGAGCTGCAGGATAATATCCCTGTGCATTTGAATTGCTCTATTACATTAATTTTTATGGGAAAATCTGTTTTCCTTTCCATCAAACCACTAAGAGGAACACTTTTTTCAGGACCACGCTCTGGCTGTTCAGTGGAGCTCCTCAGTGCTAAACTTTTATGCCCTAAATTTTTATTCGTGGCATTTTTTCTTTTCAAAATGCTGCCTTTCCTTTGCAATGTCTGTAATTCCATGTAAGACTGCTTTTCATTTATATTTTTGACTTTCCATCTCTGGATTCCTGTTCTCTGAGCATCATCCACACCAGTGCAACGGACTCTGACAAACTTTCAACCTTTGAACAGAAACACCATCTCCTGAAACAATTTCCAGTTTATCTTTTGGAGTTTATATCTTTACATCAGTTGGAGAAACACCAGGAACCAGGAAGGATTTCTCCACCATAAAGGCTGAAACTTGTCCCTTCTCAATGGGATGAGGTTTTTCTTGGCAAAGCTTAAGCTGCAGATTCAAGTGAAAATTAATTCATACCCCAGTATCCAAGTCATATTTAATAATGTAAATAGATGATCTTTAAGGTCCCTTCCAACTCAAACCATTCTATGATTCTATAATTCTATTAAGACTCAGTTTTCTATTCTTTGCCTGATTATATTCTGTATTCTCCAAATTGTCACTTCCAGTTTTAAGGGATCTACTAAAAGCCTTTAGCTGAGACTTCAGCTCCAGCTTCCACTACAACCATGGATCCCTTTAACCCTTCAAACCTTCATATTGATTTCACAGCCTCAAATTTCTTACCGTGAGCCAATTTCTGACACAGAATTTATATCTTTCAGGAGTTTCAGTCCTTGCAGGGGTATGTTCTCATTGCAGTTCTGCAGCACAACTGTTTTGGTTTTTTTTTTTAATTAGTGAAAATGTTTTTTGCTCATCATCAGTTTCAGCAGCACCATTTTCCTTCTGCAAAAGATGAGATCATTGCTTGGACATTCCCCTTCTGGGGATTTTGGCTTTGTCCACGCTGCTGTGAATTCCTCCTTGATTATCCACTGAAGGGGGCAAAGCAATCACACAGAGCTCTCTGAGCTGCACAAACTGTTCAGAGCAGTCCATGGGCATGGTCGTGGTGGTTCTCAAAAGTATCAATGGCCACCAGCAGCTGGGTAATGCCACTAATTCCATCTTTGGGGAAGAATAATTTTTCAGGAAGGATTTCTTCCTGGAAAGGGTGCTCAGGCATTGGAAGGGGCTGCCCAGGGAGGTGGTGGAGTCCCCATCCCTGGAGGTGTTCAGGGAAGGGCTGGACCTGGCACTCAGTGCTCTGGGCTGGGGGACAAGGTGGGGATGGGGCACAGGTTGGACTTGATTTCCTTGGAGATCTTTTCCAACCTCAATAATTCTGGGATTCTGCAAAGGATAGCACAGATGATGTTAAAGCCATGAGTCAACAGAGCCTTCTTGCTTTCAAACTCATCAGAAAGAGCAATCAGACCTTTTACTGGAGAAAATTAACAAGAAAACCACCCCAGGGGATGAACTGCGGATATTCTCCGAGCTAAAATAGACTCACAGGTTTCCTTGGATGCACATCCACGGACCAAAATGTTGGTTATAGGCTGGAGAAGGGTCTGTGACTAAAGACATGCCTGTGAGTTTCTGCACTGAGGAAGGATTTGGAGGGGGGTTGAGCAGGGATGAAAAATCCTCCACGGTGCCTTTATTTAGCTGCTCATCTGGATAGAAATGCCCAACAGAAGCCCAAAGCTTGTTTAACAGTTTAACATTCATCCTTAGGAAGCATCTGACACACTGTTTCTGTACAAATAACCACAGCAGTGCTGTACAGATGACTTATTTGGTTTCCCAGTGGGTGTGTAAGTAAATTAGCAAAAAATAAATGTCATGCGGCTGTGACTTACTCCAGTTCTAAAGGCTCTGTTTTCCCTCTGTATTTTTGTTTGTTTAACAAGTTCTTAATTAAATTCTGCTTTCTAGCAGTTGAACTAACGTGATGACACAAGATGAGGTTGTTTAGAATTCAAATCTTCCCTGATTTCTCATTGTTGCAGAGGAAGAGATAACGGCAGTCGGGGCCCTGAGAGCCGCCTTCCCCTGCCTGTGTGTGGCTGTAAAATCAGCCAAGCAGTTCTCCTGTTCAAAACCCTGGTGCTCTGATGGGTTCGTGTCACTATTTTGAGATGATTACACACTAAAAATAATGTATGGGCTCCCCCTTCTGCCCGAGAACATCAGTGCACGGGAAGGATGGAATGGTTTGCGTTGGAAGAGACTTTAAAGCTCATCTTGTTCCAACCCCTTTGCCATGGGCAGGGACGCCTTCCACTAGCCCAGGTTGCTCCAAGTCCCGTCCAGCCTGGCTTGGAACACTCCATAGCTTCACTGGGAAACCTGTGCCAGGGCCTCCCCACTTTCACAGGGAAGAATTCCTTCCCCATATCCCATCTATCCCTGCCCTCTGGCAGTTTGAAGCCATTCCCCCTTGTCCTGTCACCACAAGCCCTTGTAAAGAAGGGCCAGGGTGACTTTCTGAAGTGCCAAGTTCCTGTAAAATACGCCAGGAAGCGTGTTGAGCATCTCTGAGAGGCTGGATCAGCCTGTTCCCAGAGCCACACGCCTTGATAATCATCTTGGTGCTGGCAGGGCAGGGGAAAAGCAGCTCCACTGATTCCTGTAACACTTGGAAAGACGGCAACGGCAAACCTACACGTGGAGCAGGGTCACCAGGTTGTCTGGAGTGGGAGTCCCAATTCCAGATTATTACCAAACTATAATTTAGGCCTTCTAATTCTTCACTAGGCAGCTCTGCCCTGGAGAGGGACCAGCACCAGCAGAGGGTTCATTCCCTGGATCTTTGGCACCTGTTTTAGAAATGAAAAATTGTCTCCCAGGCACTTCTCCCCTTCCCTCTCCCAGCTGCAAAGAGGGGAATAACCAACGTCCCAGAAGCACAGAATTGTTAAGGTTGGAAGAGACCTCTGAGATCATCAAGTCCAACCATCAGCCCAGCATCTTGTTCATCACTAAACCATGTCTTTAAATGCTATATCCACATGTTTTCTGAGCACTTCCAGGGATGGTGACTCCATCACTTCCCTGGGTAGCCTCTTCCAGGGCTTGACAATCCTTTCCGTGATTGGATACTGTATTTCTGGGAGCTGAAGCAGGTTGGAAAGGTACTCTCCATTTCCCACCCAAGCCTTCGGCAAGTTTCTGAGCATTCCTGTAGTTAGAGAAAAAAAAAGGATGGAGTGGGAAGCAAACAATCTCATCTATTTATATTCAGTTTGGATCATGAGGGCAGAATGATATGAAGACTGGAAGAAAAAATCCCCAAACTGACTCAAACTGGAGATAAAGTACTCTGATTACGAAAAGAACTGAAGATTTTTAAGGAAATAATTGAAGGTTGAAGGAAAGAAGTGGTCAGAGACCTCAGTGGTCTCTCCTGGCTCTAGGACGTATCATTAAAGGCAAATCCTGAGGTGGGATAAATCTAGGAGTGCCTTGGCAAGCCTGGAATCCACCACTCCAGTATTTCTGGTTCTTCTGTGAATTAAAGTGTGCTCCTTGTGCAGGCTAATTTGTTTAGCTAATTCATCTGAATATTCAACTTGTAGGAGCCTATTTTATTCCCAGTGCTGCCCCAGTAACAATCCATGAACTGGCCACTTCCCACACATCACAACAGTCCAAAACTGGTCAAGAAAGGGACGTGCAAGGCTGGAAGTAGAAGATCTCCCACGAAAGGCAGTGGGGAAAGATCCAACTTACCTCTTGGTTAGCACCACAGCTTTTCCCCTCATTTTTTAATGCTGGCAATTCATCCTTTGACCACAGATTAGCAGTGATTTAACACTCAGAGCACGTACAGTGAGATGTTTAATGTTACATGAGATGTCTCAGATAATTGGAGGCAGTGAAGGTTGGCTGCATCTGGCAAAGCCCTGGGCACATCATTTCCGTGGGAGTCCCTAAACACAACTGTCGTGAGACATCTGTATCAGCCTTAGGACTTGTTAGCTCGCTTGATTCTTCCTGATGCTTCACATTTTGATGCCTTTATTTGGCTTTTCGTTATTTTAATTTCACAAGGGAGGGAAAGAGCCGGAGAAACTCAGAGAGCTGAAGTTCTGTATGGAGGCTGAGCAAGGATTTCTGGGGGATTTCTGAGCTGAAGGTTCTGAAAACTCACATTTTGCTGCATCTTCTTCACCAGTACCAACGACTCGTGGAACGGCTGAGGGAGCTGGGGGGGCTCAGCCTGGAGAAAAGGAGGCTCTGTGCCAGGGGGATGTCTCTGCACAGAGATGGACCTTGGAGCTGAGGGGTGGTGGAAGAGGTGGTTTGGTCCTTCTGGCAGCCACACACTGCTCCTCGTCCCTCTGGCTGGGATGGCCTTGTGCTGTCAAACATCCTCTCCTTCGTGCTCTTTGTTTGCAATAACGTGGTTCTTTTTGCCTCCTCGAAAACTTTCGACGCAAAAATGACGCTCCTTCCTATTGCATCCAGGAGAGAATTTCAGGAGAGAGGCTCTCCAATTTTAAGAGAAAGGATTTTTGTGGTTTCTTACTTTTGCAGCCACCCGTGAGTGAGGGATCAGAGCACACTAACCTGTCTCTCCGACTGTCCTCCCGTGCTCCACGTTTTCCATCAGAAACAGCAGCACCAAGCTCCCAAATCCAGCAGCACCAGTGGAGCAGAGGACTGGAAGCAGAGTCAGCAGCAAAGTCCAAATAGTAGAGCTGAGCTTCATTTTCCCAGAAAACTGAACTGGAATGCTCAGACACGTGAGCTCCCTCTATTTGCACACTGAGATATGGATGGGGACCTTAGGGAACATAGAATATCAAGGCTCACCCACACAGAAATGCCACAGGGACTTGGATTTAGGAGCCAAACCGGTTTGTTTGCTCAGTGAGGCCCAGTGACACCAGCTCTGAGCAGGGCTCTGCCAACACTTGACATTTATTAAAGCCACAGCTCGGTGAGTGATGTAATTACCTGGGCATTTCCATTTTCATTTTTAGCAAGTCCAAATTAAAGTCTAAATAAAGTAAATTTTTTTCACCAAAAATTACTAATTTATTTCCTTTTTTTTAGCACTTCCTTTGAGATATTTAACAATTCACAGTACGCTTCAATAACCACTTAGCTGAAGGCACTCGGGTTACATCCACAAAGTAGCCAAAAACGCTGTTTCATTCCTTTTGTCCCACAATTTTTATTGTTTGATAAGCAATACCTAATAGGCACAAAGCAAAAAGGAGCTCCCAGGTATTCCCCTCTCTCTGACACCCTGTGCTAATGAGTTTCTTGCCATTTGACATCAAATAGGCTTTAAAGAAATCACACCTCCTGTCCTAACGACCACAAGCCCCGAGCCCAGCCCAACCCCGGGAAGGGCCAAGTGAGGGTTGTGACGGGATCAGTGGAAATCCTTTGCCCAAATTCGGGGTGCCAGGACCCCATCTGTGTCTCCAGCGTTTTGGGAACCATCCCTTTGCTCTCCCAGTTGCACCCCAAAGGAGCTGGTCCAGAGGAACTGATGCCACCAGGCGATGGATGCTCATGCAGGAGGCAGAGGCACATCCCTGTTCCCAGCTCTCCCTTTAAAAAGCAGCAGGAGAAAAGCAGGAAATAAGGAGAGAAAAGGGGAATACGACAATTAGAGCTGATTTTATTTTGCTCCATAGCCACGGGGTGTCACTCTTGCCTGTGGAGACAGAAAGGAATTTTTGGTCGGTGGTAAAATCCCATTTCGTCAATAAATCCCGCGGCTCCCAGTGGTGACAGCACCATCCCTGTTTATCACAATTTCCCAGGTTTCCATATAAAAACACCGACTCATTAAATCTGGAGGGGGAACCTGGAATTGGCATTTTAGCCTGAGGTGTTGTTTGCTGAACACAGGCAAAAGACATTAAATCATTTTTATTAGTATTAGTGTAAATGCAGCTGGAAAAGTTAGATCTGGGTTTGGATTAGGAGCTTGGCCGGTTTCTGGATCACTAGGACATGCCTTGAAGCTTCTGGAGAGAGGTAAGGTGAAGACAGAAAGTGTGGATGGGTGAAAAAGCCCAAAAATGTGGCTTTTGCAGGTGCCTCCTTTGCAGGAGAGCAGCGAGAACATGATTCAGCAGGTGAAGCCTTAACACGTTCCAGGCTTTTGAAGTCAAGGCAGATCGTGAGTCTCAGAAGCACCAGGAGATAAAGTGAGGTGATAAAAGCTGCAAACATTACACAACTCTCTAAATATGCATTTTTCAGAGTATTAGTGATTGCCATTGTGTTGGGGGGGGGGTTTTGCTTTTCAAAGATAACAGACTTGTCCTGCAGTTTCTAAAACGTCCTCTCCTGCTGAGGTTGTATTTTTCAGGTTCTCTAGAGATTCTCCATTTGCTCCAAGAGACAGAAACCCCATTTTATTTTCATCCATGTTGAATCTTTATCTGAGGAAAGAACCACGCCAATAAAATGCAACATGACGGGTAGAACCAGTTGCTTTGAAACAGGCTGTGTCAGCAAACTGAACAGGTGGGAAGAATAATACAAATTTTTAGTCAATAAGATGAGAAAATTCTCATCAGGGGCCTCATTCTGCCAGCACATAAATTGCTAATATCACCTGGCCTGGTTACTGGAACTCAGAGCCTGGTTATCCATTTGGGATCCCCTCTGAGTAAGAAAGGAAAGAGCATCACGTCCTATGAAATTAACGACCGGGACTTTGAACTTCGGAACGACTTTAAAAAAGTGGGAGATGTCTAGAAAAAGTTTGGTTTAGGCTTTACCTTGTTATAATCTACTACAAGGAGATGTCAAGGCTTCGTTTGTTTACCTGTTCACAGTGATGGCAGGAGGTCACACACAAATACCTTCAAAAACGCGTCTCAGGATCAGGAAATTTCACGGTTATGAATCACCTTGGAAACAATCAATCCTTTTGCACAAAGTGTTGTGGGAGAAATTTCAGCAATTCCTTTAAAAGCAAACAAACAAATAAATAAATAAATAATAACAAGCAGAATTGTAACACAACTGACTCTGAGAAATTGATTTGCTGCTTTATCCAGGGTTTTTTGACCTGTTCTTAATAATGGTTTCCCTCGGTGCTTTCTCCCTCCATTAAAGTTGAAATAACTTTGTAACAAACTTGTCTTCTGTTTTTGGCCTGTAAGTGGCTACGAATTTCTTTATGTAGAAATACATTTCTATGGTTGTATCTTCAGACTGAAAAGCAAGATAAAGATGAAGACAAAATTCACGTATCAGAATAAAAATCGTTACCCTGGGGACTGGACCAAACAAAAATCACCGAAAAATTGTACAACAGCAACAGGTTTTCTGTTTTAAATGCTTCACCAAACATTTTCGTATCAGGGATCTGAGCACTGAAGCTGCCAAAGAATTGCTGGGTGCCCTGAATCCTTCCCAGCCTGTGGGTGGGACTGTCCCAGTGATGCTCAGCTTCTTGCAAGAGACTTAAGAGTTTGGATACAACTAACTAAATGTTTGTAAGGTCCTCCCTTTTAGTTTTTCCAAGGCCTGAATGATTCATGGGCAGAAAGTAGGTCTGCAGCGAATTCATAATTGATGCGTCTCTTCCGATGCACAGTTGAACAAATGCAAAAATGGATGTAAAAATGGATTAAAAAAATGGATTTGTTGTTTGGAAGAAGAGACATTCAAATGGACTCTCATGTTTTCTGGCTGGCCCTGAGATACAGTTCTATCTGGGTGATGTGAGAGAGCTAAAACATTCATACCTTCACCCAGATAAAACCGGGAGTCAACTCCCTCCACGGCATGCTGGAGATCCACACATCCCGGGCACCACGGGACACGCGAAATCTTTATGGGCTTGGTCATTTCTACAACAAAATCAATCAAATTCAGTTGCTTAAAAAGAAAAGAGAGAGATGAAGGACCTGTTTTTCCCTCCTCCACATCCCTGTTTAATCGCTGCTACGACCAGGTGGGCACAGCAATAACTGTGGCATCAACCTGATGAAAAAACAGTGTTGCATTCAGAAACTCGATAAATGAATGGGAGGGACAAGCAGTGCCTCCCCCCCAACCAAGGATGTTTTGTTAATTAAATTAGCATTTAAATAGCCAGAGCTAATCTGGGAAGTCAGACCCTCATTACAGTAACTAGGAAGGGGGAAAAGAGCTGGAGACAATTCCCTACAAGATGGGGTTAAGTTGGCGTTTCACAAACTATTTGCCCAGCCTGTCCCTCCCAAGTGAAAGCTGCCACCCCCACCTCCCCCCCCCGCCCCTCTTTCCTCCCAGAATAATTAGCATGTTCCAGTGCTGTGAATGGAAACAATATCCTCCCTCCAAGCTGTGCCCCTCCAGGGAGATGCTTCCCACAGATTGTGAAACCCTGAGCCAGGGAAAGGGCTTGTCGGGGAATTCACAGTGGGGTAATTACACTGAGGTACCTTGTGCCAGTGCAAGAGAAGCTGCATCGCTGTAATTCATTGCAGGAAGCAGGGGCTTGAATAGAGGAGAAGTCCAGAGGCAGGACTGCAGAGAGCCAGAGGAATTTATTCCTCCTGCACATCTTCCCAGAGATCCCATCAAAAGCATCAAAGCTGAGATGGTTCTTGGGGCCCTGAGGATGTCTCGATCTTTGAAGAAGTTTGCAAAAAGTAGCAACGATTACATGTGAAACTGGTACCTCTTTGGCTGCTAGAACTGAAGGAAGGCTAAGGGGGTGATTTTTCAGATCTCAAAACAAGTTCTTCATTCCAGGTAGAAAAATTCATTCGAAGTAGAAAACTGGAGCCAAACTTGTAAGAATTGTATGATTGCATTTGTTAGTGTCCACTTAAAACAGGCTCTTTGGAATAAATAAATAAGGTTATATAAAATACATTCCCAGAAAGATTTACTGTTTAATTTTACACAAAACCAACGACAACTAAAACGGGAGAGGAGATGCAGGAGGAAGAATTGGATTTGGGTGACACCTGCATCCACATCTGGCAACTGAGTTTCATCCCCTTTCTTCAAATCAGATTCCAGGTGGCTCAACCTGCTGTGAAAAAGACCCACCCTCCCCTTGCTGCCGGTGCTGTCCAGCTGCGAAAGGGGGACTATATTTATCTCCACCCAGAATTACTGGGTTTCAGCAAACGTTGGTGCGGTTTGTCGAGGCCCCCAGCTGGAAAATACCACAAGAAGTTCAAAGCTGGGTTTCATCCTGTAATTGGATCCTCAAGTTCACAAGTGCAAGGACCAACTGCGCAGCCTGAAAGCAGCGGGATGTTCCCGTTCCCGCTCCCGACAAGAAACCCTCCACAGCACGGGGCTGTGGGGCTGGAGAGCAGACTCTTCCTCCTGCTGCAGATAAAACCTCGTTTTCTGCTTCAAGCTTTTGCCACCCTGCTTGGTCTGACCTGTTATTTAATTTTTTTTTTTAACTTCAAGTCATCTTCCCAACCCTTGTGCTCACTTGGGATGCCCTTAAGAACACGGACATTAATCTCAGTGTGACACAAATGCCAACTTAACATTTGTTTTCTCTCTGCCCTGACAAGATACTCTTCAGGCCAGGCAGGAATGAAATGATAAACATTGGGTGCAGTTCCTCTGGGCATAAAGTGCTACCTGCTGAAATCTTATCTCAAAACCACTTGGAAATGTGTTATTTTTTTTTTAATTTCTGTCACAAAACCTCGTTGGACGTTGAAAGGCCGAAAGGCTGCAATTCTGAATTTGTTTTATTTCCTGTCCTTGCTGGACTCTGGCCTTTCAAAATAACACCGAGAGAATCCTTGTTTTGAGCTAAAACAGCAGCTGCAAGGCTTTTCAGCCACGACCATTTAAATGAGGGTTTGGGGGTTTTTTGCATCTTTGCGTTACGGTTTCGTTCTCGGTCTTTGCAATCTGTGGCTGTGGCTGAACTGTTGATCTGTCTAAGGGGGATAAATGGTAATGTTGTTTATTGTTCAAACTGTCTCAGACTATTCCTGTTGAGCTTTTTTAGTGAGCTGTCTTGGCTGAGTGAAGAGCACCAGAAATGTCAATAATAGTCAGGGGTGGCTCTGTGAAACCAGACCCAGACATCTGTATATTGGGTTATGGTTTGTGAGGGTTCTCTGAAGTCCTCAGCACAGGAGGGTCATGGACCTGTTGGAGCCAGTCCAGAGGAGGCCACGGAGATGCTCCCAGGGCTGGAGCCCCTCTGCTCTGGAGCCAGGCTGGGAGAGCTGGGGGGTTCACCTGGGGAAGAGAAGGATCCAGGGAGACCTGAGAGACCCTCCCAGGGCCTAAAGGGACTCCAGGAGAGCTGGAGAGGGACTTGGAACAAGGGATAAAGGAACAGAACAAGGGGGAATGGCTTCACGCTGACAAAAGGCTGGGTTGGATGGGAGATTGGGAAGGAATTCTTGGCAGGTGAGGACCTGGCACAGGCTGCCTAGAGAGGCTGTGGCTGCCCCATCCCTGGAAGTGTTCAAGGCCAGGTTGGACAGGGCTTGGAGCAACTTGGGCAAGTGGAAGGTGTCCCTGCCCACGGCAGGGGATTGGAACTGGATGATCTTTAATGTCCCTTCTAACCCAAACCATTCTGTGATTTTGTGATATTCCAGAACCGTCTGGACATAATCCTGAGCTGTGTGTTCTAGGATGAACCTGCTTGAGCAGTGAGGTTGGACCAGACAACCCCCTCTTGCCCCTTCCAAACTGCCCGATTCTGGGATTCTCTGATTCTCTGATCAGACATTGGAAGGGGCTGCCCAGGGAGGTGGTGGAGTCCCCATCGCTGGAGGTGTTCGAGAGGTGACTGGGCGTGGCATTCAGTGCCGCAGCCTAGTTGACAAGGTGGCGATCGGTCACCGGCTGGACTCGACGACCTCAGAGGGCTTTTCCAACCTCGCTGATCCTGGGACTCAGCCGGTGTCTTTCCCACCCAGGCGGGGATGGCGGGAAGAACTACATCTCCCAGCGCGCACCGCGGCGGCCCCGCCGGCGAGCAGGGGAGGCGTGGCGCGGCGCGGTGCACGCCGGGAGCTGTAGTCCCCGGCGGACCCGGCCCGGCGCGGCGCCTCCCTCCGCCGCCGCTCCTCCCCGTGCCCGGCTCTCCCTCCGCAGACGGAAGCCGGGCAGGGACGAGGGAGCCGGGAAAGCTGGAGCCGGCGGGATGGGGGACTCCAAAGTGAAGGTGGCGGTGCGCGTCCGCCCCATGAACCGGCGAGGTGAGCCCCTCCTTGCTCGGCGAAACCCCTCACCCTCCCCCGCATCTCCCAGTTCCCTTCTCCTGGGGAAGAGCAGCGCCGGAGCGGGGGGTGCCGATCCATAGGGACAGGTGTCCGCAGGGACAGGTGTGCCCGCGGGTGGGTGGGTGTATCGGGGCGTGTGCTCGTGTGTTTATTTGTTCATTATAAATCTATGCCCCCCCAGCCTGTGAAGGCGCGGGTGGGTCTGTGAGCGAAGCCGCGCTGCGCTCGCCCCCCCGCCCCCCCTTCTCCTGCCGTCCCTTTTCCTAAACCTTCCTAGTTTTATGGCTTTTTTTTTTTTCCCCTCCTCCTTGCCCGCTTCTCCACACCTCCTGCACCTGCTTTACAGCCCGGCTGTGCCCGGCTCCCGCCGGGAAAGCGCTTCCTCCTTCCTGCTTTGGGGTTTTGGGGGGAAAATTCCTCTTTTTCTCTGTTTTGCCCCGTGTTAATCCATCCCGTCGCTCTCCAGCTCCTATTCCTGCCCCTCGGCGCTTGGGTGGGACGGGGTTAACCCGGTGACAGCGACACAGGGGCAAAAGCAAGCAGGAAAATAGAGAAGAGGAAGCGTGAATTGACAAGAGCATATTTTTTTTATTGTTGTTGTTGGGTTGTTGGTGGTTTTTTTTTTCCTCCCCTCCACGAAACTTGCCTGAGGGTTATGTTAATCAGACCGTGGTCTGGGCAGCTGTTTAAATGTTTATTACTTGTCGTAATTAGAAAAACTTGCTCTGGATGATGAGGAAGTGAGTATGAAAAGGCAGCTTCAGCCAAGGAATGGGAAGGTGAAGAAGGCAAAAATCCAAGAAACGTGTAGAGTGGCTTCCCCCCTACCCCCCCAGTTCTCACAGGAGTGTGCCAGTAATTCCTTTTGGAGAAAGGGAATCCAGTGAAGTCAGTTTAATAGCTGAAGCAAAAAACTGGAGTATGGGGGGGAAACCCTTTATCTTCTACATGATCTGAATCAAAGTAACTCTTTAATTCTTTTCAGTGGTTAAATATTGAATACAGAGTTTCCATACCTTGTCAAACGACAGCAGGGGGAGGGTTCACCGAGTTCACAAGAGCTCTGGAGTCCCACTTCCAGAAAAAAAAAAGAAGATGGAGTTGATGTTTTTACAGTCTGGTGGGTTAGGGATGTTTTGACCAAACCATTTTGTTAAACCTCAAGTATCAGCTCTCAAAAGTGAGGAGGGGCCCATCCTTGTGGAGAATCGCTTGGAGGAAGCAGAGTGACAGTGTGGAAGAGCTGGTGGAAGCTGGGAGAGCAGCTGGAAGGTGGTGCCTGGTTTCAGTGACAGACGTGGGCTTTCCTCTTGCTCATGTCCCTTTCCTGACATAGGTCATTTCCTTGGCTGTGCCCCAGACACCTTCTGCCTGGTTTACCCCCGGGATTAGACAATAATTCCAGTGGGAAGGGACCTCTGGAAGTCTCTGGTCCAATGCATGGCTCAGAGCAGGTCAGATGGGATGAGGTTGCACAGGAGTTGTGAATCCCCAGGGGTGACTAATGCACCTCTCCCTCCCAAGCACGTCCCACATCTGTTCAGTCCTGAGTTTATCCACGTGTCTGATTCCAGCCAGGGAGTCCGTTCTGCAGGGAAGATATGTGGGCAAGAAATAGGGGAAATTAAGGAATCTGGGAGAAGGGGAGATTGTATCTTGTTATCCGAGCTATTTCGTGGAATCAGAGAATAACCAGGATTGAAAGAGACCCACAAGGACCAACTTCTGGCTCTGATTTATTCTGTCTAAACTTAAAAATCTTGTGGACTGGAGGGGATGGCTGAACCATGGTTGTTAGGAGGCTGATCCAGGAGCGAGGGACATTTGTGTATCAGTCCTTGCTGCTCATCAGAGGGAAGAGGGACCTGAACCCTTCACTCCTGGTACCTTTCTTGGCATTTTGCAGCTATTAATCATCCTGTTGTTTGTAAGTGATACCCAAATCCATTTAAGTCTAGCCTAAAAGATCAATGTCTTTTTCTCTCTCAAACAAAACCTCCTGGACTCGATATTTTTTTCCCCGGCAGATTGTCACAGTCAGGTCTAAACAACTGATACCTCCATGTAGTATTTCTGACGCCCCTAGAATTTTATAGAAATAAACATTGATATCAAGGCTACTATTTTTCTCACCCGTTTAATCTTAACTTTAAGAATTTGTGCAACTGACTGTCTGAAGAGTCATCCACTTTGTGAGGCTTCTGTGCCTCTGCTTTTCTAACAGGCTTTGAGGCCAGAGGCAGCTTTCCTGGAAGCTCTCTCATACCCACTTTGTTCTGAGCAGTATTTGTATGAAGTTCTGGGGCTTTGGACCTGAAGCAAGTATTTGTTTTCTTCAGGATCACGAGTAATGTTCTTTCCTTCCCTCTGCACCGAAGGGCTTAACATTGCAAACCTGTCAGGCTGGGGAAACTTAAGCTTTGAAATATTCTCAGTGTTTACTTGTGGTGGTGGTTGTCTTTGGTGTTTGAATTATGAATTTCTTAAGGCGAGGGTTTATTAGGTTAATAAAAGTGGTGTGCTTTAACTGTTACTCATTTTTACAGCTCATAAAAGTATAATGGGTTCCTTGCCTGCATGTGGAAGGGATTTCTCCACCAAATAGTTGGTTATTTATAGTACTCACCTTTCAGGGTGTTTATACTGAGGGTCCTGCATCATTCTTATGCTCAGGGCTATCTATAATTTAAGTTTATAGCACTCATTTTTAGGGAGGGGAAGCATTTCTAATTGTACTTGGGTTTCCTGAGTTGTTTGCTTTTGTGTTTGTTTTTTTTTTTTCATCTAGGCTACTATTTTTTTTTTAAAGCTTGCTTCAGCTTAGACCCAATCCTTCAAAGCCTGCATGGCAGCCTTGCTTTGGAAAGCCACTGCTGTGTCAGTGTGGTTGCAGCACCACATCTGAAGTCGGAGGCTCTGCTGGGTATCAGTAGAGGCTCCTTTTTCCCCATCCTTTCTACTTGGCAAACTGGGATCTCGATTAACAGGCTTTTATGAATCAAATAACCCAGCACTGTTTTGTTAGATAAGACTCTTAGTCTTCTATTTTCTTGGCTCTGTAATTCACTAAAGTATTTCCTAGTGCACTGCTTTATTCAGATGGGGTCTTGATAACAATCAGGAAGTTCTTTTGCTGTTTTATTTCAGACTTGCAGTGGATTTCCTTTTATGAATGTGATGTTTGGCTTCTCTTAGCAGATATTCATTATACTTCAGGCAAATGCTGTGCAAACCATACCATGAAGCAAAGCAAATGGCAGCTGGAGGCTTTTTAATTAAGATCTTCCTTACAGAACACTTGGTTTTCAGGTGACAGGGGTTTTCTCGTGCTTTGGTGATCAAGGTTCTGTTTCCAGTGCTTGTAAGGAAGGAATTTGCTTCTCCATCTGCTCAAGCTTCTGACCACGATATCAGGTGGTAATTTTATGTTCTCCCACTCTTTGGAGGAGGTCTCATTTCCAGCCACTTCAAATGCTTTTTTTTTTGGGTTTGAGGTGAGGAGGTGGGGATTGTTCCTGTGCTTTTGTTTGTTTGGAGATGACAACAGAAACGATTTCTCTATAAATTGGAGTTTGTGCAAGCCGGCTTGCAAGACTAATTATGGTATTAGAGTGAGTGGAATGGCACCTGTTGTAACCTGATAGCAACATGGAAAACCACAAGACCTTTCTTCACCATTATCCTTCTCATACATGAGTGCCTAGAGTTGGGAATATTTCCTGGTGATTGCTGATAACCTATAAAAGTGTTTGTGGTACGAGCAGGATTAACCTCGAGATGCGGTGCCAAAAGGGTAAAGGATGCAGAGTTAATGTTTCATCTTGCCTTACTCAGCGAGGCAATTGTATTTTAAGAACTCCTAAGGTGCTATGAGCTTCCTCCCCACAGCCAGGGACTCCCAGGCAGCCCAGGGTGGAAGCCACAGAGGCAAACAATTGTAGTGCTAATTACACCCCAAGTGCAGGATGAGATTACCTGGCTGCTCTGGTTTCACAGCAGCTCGCTCCTCCTCAAGTCAACAGAAGATCAGGTGGACACGCTTGGAATAGTTCTGCTTTGGCTCTGGGCTTTGCATTTCATCCCTGTGAGCTCCAAAGCCCAAAGAAAAATGAAACAGCAGAGGACAGAACTTATTTTTTTAGCGTTCAGGCAGCTTGATTTCGCCCGCTCGTGAGCTTGAGCTGAATCCCACCTCACCGACCAAGCACTGTGTGCCCTTCCAGATGCTCTCATACATGTTTAATGAGCTTTAATTGCTGCAAGCTGAAATTTTCATGACTTATGGTTGTGCAGTTTTCGTGCAGCAAGAGAAGTTTGAAAGGTGCCTGCGTAGGGGGAGACGTAAGGGACGAGTCAAGTTGCTGTATTTTTGTCAGAGTTTATCATCATTATGTCTTATAATTAACGCCCTAAAAGTGCTGTTGCACTATTTTTTCCATATAAGCTCTTAGCATTGTCATGTAGATCCAAGTTATTTTGACACTCACTCATACGGTCAGTTAGTTTTCCATTTATTTGTGTTGGCTCCTGCGTAGCAAAGGGCAAGGAGGAAAGTCACTCTTAGGAAACAAATGTTGGCAGGGAATCTTGAGGACTTGTTGTCTTTGAACTTGCTTTCACGTGTCTTTTTCAAACAAAAACAAAGCAAAAACCCCAAACCTAAATGAAAACAAACAAAAAAAACCTCCAAACAACAACTTCACTTTTTTTTTTTAGTTGGCATTTATTTACTTTATGTGATAAACAAATATTTTTAGATTACTGTTGAAACATCTCAGTGTTATTGCCATTTGCTTCTGGAGACCCAGAAAAGTACGAGGAACCAACTGTAATTTCTCATTCAGTGCCACTTGAAGGCTCAGGCCACAACATTCCAGTTCTAACCTTCAAGGGAATGTTAATCTCCTGCAAATCTACTGGCAATTTAAAATATAAAATTTCTATCGTTCTGTCTTTTGCAGGAGATTATTCTGAGCTTTTGTATCTGGGGCCAATTTTGGCTTATGAGCTTAGTACATGCACTTTAAACCTTTCACATTTTATTTTTTATACTTCAGTTGGCTTCTCTAGCTTTTGTGAAACTCCACAAGAGCTGTTGTGCTGGTTCCCAGTGACTCCACTGGGCTGGATGTCCATCTCCAAGGGGTCCTGAGGTGTCAGTGCTGCCCTAAACCTTGTTGTGGGACCAGGAGGAATCTGTCACAACTTCTGTTTGACCTGTGTTGTAACACCGCGTTCAGATCTTGGTTTCATTGGGGTTTAGGATCAAATGGTATTTGGAAGGGCTGAAAAACTGTCAACCTGCATGAACCAGCTTGTTAAATTGAGATCTAATGGGAAAATTCATATAAAATTCATATAAAAGCTCTTGATTAAGTGGGAAGTGCTTTCCCTTAATTCATAGAATCCCAGAATGGTTTAGGTGGGAAGGGACATTAAAGCTGATCCTGTTCCAACCCTCCTGCCATGGGCAGGGACACCTTCCACTATCCCAGGTTGCTCCAAGCCCCATCCAACCCGGCCTTGGACACTTCCAGGGATGGGGCAGCCACAGCTTCTGTGGGCAACCTGTGCCAGGTCCTCCCCACCCTCCCAGCCAAAAATTCCTTCCCAATATCCCATCTTTCCCTGCCCTCTGACAGTGGGAATCCATTTCCCCTTGTCCTGTCCCTCCAGACCCTTGTCCAAAGTCCCTCTCCATCTCTCTTGGAGCCCCTTTAGGCACTGGAAGGCTGCAATCATCGTAGAAAATGTGAAAAAATGGGTATATAAAGAGGAAAATATAGAAGGTCACATTAAGTTGTCACAGACTTTTCATCTTTCCTGGCTGTGGTACTAAAAAAAAAGCCTTTGGTTCCAACCCCCCAGTTTAAACCATTGCAGACTGACTTATTTACTGTGTCATCTTTCATTTTCAGATTGTTTCATGCTGTCCTGTAAAAGCTGTCTGTTTGTTTGGTTCTGAAATACAGTGACCTTAAAATGGGATGGGTTTTTGGGGTAGTGGCTGAAAAAGGTGGCGGTTCAGGTGGTTTTTTTTGTGATGCAGCTGAGTTTGATCTGTGTTTCACTGCAGTGAGTTGGGTATAACATTATCCAACCCGTGCAGCTCATCTGTGAAAACAGTTCCCTACCCTGATCCATAAGCAAAGATGGAGATTTCCCAGAGGTGAAAACTTATGACATTCTCCAGAACACCTCTCTCCCCTTCCCCCAGGATTCACATCCACTCCTTGTCCCTGCCCCAAACCTGCTCGGTACATTTTAAAAGCTGCACCTTTGCTGGTGTTTCCTAACCCTGTTGTGGGAGCTCTGCTGGGGTGAGTTTATGATTACCAGCCTCGTGACTGCTATTACAGAGGGAATGTAAACTCCTACCTGTTGTGGGAATGGACCAGTGCCTGCTGAATCCATTCCATGTGGTGTTAGGCTGCTCCTGGCTTTGCTTTTCCAGCTCTCTCTTGCTTACTGGCTTTTCCACCCTGTTTGAAACACACCAAATTTCTTAGGCCAGTGAAAAAGCCCAGGGTCATATGGGTAGGATGAATTATTTTTACAACACCCATAAGGCTTTTATCCAGAGGCATAATAGTAAATGTGGATTTACACAAGAGTGGTTTCAGCTGAGATCTACATTGCCTGAATCCCAGTTTTTATCAGCCTAGAAAAGCCTTGTGAGGAGTTGAAAAATCAAGGGAAAGGAGAGTGGCTTCCTTCAACCCCCACCTTCCAGTTTTACAAGTAAAATAAAAACTCATCCAAGAGACTCTCTGTGAGTAGCTTGGACACACGCAGGACTTAACAATTATTCCTGCACTCAGCCCAGCTTTGCTTAACAGTTCCAGGGCTGTGAAATGTAAATGATACGTGTTACCCTTTTATTATGGATGTCACAGCTCTCTTACTCCAAAGCTGTGAAAGAGAGACTTTCATTCCCGGCAATAAATGTTTCTTGATGTTGAGAGTTTGAGTTTTCATTCTTCAAAGAGCAATTAGCTGATTAGTTGCTTGATTTGCTGAAGCAAACGAGGAGTTGATTGTGTTTGCTCGGTAATGACTGAAGGTAGGAGCAGGTTGGCAATAATAACAGGGGAGATTTTATTTCTGTTTGAGATGCAGGATTTGGGATAGATCTCCAGAGTTTGACAGTGAGCCCACTTCTGTCATCTTTGCACTTCTAAATTTTGTGCTGCCTGAAAAAACAACACCTGTATTGTAGTCGGAAAAAATAATCATACCAAGCTTCAACAAACGAGTCCTTACTGCAGGATGAATTGATTGGGGTTTTTGGATGTGCATGGTTATCACCTTATCTTGGGGCATCCTAACTTTCCTTGTTGTTCAGGAGCAGCAGGTACACAGCTTACCTGGGAGACACTGAAACTAGTAAAAGTAAGGGTGGAGTCCTTGTGTGATCATATCCAAAAGAGCAGGCAGATAATTTGACTATAAGGCCAACCTGCTTAAGTGATATTAAAAAACTTAATGAGGTGGAAATTATGATGATATAAGTTTCAGTAGTGGCTGATGTGAGATTCATCTCTCAGTGTACTGGAAGCATTAAAGAAATCAGAAATCTGTCAAAGAACGTGGTTTGTAATAGAGCCAGAATCTGTAGAAAGTGTCTGATGTGCTGTTAAACCAGGATTTAAACTGTTTCCTCAGCTAAAAGGAGAGTTGCCATGTGAGCCTTTGGCCAGGGTAACTGGGATAAGCAGCCTTAAGGCTGTCTGGATACACGACCCAGCTTAGAGGCTCAATATAACTGTTTCTTAGGGGTTTATTTCATGTGACACCATGAACTGATGGAGCAGCTCAACTCTGCTGGGACAAGGTCTCTTCCTTCTGTCCAGGTCTACCCACTGTTTGAGTGGCCTTTGTCCTTCTGAGCTGTCACTGGGCTGATGGGAGCTTTCCACAGAGCCTGAATACACCCATTTTCACGTTGGGCAGTTTTCTGCTCTTGAAGTGACTTGCAGAGGTGTCTGCTGGGCAACAGGCACAAGAAGGAAAGGCTGAGACCTCTGTGTTTGGCAGTAGCTGTTGGTTTGTCTCACCCCATCTTCCCAAACAGTGCTGGCCCTTGTCTGTCACACCAGGGTGAGGGATCTGAACGCTCCCCGTGTGGTGGTGATAATCAGACAAGGTGTGTTGCACCAGACAAGTTGGCTTCAAATCTTTCCTCTTTATTTTTCCTGTGAGGACATTTGACTTGAAGGAAGTCTCCTATCCTGCCTGTGTGCTTCCTTAAGGGTATTTCACAAAGAATACTGGCAAGTAAGACCCATGAGTTCACTGCAGTTGTGGGCACCTCAACAAGAGATGGATTAAAAACGTGACAGAGACCATGCTGCTTACAGGCAGCGTGTGCAGGCCTTATGCTTTGCATGAGGCAGGTAAAAGAAACCTTCCTCAGTAGCTGGGAAAAGCAGGTCAGTGCAACACAGAATGTTAATCACTAACCAGCCAGACCGAGATAAAGTGCCTTGTCGGATATGGGGTGAACGAGGAGTATGGTTTCATCTGAGCAAGCACGTATTGCATATTAATGATGGGTAAATTGGCTTTCAGGGTGTGGAGAGAAATTAAAATAAACACTGGCTTCTGCAACTTGTCTGGCTCTTCCTTCTGCAAAAGCACAGTGTAATAACAGAGGAGCAGTTTTGCTCAGAAGGATTTCAGTTCCATGTGACCGCCTGCTATGAGCAGTAATCTCGAGCTTTGGCTTTCTTTGTTGAGTGTCAAGCAGCAAAAGAGGCTGTAACATTTCTTTCCAAAAAATGCCCATGGAAGAAACTCCCTCTTACCATGCTACTTAGCAGGAGCAAAAAGGTGCTGTGCAATATTTAAGGTCTGCAGTCTTTGCCTGGGAGATTTTCAGTCTGAGTTTATAAGGTGCTGTAAGGTGAAAGAGCAAGTACAGGTGACACAGGGGAGGAAAGAGCAGAGATGAAGGAGGATGAGGATTATAATTAACATGATTAGACACGAGCTCATTTTGGTGATTCAGCTGAGGTGTTGAACCCTGTGTGGAGGTTGTTCAGCATAGCCCCTTGTCATCCTGGCGGGGTGTGAGCGGTGTCACTGTGTGTTCATTGGAATCAGCGCTTGGATGCACTTTCCAAGGTCTGTGTCATAAGGCTGGACTTTCTGGTGTCCAGGCCCTCTGTCCCGGGTGTCTGTAGGCAAGTGGCGTGTGCTTTATTTCATATCTGACTGCATTTGTCACTGGGTGGATACCTTGGGCTGCTGTCAGTGTTATCTGAACCTTTTATTTTGCTTTCCCCGCCTCTACGGCCGAGAATTCTCATACCCTCCAAATATCCTTATTACTCATCTCCCATATTCCATTGCTGAGCGTCCTTTGGGAAAAGCAGGGCTTTCCAGCTGACTGGGAGCCTGTGTGTGTGTGTGTGTGTGTGGGAAGGACAAGCCCTTTTTTTCTACGTGCTCACACCTAAATTATTTTTGATGGGACTTGAATTCCTCGGAGCAGGTGCCCCGGGACTGACAGCTGGCACCGCACGCCGCGGCATCACAACAGCGGCCGGGGGGGGGAGAAATGTGCTGCAGATGGCAGGGGCAGCTTTCCCCCTGCGAGCTGGGAGGCATTGAGGGAGCAATAAGAAGAGCTGTCAGAGTGGTACCATGCCTAAATGGTTCTTCTCCCCCACCCTCCCCGAAGAAATTTCATACCGCCCTTGTGTATGCTGATTGTCCTTCAAGTGAAACCTAAGTGCTCTTTCTTGTTTTGAAAAGAGTGCTTGCTTTAAAGCTGGACAGGATCCATCCCATCAGAATATCCCTAGAAGTGGAATTTGGCAATAGTCCTGTTTCTATTCTCTAGCTGATGGGTGGCTGTCAGACTGCATGAATAAATTTGGTGTCTGGAGGAAGTAATGGTGTATATAATCCCAGTGCTTTAGGAGCAGCACTTGACACTCTCTCATTTCTTTATAGAGCTTGATCTGCATACAAAATGTGTGGTGGATGTGGATGCAAACAAGGTTATTCTTCATCCTGTAAACACCAACCTTTCAAAAGGAGATGCCAGGTAAGATTTTTCACATTAGGAAGGTCAGGTTTCCTAAATTAAATGCGAGCCTAACAACTAGGAAATGTAGGCTTTGATAGAAAGCTTTCAGTTTAAAAAACAATATATATTCTTTCTGCAGTGTAATTGCCATCAGCCATAAAATAAGGCTGATTTTGCCACGCTAAGAAGTTGCTTTGAAAACCTTCTGCTTTCTGCATTTGCTTCCTGCTCCCAACATGTTTTAGTGGCTAATGGGTCCAGGAACTATTTAACTTTTTTTTTCTCGTAATGCTGTCATGGAAAACAGGAGAAATTTAAATCTGCAAAATAATTTGAGCGGGGCCCAGTTTGTCATTTTGGGATGAAATTGATTTTCACAGTTGTTTTCTCATAATGGGTCATGGTGTAAGAAGGGGAGTGGGAACACTCTGGAAAGGTTTAGCTCCAGGGGTTTTCTTGACAGTGGGGCATTCCTTGCATCAAAAATCCGTGGAAAAGTGACTGAGGGTAGGGACCAGTTTGTGTCAGAACAAATCCGTTAAACTACTGTGAAACTGAAAAGTCATGTAATAATTGATAGAGTTAAGGTTGTGACTATTTAATTTATTGCTTGATGCAAGGGGAGGAAATGAAAACATGTGTGCATGAAACAAAATAACAGGGGTGCAGGAAAAGGCAAAACCTGTTACTGGACATCTACAATCGTCTGTTTTCCGGGGGGAAAAAAGGGAAGAGGTAAGGGTAAAAGTGAAAAAAAACCCCACAGTTAAACACATAGAAGAGCTCTGTTTAAATTTTCATGTGAAGCTGAACTGTACATCAGTGGTCAGTAGAAGTATTCATTAACTGATCTCTGGTAATTTAAGGTTTTCAAGCCCAAGTGGTAGTAAAAGGAAAAGCAAAGGGATCATCAGGTGAAATATTTACTTTCTATTGTCATTAACTGAGAGATTTATTACAGACAGTGGGACTGGAGCTTTAATAAGTTGCTTAAAATCAAACAGGCTGTGTGTGGGGGGGTGTGTTTTTGTTTGTGTCAGTATCCACCTCCTCCAGAAACACGTGTATTGTTCAGCTGCCAGAAACCTGCCTTGATTTGAGCCTTTAAAACAGCTAAAAATGGCAGGAAATTTGGATTCTCAGAGGCTGAGTCGGCCACAGCTGGATTAAAAATGTTACTCATAGTTTCTCTAAAACGTGGCAACCAGTCAAAGGCGTGGTTTATGCTACCCCCTAATATGTGTTTTAAAAACGTTCACAGGTCAAACACATCATGCAAATCATGCCCCTTGGCAAGGGAGGGATGGGCTGGCAGTGGCGTTGAGGTCCCAGACAAGGTGGTGAGCTCAGTGTGAGAATCCAGCCTGGGAGAGCGAAGAATGCTTCATTTGCATCCTCACAAACAGCCCTTGCTAATCTAGGCAGGAAGCAGGGTAAATTTATATGGGGTGATTTAATAGGAGAGGGGGAACATGGAGGGCCGTGAACGGCACTAAAGGTTTGCCTGCAAACACTGAGACAGCACACCTCAAAAATACAACCTCAGAAACGCAGTTGGGTTGGGAACAGGGTCCTATCCAGCATGTCATGCCCTTGGGAGGCTGCTGCTTGAATTGTCTTGGCTTCTGCAGCTCCATCAGAGGAGTCTTAAACATCAGCTCAAAGGAAAGGTTACTCTTAGTTTTTCTAATTCACCCTCAGCTTCTGCTTCCTTTTCCAAATCCATCAACAACTTTTCCATGTGTTACAAAATCATTCCTTCTGATTTCAGGCTTTTCTGGTGTCTAGAGTGAGCTGGAGGAATTCTGGCAAACCCAGAGCGCTCTTCACAGGGAAAAGAAAAGTTAAATAACACTGCAAATACACTGTTTTAGTTCGCAAAGCAGGGCAAGTTTGAAAACCTTAAAGAGCTTTCCTGTGTTGCTCATTAAGATGCCAAGGTCAATTTGGGAACTGGGAAAAGAATTTTAGGAACAGGACTCTGTGCTGTCACATCCCCACTTGTCATGACTCAGCCGTGCTCTGGCAGGGAGTGACATTTGGAAAAACAACCCATGACTTTTGGAAATACGCATTTTCCCCCCCCCCCTCCACTTCCATCCTTTCTGGGAGAAACCAAGTCTGGGAGGTGGGTGGGTGCAAATAAATCCCCCAGCTTGGGGTGTTTGGGCCCTGACTGTTGGAGATAGCAAATTGTGTCGATATAATTACCACTGAAACGTTCTCAGGTCTTCAGAAAAAAAGTGTCTCTGCTGTTTCTGGTGCGGCGTTAAAAACTAAGGCATGTTTTGAAAATCCAGGGGGGAACTGAAGGACCCCATTTTCCCTACGAAGTGAATATATTATTTTACACATTTCTCTAGAGACTTGGGGGTTAATAAGTACATGTAAAATGCTTGCTCTTAAAAAAAAGAAGCCCCTTTTCATACGGCTTCAAAAATCTGGCCTTCTCCCGTTATTCCTTAACCGAGAAATGACCTTTCCTGAGCTGGAGCGAGGCTGCAGTTATTTTACTGAGCAATCCTTGATGGGGTTGTTGCAGGTTTCAGTAACCTGGTTACTTACAAAAGATCCATTTTTAAATCTGTGCATGACCTCCAGGCTTTGCTCCTAACCTTGGCCTATTGGGGGGGTGGGTTTGGTTGAGTTGTGTGAAAATTAAAATTACCCTGTGTGGAAACGGTCAGGCTTTTCTTTAGCTGCTTCCACTGTATTATTTGTGACAGAGCTTCGAGTTCTGTCACAATTCTCCCCCAGATGAGCTCTGTAAATCAAAATCTCCCTTCTCGAGGACGTGTGGACCTCCAGGATGGATAATATCATTGGCATGACTTGTCCACTCTTTTGTTTGCCCTTGCTGAGCTGTCTGTTCTCTGTTGCAAAGGTCAAGGCTGAAGTTCCTTTATCAGCTCAGGGTTTACTCTGTGCTGCAAAGATTACTCACAGCATTATTACTCGGTGGCTGGGGCTTGGGAAAGGGTGTGAAGTCATTTTGATTGAAGTGAATAGATAAGTCCTGGACAACAAATGGAATGTTTATAGGAATTAATTTTTTTTTTGGAAAATCTCCAAACAGACTCTAATTACTCCAAGTCCTTTACAACCATTTCTTTTTTTTAAACTACCAATTTGCTTGTGCTGTAATTTTATATTTCCCAAACAAAACCTCATAAAAAGACTGGATTTTTTTTTTTTTTGACAGGTCAGACAAAGGTGTTTTATTATATCTTGCAGGCATAACTGTAATTGATGTGTGAGTGATATGAGCTCAGAGATCAGTTGTGTATTAGTCTGGCACAGGCCTATGAATCAGCCTTGATATTCGTAAAGCAAAGCACTCATTAAATCTGCCCAACAAACCACCTCTGAGCCTTTTTATTAAGAGAAAACGCTTAAAAATGAAACAACGGCTGACTTCACTGTACTTTTTGTTACACTTAGGGGTTTTTAGCTGCTTTCCCCTCTTGTTTTGCAGAACAGAGATTCCAAAGACGGGCACAGGGTAAAAACTCTTCCAAGGAGTGAGCGCAGCTAAATGAAGCTGACAAGTGTGTTAAACCAGGCTGGGATTTTCCTTTTCATCTATTGTAATGTCTTCATAATTACTGCTTTGTAGTGGATAAATCAATAAATGAGGATATTTTTAAAGATTTGCTTTTAAGGTTATCTATTTCTGGATTTAAACCAGTTTGCTTTTGTAGCCCCCGCACAGACAACGTTTTTTTGGTCGTGAAGATGGGATGTTTAAACTCAGTTTGGTTGTTTTCAAGGAGTTCTGGAAATGGAGAAGGGGTGTGTTACTATCTTCGACTTGAGGATTTTTGTAGCCTTGCGGCAGCTGAGCTTCATGATTCCTGCTTTGAGGAGGAACTGGGTGAAGCCCAAGTGTATTTTACTTGTAAAGGAATATTTTTATAAGATTCTCCTGCCACTTCAATTCCTGTTTTCTTTCTGAGGCAAATGGCAGCCCTGAAGAAGGTTGTGGGGAGATGAGGCTTGGAGCAACTTGGGATAGTGGAAGGTGTCTCTGCCCATGGCAGGGTGTTGGAATGGGATGAGCTTTAAGGAGCCTTCCCTCTCAAACCATTCTAGGATTCAAGCAGATAATAAATTGCTGATTTCAGGTGAGTGCTGGAATTCAGGCAGTGGTTGGGCTGAAACGAACAGCCCAGGGTGTTAAAACTTTCCATAGCTTGTCTTTGGACTGAAGCTTTTTCTTCTTACAAAGAACCTTTTAATCCCTTTAAAGAAGAAATGAAGATTAGCACCGATTCTGGCAGAGATTTAGGTGGTGAAAAAAATGCTGCCAGAAAACAAGTATTGGAGTCTCAGGGACTAAGCAACGCTCGTTCCCTCATTTTGGAGGGTTTAAGTGCGAAGTGGTAACAAACACATGGAATTTTAAATCTAAAACCAAATAGAATGGGATGTCCTTGCAAGCCCACACAAGCTCCCTGCTCCCCTCTAGCCAGGAATCTTGTGATGTGGAGGCAGGAGCATGTGGAGAGGCGGGATAAGCTCCTGCTTGGCACAGCCTGGGCAGTTACACAAGGTTGGGGCCGCACAGAGCAAGGTGAAGCCGCCTTTCACCTGCCTGGGGTGTGTGGGAGACTCCTTAGCGTGACTCAAGGACTTCCCTTAAAGCTGCCTAAAAGCTGAAAATAAGTCCTGACTTAGCAGGTCTTGCCGTGGGGGGGTGGTGGTGTGCAGACCTCGTGCTCCCTTGGTAAGAATGGAAAAATGCTAATTTTAGTGTGGAAAGTGACTGAATAACAAGGTGGTAAAACACGCACCTGAATTGATTTCTTTTGCCAAAACTATAAGTGGGGAGTGTGTTAGTTGGGGAAAGTGTATACTAAGTGAAAAAATTGCATTAATTATAAATTAAAACTCTCTTGGTGACGTGACAAAGCGTATATATCATATATTGTAGTGAGCTGTACAAGTGATATGTGTGGAATGGCAGGCAAAAATCCCAGTTAAAGGAAGGTTTGGCAAAAGTTGAAAACACCTTAATCCTGTTTACCTGTCCTATAACAGTGTTTGCACGATGAATCAGCTTTTATGACTTCCAAAGCAGCCTGCAGGGAGTCAAGGTGCCTAGAGAGGAAATACTGACGTGATAGAGGGGTTATTTTATAGGTGGATAGATATGAACTGGAGAAGCTGATTGGTGGGAGTAACCAGGAGGATTTTGACTTTTAAAACATGGTAGCAGGAGCATGCAGGAGTGCACACCTCAGTTTCTACCCCAGGAAAGAATGTGCATCATCAGAAAATGAGGCGGATCCATGAAGGCAGTGCTATACATGGAATTAATCTGCTGAAATCCACGCCCCAAGAAAACAGCAAGATGCAATTACTGGTGTATACAGTCATGGAAAAATGCCCACATTTTCTTGAAAATGCCCCAGGATCCTGCCTGATGTTAGGCAAGAACCGCTTGGAGAGCTGCCTCATCTCAGGCCGTGCTTTCTGTGTGTCCCCAGCTGCTCATGCATTTTACTGGGAAGTATCAGCTGTTGGTCTCAGGCAGAAATCGAATATTGAGCTCGGTGAACCATTTGCAGGCTGTGCTACAGTTGCTGTTTGACAGCAAAGCAGTTTAAAGGGAGAAATATTATTGTCTGTGAAGTTGGGTGAAAACTTGATTGCACTGCACGTGCCTTTGCTTCTCCATATCTTTCCTGGCATCGTGTTAATTCCTGCTGTGTTGGACTGGTTGGGAGGGGAACAATTCAGATTAGGATGTGTGGAGAGAGAGGACAGGCTGTGTTACCTCCCCAGGCTGAGGGGGAATGGCTTCCTGCAGGGATGAGGGTTCATTCTGGCACATAAAACTCTTGAGAATTGAATTTCTGGGTTAGATGTTGCTTCCAGAGAAGGCATTTGTGCAGCATTTCATAATGCAGTTCCAGCAAGTCATGGTGGGGGAGGGAGCATGTTTGTATTCCCAAGACTGATAACTGACATCCAGAAGAAAGGGAAGTTTGCCCACTCTGGACATCCAGACTGGTGTTTTGTGGGCACAAACTGGCTCACAGGGAAGTTCATGTTGGTGAAAACGGTGCCTTGAGATTTCCCTGCACACTTCTGTGTACAGCTCCTGCTTCACTTGTTCTGTAAAATTATAGTTGTTTCTGAGGAGCTCCCTCAAGTAGGTATTCCTTGCTTCTATTGATCAGGTGACTGAACAGCCTAAATAAGTTAGAAGAGAGGGGGTGAAAAAATAAGCCTCATTTAAAATGGACGGATTAATTTAAATGTGTGAAAGAAATGATGTGGAAAAACATTGCTCTTTCGGTATGTTATCAGAGTTTATTTCATAGGAAGTTATATTAAACCTGTATGATGGAGTATGCTCCATAAACTTGTGCCAGAGGAAGTTTAGGTTGGATATTGGGAACATTTTCTTCACTGGAAGGGTTGTCAAGGGCGGTGGTAAAGTCCCCATCCCTGGAGGGATTTAAAAGCGTTGTGGATGTGGCATTTGGGGACTTGGGTTAGTGGTGGCCTTGACCGTGGAAGTGGTTGGACTTGATGATCTCAGAGCAATTTTCCAACCTAAATAATTCTGTGATGCTTTGTGCATTAAAGCCAGACTGCATCCAGCTGCCAGTCCTTTATTTAACTCAAAATTGTCTTCTGATATGAAAATTATATTACTAAATACCTCTGAGTTTCTGCAGTACCTAAAAATCATTTTGTTAGAAGAGACAAGGTCATCTGTTTGTCCTGGTAAGATCTTAAATCAAGGACGAGTCAGGACAGACAAAGCATGGAGTTGATGTCCTGAGGACGGGGCTCTGTTACTGCACCTCCAGAGGTTTTGGTTGCACGAGGAAGGAATTAATTTGCTCAAGGGGGTGAATTCTTGTCGTGTAAAATACTTATCTTGTGTAAAATGGAGAAGTGGGAGTTCTGCCAGGAGAGAAGGGGGGTGGCTGCACTTCCAAGTTGTGCTTTTGAGGAAGTGTGTTTGCTGCAGCTCCTGTGCTTTGCCTGGAGTAAAAGTGAAAACGCAAGATAGAAACCCTCCACTTATTTTTGTGGTGGACAAAAAGTAAACAGAACTTTGAATTCTGCTTGCCCATGGCAATGAGCTTAAAAAAAAGACCCATTTTGTATTGCTCAAGAAAATAAATGGTGAGACTTGTGTTAACACCACCAGCTGGGTCACACCTACTTAATTCTACCTTTTTTATGGCAGACATAGTCATGGCTAATTAGGATTATCTGTTATTTATAAACTCTGTGCCCGTGTGGCAAGTGAAAACTACTTTTAACGTGAGCCATATCCCCTTGAAATGAGAACTGGGTGGCCACCTCATTAGTAGGAATCATCCTTGGCCCCCTCCTATGCCTTGGCTGAACACCAAAGAAGCATTTTTGATCTTGTTGCTGGTTTGACCAAGTCGTTAATAACCCGCTAATTTGAGAGGAAGAGTAAAGAGATGAAAAATTAATTTGCTTCACATGTCACGTGATCTGAAGTAGAACCCTCAATTCGTGCTTTACTGATTGCTAACCTCTGGTACTTTTTTCTCCTCAAAACCCAGAACATTTGTGAAGTACCTGCAGCCGTGTAATCCTTCATTACTTTGAAAGCTTTTAATAGACTGTGCACCCTTAGCATTGTTGACCTGCTTGCAGACAGCACTTGGAAGTCGGTGGTGATAGTTGCTAAGCAGCCTGTCCTTCAGGAAAACTCCTCTGGAGTTGGCAAAGGCTCTTCACTGGGAGTTATCCGAGGATTGCACTTCTGCTCCGAACAGAAAGTCATCTGTGGTCCCTTCCCTTGTCTGAGTGGTATCAGCAGTAGGGACCGGTTCCCAGAGCTGGGTTGTCTTCTCGAAAAAAAAACCCCAACACAACCACAAAACAAACCCAAAACCCTCTTGGTGGCACACTGAGGACATTAGGATGAACATGTTTAATATTTGAGTGGAATGTGGCTTTTGCTTAACTCTCTATAGCAACGCTGAGAGAACTGCCAACAGTTTTGGTTTTCAAGGCGACCTGCATCTGAAGCTTCCAGTATCAGGTCGTTGAAGCTTCGAGGAGACAGCGATGTGTTAATTGTTTTCTTGACTTGTTAAACCTACAAGCTAAAACAGACAAATCCGTTTGCTTTAGGAAGAGTCGGTTGGAATTTGGCTCAGTGTCAATCTTTTCCTGGACTTGGCTTTCAGTGGAATTAGGATTTGACCCAGTGCTTTCCAGTTCAGCCCAGTGGCTTTTTTAACTTTGCTGCAATGGAGCTTTACCTCTTATGAAAATAATTTAAGAGAGCATAACATTTGATTTGATTGTAGTAGTTGTTTGAAATCAAGTCAAAACTCTGAATTACACCCAACAAATTACCCTGTGCTGCTCTGAGAGCACAAACTGAAGAGAGGCAGTGAAAGCTGAGCTTTAAGTTTGAAATATTTCTTTCCTGTACTGATCTAATATGTTAACAGAAGACCTGAACTCATTTAATTATATCATATCAAGAAATATAGGGGATGACCTCCTGGCCATAAGCTGTGGGGAGAAGTACACAAGGATAGAGGAGGAATATTCTGAGGGAATGTCGTAGCTGTGAGTGTTTACGTGAAGTTATTTCGTCTTAATTTCCAACTCTGGAATAATAATGCTTATTGAGGTAAGACTATAAAAGGGATTGGGCTGTCAGAATGGTGTTGAATAATTCTGCTGCAGGCTGAAGGATTATTTCAGTGGCTGGATTCTGTTGAAGGGCATAGATGCAGCTCAGGAACAGCTTTTAAAACCTCAGCGCTGGAAGGCGTTGGGAGTGTCAGTGAGTACGTGGCACCTTCAGGGAGATCTTATCCCTGTCAAGGAAGTTCACATCAATTTTTAGAACAGAACTTAAAATTCTTATATACATATATATTTATGGCTGGTTTTATGCCCACCAATCTTGTTCTGAGGGTATTTGAGATGAAACACCAAAATCTTGATCCCAGACTATTATGATCATGAGAACAGAACAAGATCCAAGAGGGTATTTCTTGCCATCGAGGACATTGTCCATTGCTGGACAATTCTAATGCTCTTTGCTTTGATGTGTCCCTCGAGCTAGTTTGAAATAAGGTCATCTGAATGTTCAGGGTTGAGCATGTGTGGCAGGACATGTCTGATGCTTTCTTGAGGAGGTGGATAAATGCCTCATCATGTTATCAGTGATCTTATGCTCAGATAGAATGCACAGGTAGATAATATCACATATAGTCTTCTAATTTCCTTAGGTTTTGAAAATGGAGTATAAAACTGCCAGGGTTTGTTTCCTAAATTATTTATGAGTTTATTATTAAAAGCAAAGTAGAGGAGAAACCTTGTACCTCTTGGTGTCTTACATTCATTGTCCTGAGGTACTTGGAGAAAGTTTGGGAGTTACTTAATGCATCAGTTTGAGTTAATCTGTCTTTTTTTGTTGTGGTGGTGTTGATTTTTGGGATGGCACTGTTGCACTTGATGCTCCCTTACCTTTAAGGGGGTTATTCTGATTCTGCCACCAGACTCTGTAAAGTCTGAAATAAAACTACTGAATAAGGAAACTAATGAAAGAGGAACTTGTTTCTGTGTGTGTTTGTTACAGTAAGGTGAGAACACCGAAAATGCTGTAGCAGCCTGAGATTTGCTTCAATATTTGATATCCTGTTACCTATTTGAATTTCAGTAGATGGAGAAAAACGTAACAGGCCTGTTTGTTCTCCTCCTTCTCTGAGGAGAAATCAATAATCAACATCTTGTGGGTATTTTGGTTTTTGTTTTCCATGAGCTGGAAGGCAGCATCTGCTGCTCTTGCATAGGCAGCACTCTTCCCCCTGGCTTGGAATGTCTGTCCTTCCTGGAAAGAAGCTCTGGAAGTATGGCCTCCTCCTCCAAGGAGCACTAACTATTTTGCTGATGGTATTGCAGTTTTGGAAGTACCAAATCGCCAAACTATCCTCCCCCGGTTTTAATTTGTATTAAAATAACTCGCTTGGTGTGGAGTGGGATATAAATTTGCCTTCCTGGGCAGGTGCAGTGGGATAAGTGCTCTGGGAGCACGTGAAATAAAATAACATTTTAATTAGTGCTTTAAAAGTTCATGGCATAGGCTTTGATAAGCATAGGCTTTGGTAAGCATAGGCTTTGATAAGCACAGGCCATCTTAAAAAGCTGCAAAGCCTAATTATTGGATCAGTGCTCCTTTGAGGAGAGAAGCAGTCAGGTTAAGGTAGTGATTTTTTTGGCTAAAGGAGTGTAAAGGAAGAGGGCTGGATTTGAAAGATACCAGGAGAGGAAAGATGGACTTCACTGAGAGCAGTGGCTGCACAAGGGGATTTAGGTTTTGCCTCAGCTCTGCCTTATCCTTCTTATCTGACTGTGGGACAGTCACTGCAGATTTCTCTCTTCCATTTCGAGCTTCTAAAATCTAGCATTTTTTCCATTTTTTTGGTTGATATCTACTCCAAGAAGGGTTTTATTGTTTGGGATGGTGGCTTTTTATTGTTCGAGGAGGGTGGTTTTTGGTTTGCTCTTTGTTGCTGTTGCTGTCTCGGGGGGGTTTTGTGTTTGGGGTTTTTTTTTTTTGGTCTCTTTTCAGCAAGAAGTTTCCTGTGCTGGTGTATAATTAATCAGGTCACATCACTCAGTGGGACCAGAACTCAAGGCCTCTATATTGTGGTGGTGACGTAAGGAAACCCTATATCTTAATGTGTATTGTCTGAGGTTTCTTGGGCTGCTGCACTTACTTGAATTTTCAGCCTTTTGGAAAGCACAATACCATTTTCTCCCTTTCTCCTCGGGGTTTGTAGGCTCCTGCCAGCATTTTGTTCCGCCTTTCAGCAGTTGCAGCCTCACTGTGCTGATCAGATACAAATGAGCTGAAGGAACAGGATATCCACCCAGCTTTATCTGAGCAGTCCTGCAGTGATGAGCACTTCCAGCTCTCTGAGTTTTTCAAAGCATTACTTTGCATGTGTATTTGTGATCTGAATTG
>JAWWES010000115.1:113339851-113367211 GCA_035583135.1 Lophotriccus pileatus
GGATCCAGGGGCAGCCACAGCTTCTCTGGGCAACCTGTGCCAGGGCCTCCCCACCCTCACAGCCAAGAATTCCTCCCCAATATCCCATCTATCCCTGCCCTCTGACAGTGGGAATTCATTCCCCCTTGTCCTGTGCCTCCATCCCTTGTCCAAAGTCCCTCTCCATCTTTCTTGGAGCCCCTTTAGGCTCTGGAAGGGGTGGTTGTGTTGGCAGGAGGAGCTCCATGAACAAGCCTCAGTTGAAGGAAAGGCTTCATCTGGGGAAAGGCAGGGCAACACATTGTTTATCAGGCCTTAAGAAATACAACCTCCCTCCTTTTGCCTTCTTTCTGAAAGCCTTAAATGCTGGGCAGAATGACTTGTGCTGTGAAATTCTCTTCCTTATGTTGTCATGACAGGCAATAAAACATGGAGAGGGGAGGAGGGATAAGGAGTGCTGAGCTCAGCCCCTGCTGCCAACACACACAGCCTTGGATAAGTTACTGTTCCCCTTTCTCATATCCATACAGTGGGAACAAGGCAAGAGGCTTCATAACACTTGTGATGCTTTTCTGTTGGTTAAAAAGGAATAGAGCTTCACTTTTAAACAGTCTGGTTTCTGAATGATCTGTGTGTTGATGGCACAGGTAGCTGAGTTAATGCCATTGAACCAGTGGACAAATGCATTCAAGAACCCAAACCTTGCCTGATCTAAGGTTTATAACATTTTAATGTGGATTTTTTTAGCATCTTAACTACATGCTGTGATAATTCAATAGGACATGTTTAAAAATGTAGAGCAAGTAAACTCACTGGGTTGAAATACTGCCTGCTTCGTTATATATTGGTCACTGATAGATCTCTGGGCTCATTAGTTAAACTAAACAGAGTTATTTTTAATTTATTTTATTTGCTTCAAGTACAGGGATGTTCATGTGTGTGCTTGTCCATGGTTTTCTTCCTAATGAACTTGTGCTGTGAAGGGTTGTGCTATCTGAAGGATTTTAGTATTGAATCTTTCCTTTAAGCACTCAGATTGGAAAAAATACATTTAGCACTTGAACTTAAAAAATTTCATTTGAAGAAGAGTAAGTAGCTTGGGGAGGATACTGAGAGATCTGACTTATTTTTTTTCCCCTGCTAATTTCTATTGGGTTTGTTCAGTGATTTTTAGGCAGGCCAAGTCCACTGCCTGATTTCTGAAAGCAGCCTTGCACTTGACACAAGCCAGGACCCTTTGAAAGTCTCACAAAAGAGCCTGAGAGTTTAAAAATCACTCTTTTGGTATCTGACCCACTTCAGCTTAAAAAAGGAAAATCATATTAGGTATTCCTTGGGTTTGTGATGTGTATGGATGACAAAGGAGCTGTGGGGAATTGCAGCACTGGCAGCCTTTCAAGGAGCCTCTTACAATGCAGCTTTATGCCTGTACCATATTTGCTCTTCCTTTCTTTTTTTTGCAAGTCATGTTTCGAGCACATTTCTTCCCCTTTCAGCTCTGGAAGGCCAATGTAGTGTTTGAAATGCCGTGTTGTGCTTGGAGAGGCTGGACTTTCCTCTTGTTCTGTGAAACAATAAATGGAAACTGGCGTGTTTGGAGTTGCTTGGCCCGGCTCTCCCCCTGGGAGCATTCGGGCATTAAAGTGCTGGTGGGAAAACTGAAGTTCAAGGGTAAAAACAGAGGGGCAAGGAGGGAGGGGTAGGCAAGGAAGGGTGTCTTCAGGTGCTTGCTGTTAAAATACAGCCAAACCCAAACTGTGGTTTGAAGCTCTTCCCTGCGGGCCAAGTGTCAGAATTCTTTCCAGCTCTGGTTCTCGAGAGTTTCCAAAACCTGTCTCCTTTCGGTGTCAGTTCTACCCAAAACCAGATGGCACTGGGTGCCTGGACCATCCTGTCAGCCAAGAAGGTGAAGCTGCATCCCAACATGCTGCTCCAGTCTTGCATAAATGCTAATTTATGGGTTGTATGTTGGGGGAGGAGGGAGAGAACTGTGCAGATGCTCCCCCTCCATCCCTTTGATTTATGATTGTACCACTTAAAATAAAGTGCTTCATTCCCTGGAGTCTGATTTCCTGGACACTGGGACCAGCACAACAGCAGCAGTTGCTGTCATCCCTCAGTCCAGCACTACTATTCTAGAGCCAGGACAGGTTTCCAGCAGGGACAAACACCTTTTGCTCATTCTGTACGTGCTGTAGTAGCAATAACTCCCATGGACGGTGCAGATGAGGAGAGCAAACCCCCCTTTGTGCTGCTGTTCAGCAAAGGTTGGGAGGAGGCTGCTTAATGAATTAAGCAAAAGAAATTGGGTGTGATGACCTGGTAGTGACACTCCACCTTTAAACATCCTTTCTTCATCCTGTGCTTAAAATAGCACCTTAAATTTCTGTATGGCTTTATTTTTATGGGAGCCAGTTAAGAAATCACAGATTATTTATTCCAAGAGCAATTCTAACAAGTAACTGTTGCTGCTGTACCTACCTGTAGAGTGGAATTTTCTCACTGTGTCCTTGTTTTCTTGTGGCATCAAATGACCGGACTGAACATCCAGCATCTTTTCCGTGTTTGTTGTTATGCTTGGGCAGGCTCATTCAATCAGCTGCATGAACGAGCACTTGAGGATTTTATAAGCCAGAATGCCCAAATTATGGTAATTACACATCTTGTCCATTTTGTTATCCTGGCTGCAGAACAATAATGAGGTTAAAGGAATACTGTCAAGGTGACGAAGGTACCAGACTATCTTACCTAAAACCTGTTCTTTTCCTGCTGTGGGTATCAGAATACTCTGATTTTAGGATGTTCTTTCTGCATATCTGTAGTGTCATGACATTTAGAGAGAGAAAGAATAGGCTGGATGGGTCAAATGTATGGTGTGGAAGCTGTTTCAGCTTATTATTTCTCAGGGTTTATGTCTTTTCAATGCTGTCAGGTAACTTGACAATCTCTAATTTTATACAATGGGTCACCTGTCGTGGTTCTAGAAATTCATCACTTCTCTTTCTACTGAGCATGGCAAACATGCATCTAATATTACAGAAAACTGAACACAACAGAAAAAGGGGGAAGTTTTTAGGGTATTGCTGCTTAGGAATGCCAGGGACTGTTATATGGACTTCGCTAAATGTGGGCACAACTGTCCTAAGACTGCTTTTCTCTGAAGAAAAATAATTGTATTTACACAGGTGAGAAGTTGATGCTCATAAATAGAGGTGCTTTAAAACAAACAAACAAAACCCCCAGAAACCAAATAACCAGTTGAATAACACTAAAATTGGGTAAAAATTGGGTAAAAAATCAAGCCTGTGTTCAGAAATAACAGATAGCAGTAGCTGGGGACAGCAAAGCAATGAGCTGAAGGCTGATTTTTGAGGAACTCTCTGAGCTGAACATGTGAGCTGATCTTTACATGACTATCCCTTTACTTCTCTTTCCTCTCATGTGTCAACTCCCTTATATTTAATTCCTGTGGTGTCCATGGGCTTCCATCTGACAGTCTGATATTCAATTCATTTGTGTTAAGTTTGGTGGGTTTTTTTTTTGGTCAAAAGAAGCTACAAGTTCTTTCCCTTTGCCAAAAAAAAAAAGTGCTGAGGGAGGGAAACTTCTTCTACCCACCCAGCACTTTCAGGGCTGTGTTTTGGGGAAAACAACTGTTAACAAACTGATTCTTTTGCAACACAGGCCTCGTCCTAGAGCTGCTGACCTTGGAAAGTCTCCCGACCTTCCTGCAAACTAAGGGCTTTTTCTCTCTTGTCTCCTGTTGGCAGGAGGAGGAGGAGATAGCCTGGCACATCCAGAGGACTTAGTTTCAACCTGTGGTTTTAGGAGGCTGTGGGAGGGGGGTATGAGTGTCCTGCACTGGTTACTAAAGGGTCTGAAGTAGAAAGTCTGCTCTCTGTAAATGTAAATTTGCTCATTTTGGCCTTGCAGGCTCTTTAGAAAATTGTTATGATTCCATCAAGTGGAGGGGAAAAGGATGAAAAGTGTTTGTAGATGGTCTAACAGCTGAAAAACTTGACTTCTCCAACCATTGCCACAATGGGTTGTGTTCTTGCCAGCAAGAGCAGGGAATGTGAAAAAGGAAAGTGTGTGTAGGACTGTTTAAAGTGATTTTTTTTTCCATGGTGTCTGCACATCTCCCTTCTCTCAGCCCTGTGCTCCTGATGAACAGTCACTGTGGTGATTCTGGGAGATAGTTTTGGCTGCTGATTCTTCCCCCTGTCCCTGCTCAGTTAGGGAATATTGGCTGCACGTCTGTGTTTTCCCTTGTGCTGCATGCCTTGAGTTTGCCTCTTTAAATACACCCTAGAGCTGGCTGTGTGCAGCAAACTTCTCTGTGAAGTCATCAGCTGGGGGATTGTTATCTTTTCCCCTCGGTTATTGCTTTTATAAATATGTGATGGTTTATAGTGGTGGGCAGAGTGTGAGCTCTGTGGAACAGCTAATCCACAAATACTCCATAGTTTATTTTTACTGAGACCACTGGCCCGTTTTCATGCAAGAACTTTTCTTCCTCTCCAACAGTGAGCCCTCCTTCCCATTCCCACCCTTAAGCCCCACCAGAACAGAAGTTACCCATTAATGATAATGTTTTCTTGAGCAGCTCATGTGTGTGGGGGTGGGTTTTGTTTTGTAAGGCAGCAACTGAGTTGAGGCATCTGCACAGTTTTGGGAGAGTTACAGGCAGGAAAATACCTGCTTGGAAATGAAGATGATTGAGTTTTTAACTGATTTATGTGGTAAAGAATTGGGGCTGCTGCCCATTTGAGTTCTCTGCTTGTATCTTGAGGCTTTGAAGCTCGAATGGCATCCCCCTATTTCACTCAGAAGGGATGTTAATCTTTTGGGTTTGTTTCTTCTTACAAAACATTTTATAAGGTAATGATCCCGATAGGAAGGAGAAGAGCCGACCCTCAAATTCCATGTTGTGTTCCCAGTTGGACTGTTGGGTTTTTTTCAGTGACTGGGAAACTGTTTTGTGGCTCTGAGTGGATGATTCAGCTACCAGGGAATCCAGCAGTGACAGGTTTTAGTGGAGCACATTTGATTGATGATGTCTGTTTTGTCGTGCCATGTGAAGAGTTGTGTGCTAAGCATTAGATGTATAATCTTAAACTTGTGGAAAATTTAGTGTTTGGCTTTCAGCTTCTCAGAATGGTCTGATGCCTTTTGGATTTAGAGGACCAAGGTATGGGTGGTTATGAGGGCAGTTGCTGCAGACTGAGTCCTGTTCATCTGTGAAAATTCCAATATCCTCCTGCTCATCAATATAGGTGCTCTTTGTAATTCAGGGTTGGCTGCAGGTGCTGTTGAGCAACCTCTAAATTTCATTTAGCAGTAGCAAAGGTGGTGCTTTTCTTGGTGATGTGCATGTTTAAAACAATTAAGACAGATTGTCAAGATACAAGTAGAAACATCTGCTTTTATCCCTGTTTTAGGGCATGGCTGTGTGTGGTGCTAAATCACTGACTGTGTCATATGAAGTGCTTTTGCCATGTGCTGTCCCATATGAATTGCAGTCAAGCAGACAACAAGTTGCATCTAAAATCAAGATGTTCCAGTCAGAAGGGAGGCAGTCTGGGAGTTCAAAGTTAGAATCCAGCAGGAACCGTCCTTTGGCTCCCTTCAGTGCACATGAAAGCCTCACATCTCACCCCTGTTTATGAACACCAGCAACTTGCTGTGTAGCTACATTTGCAGGCTAAAAATAGCTCCTTTGTGATGCAAACTTGGCATCAGGAGCTGAAAAGTTTATTTGATATCACCTTTTTGTGTTCTTTTTTTTTTAAAAGGGAAATAAAGAGCTCCTGAACTGTGTGTGTGAGTTATCAGAATATCTAATCACTGAGACCACAAAATATTAAACTCTTCCACATGGCACGTTACCACAGTTTGTCTCCCAAATAGATCTTTGGAAAAGGAAAAGAGAAGTTTGAGTGAAACCAGCTGCCAGCAAGTATCTGGTGCTGGTGGCTACTGTGGAGCACAAGAACAGTGTGAGGATGTAAATGTTAGTTCAGATTTTGGGTTGGAGTTGATTTGTTTTCTTTATCTTGTTTTAGGTTTTTACACTTGCAGAGTTTCAACCTTTGGCAGAGAGAGTTGTGCCAAAAATGTAAGAGAACCCACTTGGAACATGAGCTTCATTTCCTTTATAAAGAAATGACACAGCATTGGCTTATACCTGTGGTCTTTTAGGGAGGGCAGATTATTTTTAAAGGCTGCAAAAGTTGCCCAACTGCCTGAGAGGAGGTTGTAGGGAGGTGGGTGTCAGTCTCTCCTCTGGTGTAACAAGTGACAGGGTGAGAGGAAACGGCCTTAAATTGTGCCAGGGGAGGTTTAGGTGAGATCTTGGGGAAAATTTCCTCGTGGAAAGGGTTGACAAGCACTGGAACAGGCTGCCTGGGGAACTGGTGGAATCACCATCCCTGGAGGTGTTCAAAAACTGTGTGGATGTGGCGCTTGAGGACGTGGTTTAGTGGTGAACACGGTGGGTGGTGCTGGTTGACAGTCGGATTCGATGATCTCAGAGGTCCTTTCCAATCTTTATGATTCTATGAGTCCGTATTTAGGTGAAGAATTTAGAAGTACAAGCAAGAAATTTCATCAGATTCCAGCAGGGAAATGTGATTGCTTTTCTGGGTTCCTAGGATTTTTTTTTCTCTCTTTAATTGCAGTGCTTGGTGGAAGAATTGTCTGGTGGCACTCAACAGAACTTTTACTCTGTGAGTTTAATGAAGGTGAAAGCCATCCCCATGCCAAAGGCCATGAGCTATTCCAAGAGCAGATTCCTCCAGAGCAGTGCCACAGCTTTAACCAGTATTTTAGAGGGCTGCAGCACGTGGTCAGTGATGAGAACAGAGACATCTCTACGCTTCCCTCAACACCTGAGGAATCATCTTGTATTAATCATTCCTGGCAGTGGTGGGAACCCAGGTCTGACTTTCTGGGTGGTGGATTGCTCTGTTCACTGGGACTTTCTGTGAAACCAGTTTATTGTGGAGTTCACAGAAAAGCCAGGCAAGTGTTGTGTCATCATCCAGGGTGGGCATCGTAGATGCTTTAGTCCAGAGGAAAGTTTGGAGCTTTGAGTTCACAACATAAGGTCTGTCCTGCATGTTGGAGGAGGGTCAATTTAGATTAGATCTGAGAGGTTTTTTACCAAGAGGGTGGTGAGGCCCTGGCACAGGCTGCCCAGAGAAGCTGTGGCTGCCCCCTCCCTGGAAACACTGGCTCAGAACAACCTGATCTGGTTGAAGGTGTCCCTGCTCACTGAGGGGAGGTTGGACTGGATGACCTCTAAAAGGTCCCTTCCAAACCATTCTGTGACTCTGTTCACAGTGGCTACACGAAAACCCCGTTCACACGCAGCCCTGGGGCATCATTTCTTGTTATCCAGCTCTCTGATTCCCTGTTCTGTGGCTGTTTTCCCTATTTCCAGTCCCTTTACATTGTATAAGTGAGGGGTAGGCACTAAATAGCTGCAGAGAGCTGCTTTCTTGCAGCACAGGACGCTTGACCACGCAATGAACTTCTAACCGACAGTTAACACAGCACGTGTGTAACGTCCCGAAAAGGGCTTTTTAAAAACATCTACAATTACAAACAGCTTTTGCTGCAGAAACGGTGCTGTGGAAGGGTTTAAGTCTCCTTTTGGGGTGGGTTTTTTGGTTGCTTTTTTTTTTTTTTTTTTTGAGGGAGAGGTGCTGAAAGGGATTTCAAAAGAGAAGGCGTGCTGGGGAGATGAACAGCTCCCTGTCTCCGAGCAGCACAGGAAGCAAGTCCATGGTGTTGCTCGTGGGAAGCTCTTAGAAGTAATTAGTGATAAGAGTGAGCAGGAGGAAATCTGGTTGGCAGCTGCAGCACATTCTGCAGAGCCCCTGACCTTGGCCTGTAGGTGCTTTGAGGCTGCTGGGGAAAGGTTTGCTGCCAGAGCTGCTGGTTTTACCTGAATTCCCTTGGAAAAGCTCCGGTGAGATCTGCTGACAGCCTGCAGGGTGTAACTTCTCATCACGTGGCCCAAGTCCTTGCATCCCTTCTTCAGGCACTGCTCAACCTGTGATAGAAGTTGGTGATAGACTGGAGGCCTCGTGTTTTTGCTTTTTAGATGCCTCAGCTAATTCCAGAGTACCGGGAGCGACCTCCCGGCGTCTGCCGTAGGGTGGGATTTGTATCCTCTTTCCAAACACTTCTCTGCCCCAGCCGTGGGACAACAGGAGAGCTGGCAAGAGCCAGCGAGTCCCTGGCCAGAATCCAGAGCCCAGGAGGTTGGTTGGCAGGGAAGTACGTGGTGGGATTTAGGCTGACACAATTTATTTGGATAAAAGGGATAAGTGATGGGGTGCGGTGTGTGTTCCACCTTGCTAACTATCTGCATTCTCTTGCCAGGGCATGAAGTGATAACTTAATCCCTGATTGCTTCTTACAGCGCTGCAGGCCACGGGCTCTGGAGGAATGTTTGGCAGCCAAAAATGATGTATGGCTTCACCAACCCCCGTTTCACTGCCTGTTCCAGCCAAGTCACTTCTGAATTCATTTGTGGCCAGATTCTTTTACACTTTCTAACACTGTAGCTTCAGCACTTGGTCCCACTGGTCACACTCCTCTGCTAATGCCTCTTACTCATTCCTGGTTTTTCCCCAGCCTGAATAAATTACCAACAGCAAAGCACAAGCCTTTAATCAGTTGCCACATTGGTTTTTTGGGGGTGATGGGTGTTTGGTACAAGTGTTCAGTGAAAGAATTTTTTGTACATAAGAATAAATAAATACCACTGGAAGGAGAAGTAGCGTATTCAAACTCATGTCCCTCATTAAATACTGGATTATCTGATTCCCCAAATGAGAGCTTTCAGCTGGAGCACAATGGGCATGAAAGAACTGCAGTGCTTTGAAATAGTTCTGGGGTGTGTGTTGACTCAAGAATAGTTCACCAAATATTTCCTGCACTTAAAAATGACCACAGTGATTTGCTGAGGTGGGAGGGAGAAGAATAGACAAAACAGATGGGTAAGATCATGTGGCCAAAAAATGAATTTAGGAAATGTAGGGGCTACACTGAATCAGCAGCACCTATTTAGGAAGAAACAACTGGGCTTTTAACCACCAAAAACTGAAGAAATCTATATTTTTTTCAGGTTTTTTTCAGCGCCTGGGGTCTCACTTTCCTTTTCACTCCAAAGATGCTGTTGTTTTTTGTTTTTGGGGGTTTTTTTGTCTTCAGAGCAAGTTCCCGATGCAGATCTGTGTGCTTTCATGCAATTCTAGGTTTAAGCAAATATTTAATTCTGCCTGGAGCACTGTGACATTTTTTCAGCAGTCCAGAGCCATTAGCAGGGCAGAGCCAGGCCATGGGAGCCGAGCTGTCATGGTGAAGGCTTGCCTGTAATTTTCATAATATGATGTATTTTCCTTTTGCTTCTCAGCAAACAGGTCAATTATGGCTTATTTCTCATCCTCATGCTGGGAAGGAAAAAGGGCTGATTGGAATGGGACATTGAGGATAAGGATTTCCTTTTCTAGGTCAGGCAGAAGAGAGCTCAGTGCAAAAATGTTGGCCTTAAAAGCAGTTCTTTCCACCCTACGTTTCTTTGGGACAAAGTCTGTAGTTATTTCCTCATGCCAGGTATTCCTGTGGTAAGATTTCAGCCCTAAGGGAAGGGTTAGATGGGATATTGGGAAGGAATTCTTGGCTGTGAGGGTGGGGAGGCCCTGGCACAGGTTACCCAGAGAAGCTGTGGCTGCCCCTGGATCAATCCCTGGAAGTGTCCAAGGCCAGGTTGGACGGGGCTTTGAGCAACCTGGGCTAGTGGAAGGTTTCCCTGCCCAAGGCAGGAGGTTGGAAGAAGATGATCTTTAAAGTCCCTTTCAAGCCATATGTTTTCTAGGATTCTGTGATCTTGGGTAGGTGAGGAAAGCAATTCCTTCTTGGGATTGGCAGAGCCAGGATCTTGCAGCTGCTGAGGGAGTTGGCATAAATAGGGTGCTGGGTAAAAAAGGCTTGAAACCTTCCTGGAGAAAAGTAATGTATCAGTGTATGCCAAAATACTTCAAATTTCCGTTGACATTCAGCATATGGGAGATGTCATATGGATATTGGAATCCTAGAATTGGTTAGGTTGGAAAAGACCTTGAAAATCATCGAGTCCAACCGTTCCCCCAGCTCTGCCAAGCCCACCACTAAACCCTGTCCCTGAGCACCACATCTATGCATCTTTTAAATCCTTCCAGGGATGGTGATAAGGCTGTTGATTGTTGCCTGCCTTTTTATCTTCGGTGTTATCAGTCAGATTGTCTTAAATGGGTGGAGGAATATAAACAGTATTGACATAGTTGATTGGGGAGGGAGGGAAGGGGAGTCTGTGCTCTTGGGGAAGAGCAAAAGGCAGAGTGACACATTATTCTTTTTTTGAGAGATACAAACACTAATTTTACCACAACTGAACGTTTGAGGCTTCTAATACATCGGATTCTTTTTTGAAGTGCTCTTTTTGAGATGCCAGTGCCTTGACAAGCTGCTCTTGTTGGACTCTTGTTTTCCTGGAGTGGTTCAGATGAGTTGTGCTGTTCTTTTGAACCCTCCCAGGCTCCTTGGAAGTTGATGGAAGGTTTGAGTTGAGAGCAAATGCATACTATGCAACAACCTCTGGGTTATCACTGCGGATCATGGAACGTGTCTGTGCTGAAGTGAGGAAATTCAGGCAGTTACTGAGCTTGGGAGCCAAGACAAATCACTTTTTTTATGCTAATGACCAGCCCTTCTTGCCTACAGCTCTTATCTTCTCCCTCCTCCCCTGTGCACCATTAGACCAACATCATTTGTGGTTTCCAGTGTGTGAGTGGTTTCAAATACTGTTGGAGTCACTCATTTGGAGTTGGATCCAAAACAGGCCATAAATAGACCTACCCCATGAAAATAACACTATCCTCGTTCTGGAGGCACCAAAAATGGCCCAGAGGTATAAATTTTTGCCCTGTTCATGTGCCCAGACCTTTCCTCTTCATCAGCTGAAGACCCAGTAGTGCTGCAACTGCAGTGAGATTCAGAAAGTGACTGGATACTCTGTCCAGTGAAATTCCCAATCTTATAAATACACTGTGCATATGCAAACCCCGCCCTTAGGATTGATTTCTTTGCAAAATGTGGCCCCAACAGTGTTGTCTTTTGAACTGCAGCCACTTCATGCATTTCCTACTTGCTTTAATACCTGGTGGGTGTGTTAACAAGTCAGGGGTCTGAGTCCACGTCTCCTCCAAGAGTCATCACCCTTTCCAAGGAGAGGAGGGTGTTGTTCTTCACCTGGAGACAAGGCAGGCTCGTGGAACCAAAACAAAGATGGTGAAGGAAGTAATTTGACTTCTTATTTAGGCCTCCAAGCTGGAAGGTGTCTCCTGAGTTGTGATCTCTTGTGATTATCTAACACAAATTGAAGGGACAGGCGTGAGATAAATGACTGAAAGGTCTTTGGGGATGTCAAAAAATGTCTAGTAGTAGATATTATACTAAAGAGCTTCTTAATGGTGTAATTCAGTGGAAGGAGAGGAGGAAGGGAATTAGCAAGTTCTCAGAAACACTTGAGCAGAGGAGACAGCTCCTCTGCACTCTGTGTTTAGAGGGAGTTAGTGCCTGTTTAAAAGAAATACAAAACATTACCCAAATTTTCTGAACGCTCAGGGTGAACCATTTGTTTCCCTGAATTGAAGAGTCCTTACAGTAATGTCTGTAACCTGTAACTCTGCCTCAAGACAGGTTGCAGCATGTGTTGCATGATAAATTGTCAACTTTCCTACAAAAAAAAACCCTAAAACCCCCTTAAAATTCAGCATTGTAGCTGGTCTCAAACTGAGGGTTCATAACACTGTTTCTGTATTAATTGCACATTAATTCTCTATATTGACAGGAACTAGGGTTAACAAAACCATGGCTTGGGTGTCCTGGATCCTCTTGGAAATTCAGTGGGGAAAGGGAAGGGGACAGGGTGAAAGTTACAGATTTGGATAAGAAAATGCTTTTTAAAAACAAACATCCTCTCAAAACAACCCCCCTCACTTCTGAGCTTAAGGTTCTGCACGGGTATGTTTTCAGGTAACGGGTTAGTAAGAGATAAAAATCAGCAATTAGATCCTAAAAGCACAGCCAAAAGGGTTTTCTGTGGGATTTTTTTTTTTTTGTGGGAGAAGGGAACTACAGAATCAGCTATTGGGTGCTGTGATGGGTGTTTGGGGTAGCTCTGATGATAATCCTGAAGAATTCAGAATAAGATGTCAAACTCTGAGCTCTCAAGCTTGTTTCCTCCTTCTTACAGCCACACCAATAAGGGTTTGGTTGGGGTTTTTTTTCTAATTATAAGTATGCTGACTAATTCTAATGGCACAGTTATCCTCATACAGCCACTGTTTTTAGAGACTCTGTTGTGCCACTGGAAAAAAAAAACCACCTTGGGAAAACATAGTTTTCCTCTGTAAAATACAAATTTCTGTAAAATACTGAAAGGCTCTTTACAGCTTGTAATTATATCCACGTCAGGAGGCTTTTCTGCACAGTTATCCCTCTAGTTATCCAGCCAGGTGTGGAGATTCTCCTCCAAAATGCTTACCTGTGATTCGGTACCTGAAATCGAATTCTCCTTTCTGAGTTCTCCAACTTTATATTTACCTCGTGCCTGGTGTCAGGATATTTTAATAATTCCTTTTAGTGCCAACCCTTTGCTTTCTATAGTGCCCAGCAGATAATTCTGGCATTAATCCTGTGTGTGGCAGTGGCTTTGGCTAAAGGTTATCCTGGATGTGAAATGCTGTGTGTGTTGATGCTGCAGGACAAGATTATCATATATAGATCATCATTTCTTTTCCTGGGCACCTGGAACATGTGCTGCTCCACCTGCCATCATTTTCCATTTGGGATCTGCTGCCACATCGAGATGGGGGACATTTCCCCTCCTATCCTGTGGTTATAAAAAGGTGGCTTCATCCTCCTCCTCCATTAAAAAATATTGGAGTTCACGACAGTGATTGAAAGTTTGGGGGACTGGCTGCTCACCAGACATTCTCTAGAGCACAATAGTATCCCGACATCCAAGTATTTACAAACAAAAGGATAAAGTTGTAATCCCCTTGTCATAACAGCAGCTTTCTGGGGGATCCGCGCACTGCTTGAATGTGGTCGGTCCTAAGCAGATTATTGGACCAACAATGCAGAAAATTTAGCTCCCGGTACGAAATAGCTGCTGCTCAGCCCGGCTTCTTGGGAGTTTGGGGGGGCTTTTTTTTTTGGTTTGTTTCGTTTTGTTTTGAGTGAGCTGGCAAAAATTTTAAGTTTTGTCAGTAGAAACTTAAGTAACAGCCAACTACGCCTGGAATGCCTTGGAGCTCTGGAGGAATTTTCCAAGGAACAGTGATTACCTTTGTTCCTCTGAGCTACACAAGTTTAGGCTTTGAACTGTGTATGCTTTTTCACATGCCTTTTTTTTTTCTTTTTAAATGTATTTTGGGTTTTTGTTTTAAAGAGGCCGTTTCTGATTGAAAAAAAAAAAATAAATCTCATACTCAAATAGGGCATTTGTTTTTTTTTTTCCCAGAGAGCTCAGGATTGCTGTGGAAGTAAAATTGAGACTCCCCAAGAATGGTATTGATTGGAGGATATCCCCCAAAGTTGGAGTCTGGTGGGACTCAGCATTTTGATACCACTTGGCCTAGGTGTAAAAATGGGGAAACAACATTTGTAAACTGTTAGACCCAACATCCTCAAACACTATATGTCTAGAAGCTTGAAGTGATCAAACTTTTCCTCTCACTGTACACCTGGCAGCAGCAAAATGTGGTGCAAGTTGTATTTGTCTGATATGCAGAAAGAGAGGAAACAGCTTCTCAATTAATTCTACTATTCCTTATCAGCTGTCAAACCACTGTCTTTCATTTATGTCTGTGTTTGTAAAAGAATGAGATTTATTGTCTACATTTTATTTCACCATTAGCTGGCTTTTTTTTTTTTTTTTATGCCAGGAAAGAAAATCTGCAACTGAAATTTAAACAATAAAGCTCTGACCACTGCAGTGGCTTTTCTAACTGCTGGGTCTTTGAAATACCTTATTCTGAATTCTTTATTCATACAGAATAAAACCAAAACACGAACTGCTAATTAAAGGACCTGTTTCGGGAAGAAATTGGGCTCCCAAGCTTCAGACAAATGCAGGATCTTCCTGAATTTTTTTCTGTGTGTGCCTGAAGTTGTTGGCCTTGAGACTTGCTGGTTCTGGAGCTCTTCAGTAATTCCTGCTGCACTTACCAGCAACTCCAGCCTTGGAAGCTGCTGTAGGATGGTGGAAGTTGGAATAAGATGATTTTTGAGATCCCTTCCAGTCTGTGATTCCATGAAAACGCTGTCCAGGAGCCACAAAAGCAGTGAAACGTTATGGTTTTCCATGCAGGTACTATTTTGGGCCCCACTTAGCCAGGGAAAGGAAGGAGGGAAGGAGAGACCTGTGGGAACAACCAACTCTGCCCAGTGTAGCAGCAGTTCTCTGCTTTCAGGGAATACCTGATGTATGATAAAGTCCTGTGTCGGCCAGGACCTGGTGTAATTATTGCACTCCTTCTATCTGCAACATGTAATTAATAAAATCCCAGAATTGCAGAAGGGCTGAGGTTGAAAGGGACCTCTGGAGACCACGGGACGTTTGTCCTTTTAGGTGCCGCACTGGAGTTTTCCCTTTGATTTGGTACCAAGAGCAAACCTGAGGCTGCTTTTCCTCTTGTCTTGTTATTCCCACGGACACTTTGGTGAAGTTACAACATGGCACTTGCCTTCCAAATTCCCTTGGAAGCATGGAGCAGGCACCAGGGGTGTGATCCTAGATTTAAAACTATCAGAAGCACAGTGCTTTGGACTGTATCAGTACAAACTTCTAAAGAATAAACTTCCTACAAAGTGGAGCTGTTCCTGAATCTGAAGGGTGAACTGCTGTGACACAGGGTGCCAGCTTTACTTTAAATAAAATGTGTGTGAATATGAGTTGATTTAAGGCAAAGCAACTCAGCTGGGAGCAGAAAGATGTGGCTTTACGGAGTGATCTCTGGGAGACACCAACACCTTTCCCTGCTGAGCCCCAAGGAGTTTTTGCCCCTCAGTATGTTTTTCTAGTTGTATTTTTAGCTACTTTCTAGAGGTTTTTTTGCCAAGCAGTTCCTGCTGAAGGGCATAAAATAGCACTAATTACACTGGAATGTGATATGCTTGTTTTTGCAATGGTTATGGAAGACTGAAAGTGGAAGGTGATAAGATTTTCTGGAGATTCGCTGAGATTTCCACAGTTGGAATTGTTCCCTCTTTTTTTTTAACCTTCAAATTCCTGTTATATTTTGCTATTCCAGAACCTTCTGAAAATGGCAGAATGTTATGTTTCAGCTCCATAAATCCATCATAGCTTTGTGCCACTGGGCAGTATCAGCCAGATGTATGGTTTGGATGTTGTTGCAGTCGCTGTTGGCGCAGGAAACGTTCTTTTTCAACGAAATACAGAGGAGAAAAACCATGCCTGGCGTGTCAGCTCATGTCCTTCAGCCTCTGTACCTCTTTCCCCTGCTTCCTGCCTTGCCACCTCCCACCTTTCTCCTCCCTTTGCCCCATCTGCCCGTTTCTGATTTAGACAAGAAGGGAGATGTGCTGTGACTGATTTAGAGCATGTGCTGATTTGCCAGCTGGCTGCTATCTGGGAGCTGTGGGGTCAGCCAGACAGAAGAGATAAGGGCTGAGCTGTCCTTGCCTCTTCCCAGGCTTGGTTCACCTCTGCTCATCTGCTGGAGTGTTTTCCCCACGAGATTTGCAAGATCTCAGATGTGCTTAAACTCATTATACCTTCCTTCCCTTTTTGAACAGGGAAAAACTGATCTGGTGTGTTATTAAAATGCCACTAATCACTGCTGTTGAACAGAGGAGTTTATTGTGTTTGAATATATAATTTAATTATTCTCTTCTTTAAAGAAATAGGAGCACATTGCACACGTACTGACGGTCTCAGCTGGGACCTGCTCTCATTTTATCCATCTTTTTAAACTGTGCCTGAGATTTGTGGAGCCACCACCAGCACGTTTATAGGGAAGCAAATGTGTCCTGATTAAAAAGCTTGATCAGGACACATTTGCACAGTGTAAGAGGTAGTTTAAAAAGAAATGGTTACTCGGTCTTCAATTCACTCTCAAAACAGCAGATATATTCATGGAATCACAGAAGGGTTTGAGTTGGAAGGGACCTTAAAGACCATCTTGTTCCAACCCCCTACCACTGGCTGCAACAAATAAAATAATGTTAAATGGAGGCAGTTGTTTTAGAGTGTTCTTTCTCCCTTTTTAATTTTAGAATCAAATCAGACACATTACACTCCCCCTGCTTCTGTTTGACATTGAGCTGAGAAGAGATAAAAGAGGGGAGTTGGCAAAAGAGAGTCCTGTCAGTCTGGATCCAGGTGAAAACAAGTAGCTGAAAACATCTCAGTGACATCCTTCAGTAGCTGAAAGATAAGTTTTCCCTTCCCGTCCTGGCTGTTTCTGCTGCACCCGAGATAGATGTGAATTGTTGGCTGTCAGCCAAGGAGCCACAGCGAGTCCTACCTGCCCCTGGGAATGGCAGCATCCTGGGGGACCATCACATTCCTGAGGTGCTCCTTTTCCACCCCCCTGCCCTGCAGACACTGTTTTGGACGTGGCTCTGGAGTCAGCAGTTTGCAGGGACAGGGCTGTGGTGACCTTTGCTGCTTTGGAACTACTCATCATGGCTCTTTGCTGTTCATGACAAGTTGGCAGTGTTGGGATTCTCTGGGGTTTCTTGCTAATGCCAGCCTTATCCTTCAGATTCTGGAAGGTTGCTCTGAGGTCTCCACACAACCTTCTCTTTTCCAGGCTGAACAGCCCCAACTTTCTCAGCCTGTCCCCATAGGGGAGGTGCCCCTATCCTCTTATCAACTTCGTGGCCTCCTCTGGACTTGCTCCAACAGTTCCATGTCCTTCTTATGTTGGGGGCACCAGAACTGCATGCAGGACTGCAGGTGGGGTCTTACAAGAGCAGAGTAGGGGGGAAGAATCACCTCCCTGTTCTTTGAAAGCATTGCTATCACCTATGTTTTGTTGGAGGAGACACTTCCCTGCTCTGTAGGTGATGCTGTTCCTGACATTTACCTTTTCATCACCTCTGAGATGGACTGTAGAGATGCACCACACTTGGGCATCAACACCCAGCACTTCCAGTGTTTGTGTCCTTGCAGCTACAGAGCCTGCTGTGGGTGCCCTATTTCCCTGTCTGTTCATTTCCCAAGAGATTTGGGACCAGGCTGGAAAAATCTTTTCATGGGTTCGTGGGCCCAGCACGCAGCTGCGGCGTTAATGGGTCAGTATGTGCACAGCACAATGCTGTGCCATGCAGGCTGCACCCTTAGTGCTTTCCTTGGGGAAACATTTGTCCCATTTATTCTCTTCATGGGCAGAAGTACACGGAACACAGCTCTTGTGTAGCCGTGCTGTATCCTAAATTCTGCACTCGGGGTTTCTTAGGGCTCACGTTTGGATTAAGCGAGACCAGAGACGTGGCTTTATGTGTTTGTGCAGCTCTAGGGAAAATGAGATGCTTAGTTCAGACTAAACGCCTTAAATTAAGCTTGATGATACATAGCCCGGCATAATCCGTCCTCTTAAAATTGGATATGTGATAGAACTTCTCAGATTAGATCCTTATTGCTGCTTTAACCTTAATACTCAATAATACATCCCATACCGAGGGCTGGAAAGATCAACTCCGTTGTCACAGTATAATCCTGCCTTGGAATTGGGCTGGGGAATGTGAGCACAGCTGCCTGAATGAAGAGCAGAGCCATATCTCTGAGTGCTAAACTCAAACTCTGAATCCAGGCTTGTTATTCTCTTTATTTTGCAACAAGAATGTTCATCCTGCAGGAATAGGAATTAGCAGGCCCTGTCAGCAGGAGCTCCCTTAAAAGCCACTTAGCAATTTCCAGCCAAGTCCTTCAGCAGAATGCTCCGTGGAGCACAGAAAGCCATGAAAATGCTCTTGAGTCTCTCTCAGAAGAATCCAGAAGGGCTCTCTGGTGTCTCCTGTGTCGGGATCAAAGCCCTGGTGGGGGAGATTCTCTCCATACGCCCCCTTATTTGCGTCCCACCCAGAAGCAACAGCAATAGCCCACACCAAATGTGCTGCCAAGGATCTTGGGAGAGCTTTTATTCCAACTGATCCAGATGGCAGGGGGAAAGGGGTCATGTTGTTACTGCTGACCCTGTGACATGGGGTGACCTTGACTTAAATAATCCTGCAGAGCTGGTCGTGCCGACTGCTCTCCGAAGTCATCGTCGTTCCTGGTCTGTCACACAAGATACACACAGGAGATCCAGGCATGAGTAAAAAGAGATGATGGGCTTAATAAATAATTATCTTTGAGAGGCAGTGATGAAATTACTATTTTTGAGCTCGCTTCTCAACCCGTATGAGCAGCAAGAGTTCTGAGAGTAATCTTGTATGGCTCCCACATCTTTCTCCTGCTCCGTTCAAAAGGAATCAGTGTTGCTTGTCACAAGACTTCACTCGTTACTGATGTCAGGAGTTTCCTAATGTCACATGGAAGGTCCAGGACAAGGAAAATATCAGTGGTTTGTTGTGTGTTTAGAGCTTTTTTTTCCAGTCTCTGATGTGGGGAGGCTGCATAACCTGGGTCGGGGCACTGACTGATGCTGTGCTGTTCTTTGAAAGGTCACTCCAGTGATTTTGTATTTGTTGTTCAAAAACAAACAAACAAAAAAAACCCCAAACTTTTAAATTCTGCACAGAACAGATGAGAGGAATTGCTGTTCTCTGCTCATTCTTTTAGGGAAGCAAATGTTTGCTCTGCTGTCCGAGTAACCGTGAGAGAGCTGAGCTGGGCAAGCCCAAGGGTTGGACTCTGAAATTTCCTCTTGAATAACACTCCTGAAGTTCCTGTTCAAGTGGCTTTGGAAATTTTTATGTTGCTTGGGTACTTTGTTTTTTAAGAGGCAGTGACACTCAGAGATTGAGAGAGAGAGAGAGAGCTGTCACAACAAAAATAAACCTGTGAGAGAACGAGGAAGAGGTGGTGGCAGCATGAGGAAAATCAGTTGGTTTGAATTTAAAACCAACTCAGAGCAGGATCTCAAATCTTGCTCCTAAAAAGGTTTGTAAAATGACTTGGGATCTGTACGCAAGGAGAGATCTGAGGGGACAGCTTTTAAAATGCAGCATTCCAATAATTAATGAAAGCATAATTAAGTTAAAATCACTACAACTAACAGACCTTGTCTCTGTTTTTTCTTTTTTTTTCCTTCCCCTGACCTTGTACCAAATCCTTTCTGCTCCTGATGCATTGGGGAACAACAGGAGCCACCCAAAGGTAAGGACCTTTATTGCAGGTCATATCAGTGTGTGAAAATTGTCCTGTTGCTTATTTATTCTCGGGTTATCCAAATATTAAAAGCATTTTGAGAACCAGCTCTGCTGCTGATCAGCTGTTGAGCAAGAAACTCGAAGCATCTCCTTGCTGCAGAAAAGCTCTGAACAGCCTGTGCCAAAAAATGAGTCAGAGGAACAAATGAGAACATCCATACTCAGCATTACAGGCTGTGAATGGAAGATACTTGTTCTTTGTGGGCTTTTAAAAGCATTTTCTGGTGTTTGTGTTAAAACAAACTCGTTTTTTTTTTGTTATAATCACTTGTATTTGGTTTGAAGATGTCTCTCCCTGCCCTGGCATATCAGGGTTCACTTTATTGATGTGCCCATGTAGCCAAAAATGTTTTACTAAATGTTCTGAAGGCATAAAATGTTTAAATAATATGTTTACTTGTAAAATAAATTCAAAGGGGGGGGCGGAAAGCACCTTAATTTTAAATAAACGAGCTGTTGTCTCCTCAATTAAAGGATATAAAATAACCACTTTTATCTCTTGGTGCTGGGACATGGTGTATTATGGGGGGAAAAAAACAATGTATTTTTGAAGATAAGTTATTTAAATGTCAAGGATTTTGCTGTATCAAGCATTTTCCTAAATGTGGGTTGCAATGCAGGACATCCAAAGGGGAAAGAGCAGCTTCCATTGAGCTTAGAGGGGAAATCCACAGCCAAAGAGCCCCACAATTTCACTTCCCTTCTCCTGCACCCTACAGAGTAAATTTTGCCTATGTGAATGTAGGTCAGACATTACCCTAATTAATTTTTTTTCCCTTGCAAGTGCATACCCAGAGGAGCTGTTTTGGCAAACATCTGTCCCAAAATACACATTGCCTTATTTCAGGTCAGCGTTTAGGGTGGAAGGTGCCTTGTAGATCTTTCGATGGATTTACCCCAAAATCAAAGCTTTTCCCTTGGAGAAGATTATAGTGCAACTCCTCTCATGATGAAACTAATTGGTTTGATGTTATTCTTTTACAAATATGAGGCTGTGATGACTGCCTTGGTTTGTCATGGTGTATAAATAAATACACACTCCTCTTGTATCGGAAAGAGGTTCCAACCCTAAGGCTTGTTTTTAATTTATGCAGACAAGAGGCACGGGGAGATGGGAGGCAGAAACAGCTTGAGGACATCTGTCAGTTTGCAAAATAGAAACTCTTGTGAGAAATGAATTGCAAGGATGGGTTTAAAGGGAGATACTCAGTGCTCCTCGACATCCACTCGGTTGGCACATGGAGAGCTTTTGGAGAGCAGGGAATGGGATTGGCACAGAAAGGAGGAAACAGGAGACAAGGAGCAAATAGAAGCACACACAGGAAGATGAAGTGTTTGTTTAGGCTTGAAGAAAATGAGTAATTCTATGGGAATGTGCGTTATGTTCAGAATGTCAGAATTTGGATGACGAGTCTGATTTGGCAGCAGATTTTATGGGGTGTCCTGGTTGTTTCCCTACAGGTGTTTGCTTATGATCACTGCTTTTGGTCTATGGACGAATCTGTCAAAGAAAAATATGCAGGTAATATTTGTCGTGGCTTTTGTGCTTCTTGTCTCCAAGTGGGAATGATCTAATTAAAACAGAGTCTTTGCTACAGGGCACAGGCCATATGGCACAAGGTGCTGTCCCCTGTATAACTGTTTGTTGTCAAGAGGGAAAGGGAAATCTTCAATCACTTCTGTTTCTGACAACAGCAACGGGAGAAATCCAACACAGTGATGGGCTACTCATATTCACAGTTTTATTTGAAGTACTGTTCCGAGCCCATAGTTTTAAAATCATCAGAACCATTTATTTTCAATATTTGAGGAGCCCTGTTATGTGTAGTTTCATGTTTCACAGTGCTGGTGGCAGTTTGGCATCACAGTACAACTTAGGAATGGAATATTATTAATAAAAGCCTAATTTAATATAGGCAATGTGAAATCAGATGCTCAGGTGAGAATGTGCAATGTATCTAATGAAAAGTTTTCTGTGTATTATTATAACTCCTTTTGGCAAATGGGTATGGTAAATATGACTTAACACTCTTGTCACCTATTCCTTTCACACTTGTTACCTTTTGAAATTTGGGATCAGTTGAACTTGTTACTGTCTATTTTTAAAAAAAAAATCACAAGAAAAATCAAAGGCACATCCACTTCTTGATTTTTACTTCTTTGACAAATAACTAACGAATAGTAATTAATCAAAGAACTGAGAAAAACGTGACACTTTCAACCATACAAACACATAGCCAGGTATATATTTAGTTTCTCAAACTGTTGGAGGTGCCTATATAACTTATATTATGGGCTGTTTTGCAGTGGAAGGGTTTGGTTCAAAATCATTTCACTGCGCTTGGCCTGGCCCAGCTATTAGTGATCTTTATGAGGAATTTAGCATGGACTTGGGTTTAAATATAGGAACTTCAATGAGAGAAAAAGAAGAGCTTAAAAGAACATTAACTTATTTGACAGGACTTCCAGTCCATGAAGTTCTGCCATGTCTTGTTCCTCTGCTTATAAAAGAAATTCTCAAAATAGAGATTGTTTTTTTTTTTAATTTTTAAAATAGATACTACTCAAACATTTTAAGCCTTTCTTCTTCTGCTTGGAAAAGTATCTGAAAAGCTGAAATTTCCGTTAGAGAAGAAGTGATACACCCTGTATTTTGCTAATGCTATCTTGTACTATAATGTCTCCCACATAGTTGTGATTCCTTCTCTGCTAGAATCTCCTCGTGGTATTATTTAATATCCTATACAGTAAAACTATCCTGTGCTCTGCTGATTCCCTTATGTTAAAATCAACTGACTGTCGTTAAAATGTATAGGTAGAGTCTGTTTTGAGGGAATGTCACTCACCAGTGGATTAATCTTCTGGTGCTGATGGACTTGCTCCTGTCCAGGGGAGCAAACACTGGACACTATTTAGGCAACAACAGCAGGAAAGCATCAACTGCTTTCACATAATCCTTGAAGATTCCAAACCAAGGAACAAATAAATACCTCTTGCTGCCTTACAACGCTGGCCTGCCTGTGTGTTTGATTTTTTAGGTCAAGATGTTGTTTTCAAGTGCCTTGGGGAGAATATTCTTCAGAATGCCTTTGAAGGCTACAATGCTTGCATCTTTGCCTACGGGCAGACGGGTAAGTCCCAGATAAGCAAAAATGTTCTTCCCTCAGAAGGTGTTACCATCCTGACTGGAGACTCTTTTTCGTGCCTGTTGTGACATTGTTCCAGGAGAAATGCCTTCTAACGGAGATAAGAAATGTTTTTCTCTCCCCTTAACATCAGATATGAGGCAGGCAGGATGAGAAACAAGGTTCTGTTGCTGCTGGCTACCCTTGTTTCTCACAGTTGAGATTATGATCTTTGGAATGACCCTGGTCGTCCTTGAGTTTGCAGCATCCCTTGGATTTTCTGCCTCTGCAGTTGGAATGATCTTGAATTGTCATTTAAAACATAGTATTTAAAGAGTAAGGTGAAGAATTTTCTCATCCTGGCCCATCTGTGGATGTTAGTGGGGTGTGATTTACTTTACCTGCCTGAAAAAGTCTTCTCCAGGAGTTGGAACTAAATTTCTTGCGTCCCTTTTAATTAGCCTTTAGGTCAGTGATGTTTTGGTTACCTTAAAGTAGAAAACTGAACAAATAATCTTTCACTGAATGATATTAATTAACTTTTTAACCTCTTCTACTTCCTATCAATATTCTGCCCAGCAAGAACCCCTGTTGCACGTCCACTAATCATAGATTCCCTCACACAGGATCTGGAAAATCTTACACAATGATGGGGACTGCTGACCAGCCTGGGTTAATCCCTAAACTTTGCAGTGGACTCTTTGAAAGAGCACAAAAAGAGGAAAATGAGGAGCAGAGTTTCAAAGTGGAAGTATCCTACATGGAGATATACAATGAGAAAGTCAGAGATCTCCTTGACCCGAAAGGGTAAGTAAGCTGTGTGTGATCAGCACTGTAGAATGTTGTCCCGCACTCTTCCTTTCCATAACCAGTTTGCCTTAATGGATCCCATCTAAGGCGTTTGCTGCTTCCTGATCTCAGCATCCTCTCATTTTAAATCAAAATGAAGTAGTAAGACTAAAAGCTTGGAGTAAATTTGCCCTAATGCCACCTTTTATGAAGTGACAAAACTGTCTGTGTCAGCTTTTTACGTGTAGACGTAAAAGCCGTTTTTGTTTGCATTGTAGTCCGTGTTCTGTGCTTTATTGCAGTACCTGTGAGACCATCCTGTTGGAGATCTGTCAGTGAGAATTGACTTTGTGTAAATGTTGTCTCAAGTCAGTCATGTGCTTATAAATACCTTTTTTTTCCCCCCAACCAGAAGCCGTCAGTCATTAAAGGTTAGAGAACACAGTGTTTATGGCCCTTACGTAGATGGCCTATCCAAACTAGCTGTTGCTAGCTACAAGGTAAGGATCAATTTTATGAAAGGCTTGTGTTGGCATCCTAAACACCAGGGTACTGCCCCCTGAGCAGGACAGAATTGTTAAGCTGCTCCTCATCACTAGGGATTTTAGGGCAGGAGGGCCGAGGACTGTGGTGTTGTGGTCCCTGGGGAGAACAAGGGTTAAGAGCAGAAACTCCCTTCCTCCTGTACTATTCAATAATTCTGGAAGTAATTCAGCTATTTAATGAAGCACATTTCCTCCCAGACTTAAGATGAGTGTATGCTGTCATGAGAAAGTGTTCTGTGATTAATTACAGAGCCAGGATTTAGCAGAGACAGGCTCTCAGTACCCACTGTGTCACTTTTTGGCTGTTGTGCTCTAGCCTAGTAATTTCCCCTCCCAGTAGCACACAGTGGAATTATAAACTAATGGCTGTTTGCAAAGCAAATGTTTGAGAACATCACACCAAACTTGCTTGCTGGATAGTAAATGTTTATATATCCATTCACAAAATGCCCTATCTTTTAGGAAGCATCAATGTGCCATGGGAAAAAGGGGTAAATAAGGGATACAGGTCTGTCATGATATTGAATTGTCATGTCACCAAAATGTGCAAATGGTGCAATCCCTCTTATTGCAGTTTTTCCAGATGTTCATCTACCACTCCTTGGTGGTTTCTGCTAAATCAGGACACATTTCATGCTTTGCCTTTCCATGTTGCCCAGCAGCTTTGTGTAATCCAGCATATGGAGTCAAAATGGTCTGTGGTGGTCTGCTGTTTGACTGTTTTTTGAGTTGTTTTAGCATCACCCAAACAAAAGAAACAAAAGTATAGCCAAGACTCTAAAGTTTTAACTGTAAAACCCCGAAGAAGGTGCCTGCACCTTCCTTGAGTGTCACAACATATCTAAAAACTTTACAACTTTTAAAACTTGGAGGAATATAATGACCTGTTCAGCCTGCTTCTGTTTTATAAACCTTTGAGCCTCCTGTCAGTATCCCAGATTCCAAGAACATGTGTCTGACAACTGAGGCTAAAATGTTACAGGTTTCAAACATGGATTGCTGTTTCCTCACTCCTTTCTCTGCTTTTAAGTGTTTCTGTCTGCAGGAAGGTGCATTATTTTGATGATAATTTGATATCTGTGTGGAGGAGTGTCACAACATTGTAATTTCTAGGCTTTAAAGGAGAGATCACAGCATTTTATCCGTCACATTTTATGAATAAACAGCGGGAAACCCATGAGATAATACCGTGTTTTACCAAAATGGGATTATTTTTGTGGACAATTGAGAAGGATGTTAATGCAGATACTCTCCTGGCTGTGAAAATTGTCTCTAGGACATCGAGTCCTTGATGTCTGAGGGCAACAAATCCCGAACAGTGGCTGCAACCAACATGAACGAGGAGAGCAGTCGGTCCCACGCAGTGTTCAAGATTATCCTCACCCACACGCTCTATGACGTACAATCAGGGGTAAGAAAAACAACTTACAAGGTCCAAATGTCAAGCATGTTTCATGTAATTCACAGAAAAGAAACACTTCTTTTTAGGAAGCAGTGTGTAGGACATATTGAAGATAGAATGTGTAGGTGAAAAGTAGAAGAACACCTGGGTGTCCCTCAGGTTATTTCATGCAAATATATGTAAACTATCAACTTTCTAAGGAGAAAAAAATTACTGATTTCAAACATTTTGCACCGTATGCCAGTAATATTTTATGTGTCTAGATTAAATATCTAAAAGACATTTAAATGTGAGAATGTTTTTCTTTTGTGTTTCCTTAGGAAAAAAATACGCCTCGGGGGGGTGTGTGAAATGCATGAGGTCAATGTTATTTAGCCCCTCGCAGAACATGCTGATAAAATTCAATTGAAATAAGTATCTTTAAACTTGGTTGATAGGTTTCTGTTCTCGGGCAATTCTTTAATACTTTCAGAGCCTTGGAGAAAAACTGAGTGTCTGTGGAGCAAATCTAAGGCATGTATGTGCCTAAATATTGAATATATTGGCAAAAACATAATGAGCATTTGGACTCTTTTCCTCCTTGTTTCTCAGTTTCCACTGATCTTCTTATGCACATCATTTCCCTCCTTCTTTATTTGGATTTTTTTTTCCCTTTACACTTCAAATCAGCATCATACTGTGCTGAACTCCTGGATTTTTCCATAGTTTGTCCTTCCAGTTTTGCTGTGGCTGTACTGCAGGCTCATCACACCTGATTTTTGTGTGGTCCTGCTCAGCCTGGATGCAAGGTGGTCGATGTCCTGACTGCCCATCTTTTCTCTATCTTCCAGTGGCCACTATGTGAGCTCCTGGGACAGATTTCTCTTGTTTTCCCACCTGCTGGTCCTTTCAGTCCTGTAAATGACACATTTCCCCGTGGCTTGACGATCACACCACGTTCTGAGAGGCTCAGGGGAACATTTTTGAAAGCACATTGATTCTGATTATCCCATTCATTGAAGGGAACGCAGCACTTTGTGATACTGAGTTGCTGAAGCTGCAGATGCTGCAGAAGAACACGATGTGAGCAAGCTGTTCTCAAAGTCAGTTGTCTCTTCAACCTGACGTAGGAAATTCGTGGAGCGTTTCACGGTGTCATTTTGGGTCAAATGAGATAAAAGGATTTGTAGCAAAATCTGTATTACAGGTTTAAATACTCTCATAGCTGGGATTGCTTTCCAGGAGGCTGAGAAGGATATAAGAGACTTGGCAATTGTCATAATCATCATAAATTATTGCTGCTTGTCATTGGCCCTTCTTAGTCCCTGGGAAACAGAAGAAAACTGGTATAAGATCTGAGACTTTTAGGAGATTGTTTTCAAAGTGGGATTGTAAACCCCACACCCCTGGTTGTGACTCCTTTCTCTGTAGTAACCCTGCATTTTTCATGGTTTAACACTTCACTGATGTGCCCTGTGTACCCCTCCTCTGGAGATTTCTGAGATGTTTTGAAGATACTGGTGTCCCAGACTTCACTGCAGATCAGTCAGGGATTTCTGAAGCAGCAGGTGTTGAGTTAGCACAGGCCATTGGTCAAGTCCAACAGTGCTCAAAGGTGTTGGAACAGGAGTCTACACCAAAAGATGAAGCTTGATTCTTGTTGGAAAATACATCAAACTCTGTGACTTCAATTAAGTGAACTAACAGTGGCTGTTCTCTGGTTCCTTCCACAGACATCAGGTGAGAAGGTGGGCAAGCTGAGCCTGGTGGACTTAGCAGGGAGTGAAAGGGCAACTAAGACTGGTGCTGCAGGGGACAGGCTGAAAGAAGGAAGCAACATTAACAAGTAAGGCTTTGAGATTATTTATTTTCCTTTTTTATCAGTACAATCATGGCTGTTAAACACATCCTACTTGGAAAATAGGCCAAAGTCAATATAAGCTTTTGTAGTCAGTTTTCTTTTCTTTCTTTCTTTCTTTCTCTCTTTCTCTTTCTCTCTTTCTCTCTCTTCTCTTTCTTTCTTTCTTTCTTTCTTTCTTTCTTTCTTTCTTTCTTTCTTTCTTTCTTTCTTTCTTTCTTTCTT
>JAWWES010000115.1:113367311-113387842 GCA_035583135.1 Lophotriccus pileatus
TTCTTTCTTTCTTTCTTTCTTTCTTTCTTTCTTTCTTTCTTTCTTTCTTTCTTTCTTTCTTTCTTTCTTTTTCTTTCATCTCTTTCTTTCTTTGTCTTTCTTTTCTCTCTTTCTTTCTATTCTCTTTCTCTCTTTCTTTCTCTCCTGTCTTTCTCTCTTTCTTCTCTCTGTTTCTCTTTTTGACATGCAATACTCTTTGACAGTTGAATGAGGTCTCCATGTATTTAAAAAATACTTGCAAATACCACAGATTTCATCATGAAAACCTGATTATTAAGGGTGAAAACATACTGAAAATAAAGGAGTGGAGCTTTGATACCAGGAACTTTTTCCCGGGAGCACATTTTCATTTTTTTGGAGAGAAAGTCACTGTCTAAATATACATTTGGCTTATGAATATTTACCCTTGTTAATGACTTCTTGTGTTCTCTGGGCAGATCCCTCACAACTCTTGGGTTGGTTATTTCTGCCCTGGCAGATCAGGCTGCTGGCAAGAACAAGAACAAATTTGTTCCGTATCGTGATTCTGTGCTCACTTGGTTACTTAAAGTAAGTAAGTTTTGGGTTTTTTTTTTTTATGTGAAATAAAAGAGAAGAAAAGGGGAAAAGATTCTCATTTAATGAAATAAAACTCTGTTCTTTTTACCTCAGTTTCTGAGTTTGATGTTAACCATAAGTGTCTTTGGAAAATGAGCTGGATGGAAGCCATCGGTATCTCTACAGACTAAATATGTTCTCTGTCTTCTGCAATGACCTGCAGTGGCCCAAAGTCTAAGGAACTTTAAGAATGAAATTAAAAGCAGTTATTTTTTTATGGGTCACTGTGTGTACAGCTTCACACACAACCTTAGGGCTAATTTAATTTGGGCTATTTCTGCATGTAGCTGAATTTTTACATAGTAGCATGGTTCAGATTTGAAGATTTTTATGAAGACTATTACCTTTTCCTGATTGATTAATATATTGTTAATATATTTTTGTCAGCAGAGTGTAATTGCAGAGCATTATCTCAGTTACAGTCTGAGGAACAGGTCAGAAGACTTTAGACGTGATCTTTGTGTGAAATGAGCAGTTAAATCATTTTTTGAACTGCATAGGCCTCTATTTGTTATTATTTTGGGGGAGAAAAGAATGTCTCATGATGACACTTGGCTGAAAATCTATAACGTCTAAATGAAAAAAAAAACCAAATTGTTAAATATGAGATTTATGGATGTCAAATTTCCTTTTTTTTTCCTCTTGTGCTCTGTTTAATTGTTATCCAGGAGCAACTATTTGTTAGTAGAAAGAGGTAATCTGGGAAGAAGATGATTTTTGGCACCACCTGCCTTTTATTGTCCTCTTTTGTAGGTGCTCTGGTTGCATTTTTTTGTCTTGAATACTCTGCTTGGCTTCCCCATCCATTCTTAGCGATATTTTTAGATGTTATTTGAATTTCATGTCCCTGTGATGCAACTGCACATGTGAAACTAAGAACACAAAGTCCCTTGAAGGTTTTACAGAGGTGTGGAGATAAAAAAAGACATTTTTCTTAAGGAGGTTTGAAAACAAAGTTGACTTTGGCACTCAAGTAACACAAAATCTCTGCTCATGTAACCTTGACACCACAAACCTTCGTTTTTCTCAGTGCTGCCTTAGAGTAAACCTTTTAGCATGACTTGTGGAACAATTTATCTCTACTCCCTGGTGTAAACAGCACAAATACTGGATAGCAAATAGTCACGAGGGCCACGTAAAAATCTGACAGGGGCAACAGGAAGAGTGTCTGAGTAAAACAAGTCCTCATGTCACAGTGTCCCTTGTGCTAAGGCTTTTTTAGCATTTAAATATATTTTTACCTCTGTATATTTACACCGAGTTTTTCCTCTAATTAATAATAAACAAGTGATTTTTTTTTTTCCTGGGCTCTCTGCAGAGGTGGGAACAAAACCTGGGGTGGGGTGGGGGGGAGCCCGTGTGTGTGCTCAGGTTCCTGATGTGGCTGCGACACCCCGAGCAAGCAGAGTGGGAACTTTCCTAAGGAATTTCCAGTGTTGTTAGAATTAGTTATGCTGCCCCATGGCTAAACAAATCCAGGGAGCAGACTGCAATTCCTGTTTAGCACCTGTCCAAGGCATTGTGGCCACGGTGCCAATGGCTCCGAAATAGGAGCTCACTTTTTGTTCTGCCTTCTTTCAGGCAAGCCTTCTTTGTGTCCAACATCCAGCCATGTTAAGTGCAAACAAAAGGCTTGGGGGCTTTTGGGTTTCTTACAAACAAGCTCATTGAAGCTTTATTTTGAAAGGGGCGAAATTTAAACTTTTTTTTTTTTTTTAATTAAAGATCAAAGGAGGGATTTATTCCTAAAGAGGCCTGTTTGGAGAAGCCATGAGATGGGGTGTCTTTCTCTGTAGCTCTCAGCTTTTAATTATGATACCAGAGCAAACGGAATGGGTTTTAACTGTAAGAATATCTGTCATAAAGTGCCTCTCCACAAATCTGAGAGCCCAGTAGAATTCAGGAGACCTCGAGATCTAACACTTTTTGCTTAATTTTGTTGAGGATCTTTAGACAGAAGTACCAGGTGAAAACTATCAAGTTATGTGTAGGAAGCAAAGTAGCTTGTCAGTGCTTTAACTTCTTGTTTTTAGCAAAATATTGGCACAAAGATCGTGTTTTCCCATGATAATCAGGAGCCCTCCATGGCTTACTGATGGCTGCTATTAAAAATATCACTTCTGATCTCGACATTTTGCATTGCTGTCACGGTAATCTTGGTGTTAGAGAAGACTGGGCTGGTTTAGGCTTAGAAATAGCTAAAGTTATTTATTTCCACTCTCTCTCTGTCACGTGCAGGCCCAGCCTTGCCAGGGTCATTTACAGGCACCGTCTTTGCTAATGAGAGGCTGATTTACTATTTGTCCACCTTTCTCCATTAGCATTAAAGAAACCAGTGAAATCAGCACAAGGGTTTTATACATAAAACTTTATCAGACAGTCTGGCATTGGGCTTGAATTGCTACAAGAGGGACTCTACCCAACTTATAATGGGTGTACTGTGGATTCTGGTGTATCACTCTTACAGCATTCTCAGCTGCCTGTACAGCAGAGTCGCAATTCAAGTAATGAATTAGTCCTAGTTTGGAACTAATTAGTGCAGTGAAGGACATTCCCAAGTAGTATTGCCTTAACAGACTGTTAAGGTTGGATTTGGAAGGGGAGTACCTGGCCAGCTCCCTGCCAAAACTTCATCTTGTTATGCAGAACAGGGGTTGCAGTTGCAAGGTGTCATCCCTAATATTTGGCCCAGAAATCCCATCCAATGAGACATGTGCTCTTTTTGGTCTTCAGGTTTTCAGTGACTGCCTTGGAAAAACTCTTCTGTGCTACAGAGTGGACCCTCTCAAGCCATGTATTTATTGGAGTGAATGTTGGTTACTCCTCAGATGAGAAAAAAAATCTGCAGTTGGCTCCTTTATAAATATTCTTACCTGCACATGCTAACCATGGTGCTGGTGCACCTCAGCGTGCTGAACACCATAAATACATATATATATTTATATTTATGTGAATTTCATGGCCTTCTGCATGAGCAGAGACAGCAAAGTGCTGCCAACTCATCAGGCTGTGTGGGCAATACTCGTCTGACCTCGGGAGCAGCCAGACGGCTGTCAAAGTGTTTTAGGCATCATCCAGCCAAAAAGAGTCTTGGGGAAATACTTAAAGGGGTGTTTTAATGATTTCTGGGGAAAGCTGCACGTGTGCTGGGTAACTGAAATGGTTGGACAGGCAGCTAATGCAGTCAGATTGTTCTAATGGCAATGCCTGACCTAGATTTCATGGGTTATTGAAGATGAAAATTAATAGCATGGTTCATCTCAGGAAGGGATATTGGGTAAAAAAACCAAAACAACCCAAAAAAAATCCAAACAAACAAAAAACCTCCAACCAACCAAAAAAAAAAAAAGAAGAAAAAAAAAAACATCCTGCTGCAAAATTGCAACATTTAAAAAAGCAGAATATTTTATTGTTTCAGACTGGCCAAAATTGTAAACCACAAATTTATGATCAATAAAAAGATTGATTCCTTCCTTCCTTCCTCCTCTCTCCCTGACACTCTGCCTTGCAGGAATGTGGTTTCACGCCCTTCTTCTCTGTCAACCAAATTCCAGAAGGGTAATCTCTTATGTAACTCGATTTAAGGTTTGTGAGCTGTGTCAGTGGGGGGAAGGGAAGGGCCCCATCCTGAAATATTTATGGGAATAGAGTCAGCTCTATTGTTTATGAGGAGATCTTCCAGTAATTTAAGTATTCGTTGGAGAGGTCTCTCTTCTAGTCTTTAAAATAAGATGTTCTGAGTTCATCATGATCTTTCCTGAGCTCCCTCAGCAGTTTAATGATAAAGTGCTTATGTTTCCAGTTTATAAACCTACACAGAAAACACAGAATTAAACCGTTGAAGCCCTTTCCAGGCACTGTAAAAGCCAAAAAAAGACACTTTCTTTTTTTTTTCATTCCCGTTGCAACTAAAACTGATTCTGGAAGCCAAGAGCGACATTTCCTAAACGTGCTTAAAAAAAAAATCCTACTGAAAACGAAACCTGGTGTTTTGATTTTCCGTGGCCTCCCAGGACAGCCTCGGTGGGAACAGCAAGACCGCCATGGTGGCGACGGTGAGCCCGGCGGCGGACAACTACGACGAGACCCTTTCCACCCTGAGGTACGCGGACAGGGCCAAGAACATCGTCAACCACGCCGTGGTCAACGAGGACCCCAACGCCCGCATCATCCGCGAGCTGCGCGAGGAGGTGGAGAAGCTGCGGGAGCAGCTCACGAAAGCCGAGGTACCGAATTCGGGGTCTTTGGGCTAAGCCAGTACCGATCCTGCAAGGTCAGCGCCGCCTTACCCGGCTCTAGAAAGCCTCGAGGCAACGCTACTACGTAATGCTATGTGATAATATATATATAAAAAATATATATTATACATATTATTTTATACTGTAATGGTAATGCTGCTACAGGGTATCCGTGAGAAGTCTCCCTTTATGTAATTTTTTTTTCCACCTTTCTCCATGTCGGTCTGGGAAACGTGGGTATTAAATCACAGGATGTGCTGAGTTGGAAGGGACCCACGAGGATCATCGAGTCCCAGCTCCTGGCCCTGCATGGGACCATCCCCAAGGGTCACACCCTGTGCCCCAGAGGATCATCCAAATGCTCCTGGAGCTCTGGCAGCCTTGGGGCTGTGCCCACTGCCCTGGGGAGCCTGTTCAGTGCCCAACCACACTCTGGGAGAAGAACCTATTTTTAATATCCAACCTAACCCTGCCCTGACACAACTCCAGTCCCTTCCCTGGGTGCTGTCCCTGGTCCCCACAGAACAGGTCCCCACAGGTCAGTGCCTGCTCCTCCTCTGCCCCTTGTGAGGAAGTTGTAACTGCAATGAGGTCCCTCAGCCTCCTCTTCTCCAGCTGAACACACCAAGCGCCTTCAGTGTCCTCACACCGCTTCAAACCAAGGCCCTTCACCACCCTCGTTGCCTCCTTTGGACACTCTCTAATACCTTAATAAAAGACATACCAGGTTCAGTTTGAACACCTTGAGCAGTCTTGGTTTTATGGTGTGTTGCAGAGGACATGGAGACAGGAGTAGGGGTGGATTCTTAGGACTGGGTAGTTTGTAGGCAGAGCTTTGCCTTTCAGAATTCAGTGTAGCCACATCCTGGGAGATGTGGATTCAGTTAAATAAAGTTTTCTTGCTGGATTCCAGCCTGTAACTGTTCTCAGTTGGATCTCTTACAGACACTAGACAATATTTTGAATATCTGCATTGCTTCCTCAGTGAAATTTTGAGAGGAGCATGGTCGACTGTTAGATGAAGGCCAAAAACTAGTGTAATTCTGAGTCCTGTTCTCAAATGGGGCAAAACAGTGGTAATATAATCCCTCTGTTTTGCTGTTCAGAAAAATTATGATTACAGGATTTGTCTCATGAGGTATGCAGGGAATGCTGGCTGTGACACTACAAATGACTAGTGAATTTTGGACTGTTCTCACTTGAGCTGCCTAATACCCTAAGCATCCAATCTGTGTATATCAGTTTCTTTGAGATATCTCAAATAGCTAAATATTAAATATCTAAAAATTCCTCTGAAATATCAACGACAGACTTAACAGTACTCTGAGAGCTGCAAGTAACCCCCATTTGTTTGATTTTCTAGCCTTAGTGCCCAAATAATGGCAGCTTTCCAAAATAATGAAGTAATGTTTCCTAAAGATGAAGTAATAAATATTTCCTTTCCCAAGTATTAAAATCCCACCCTAGTTGTCATCTCAGTGGCAGTGACAAAGAGCAGGGAAAAAACCAGAGCAATTTGCTGTTACGAGGCTGCACAGTAAAGGTCAAACCCCACATTCACAGCCCTGTGCTCCTTTCAGTTCATTACATTTGTTGCCCATCTAATTGTTCTTACAGAAATGTGCATAAATAACTTCCTTAAGTGAACAAAAACACTGACTCATTATGACAGGTTACGTTTCCCAAGCTCATTTCCAAATATAGATTATGCCAAGTTGTGGGTTTGGGGTTTTTTTTTACCTTTTGGTGTCAGCAGCCTTTGCTCTCCTGAACAGCCACAGCAGAACAGAACTTGACAGTTGACTTTTTCCCCCCCTGAAGAGTACGGCATTATCCTCTTTTCCCTTTTTCTTTTTCAATCCATACATTTCTACCTTTTCTTGTTGAAATTAATATCACATGTTTTAATTTAGCTGTGCCAGGACCACCAGCTTGTCTTTCCTAAGCTGTGAATTTACCTCTTTTCAGTGGAGCAGCACATTTATGGGTCTGATGTCAGCCTGAGCTTCTTCCAACCCTCCTGCCATGGGCAGGGACACCTTTCACCAACCCAGGTTGCTCCAAGCCCCGTCCAGCCTGCCCTTGGACACTTCCAGGGATCCAGGGGCAGCCACAGCTTCTCTGGCCAACCTGTGCCAGGGCCTCACCACCCTCACAGGAAAGAATTCCTTCCCAATATCCCATGTATCCCTGCCCTCTGGCAGTGGGAATCCATTCCCCCTTGTCCTGTCCCTCCAGACCCTTGTCCAGAGTCCCTCTCCCTTTTACCCCATATTTAGGCATTTGAAGGAGGAAAAGCCCACACAGGACACATCAGCTGACAGTTCCTAGACTGTTGTGTCTTGAGGCAGAGGAAACTCCTGTCTCAAAACAGGATTTTCCAATCCTGGCACTTGCTCCTTTTCTTGAACAAACTGCAGTGTAATGAGGCCACTCTTTGATCTGGATTCCTGTGAGGAGTTTTGGTTTTGTGGTAATGGAATGTCTGGTGGAGAGCGATGCTTATATTATTTAATTGGCTTTGCATGAACACCTACGGGCCAAAAATCATTTTAATCATTAGCAGTAATGAAATAATGAGATAAGAAAGTCCACAGGCTTTTTGATCAAGGTAGTGGAGGAGGAAATGCCATCACTGAGAATGAAGAATATGTAGTATAAAAATCATACAATAGTTTGAGTTGGAAGGGACCTTTTAAAGCTCTTCTAGTTGAACCCTCTGCCATGGGCAGGGACACCTTGCACTAGACCAGGTTGCTCCAAGCCCTGTCCAACCTGGCCTTGGACACTTCCAGGGATAGGGCAATGTTTTTGGAGTGTCTGATGGGTGGCTTTGTGGGGATCCTCTTATTCTTAAGTTAGTCCTTGAGTGAAACATTTGCCTTTGAATATTTCACAAAATAACGTTGGAGCTGTGATGGATTAGCAAGAAAATCGAATTTTGGTGCCTTGAAGCACGTTTTAAGCTTGTTTTGATAATCACCCTGTAAACTGCATTTCTAAATTCAGAGGTGGACAACTTGAACACCTCAGCTGCCTGAACAGTTGCTATAGAAAAGAATCACAGCAATCAGGCCATATAAATGTGAACAATAACAATATTTTGGTGGCATGTCTACTGAGAAGGGAGGTGTCATTTGGAGGGCACGACAGCTGAGAGGACAGTGCCAAGCCAGATCAGCAGGATCTTGAGAAACCAGATTGGTTTTGATATGAGTCATTTGGGACACTGACATTGGTATGGAAAAGAGATTAATTTGTGTTTGAGTATCTTTGTACAAATCTACCAGTGTCATGTAATTGATTTGAGTTGAAGTCTATAAACTCTACATTAACATCTGGACTTGAAACTAAGTAAAGTAACTTTCTGATGGATTCTCATTTACATGAAATATGTATTTAAAACCCCCCTTTACTTACTGAGAAATCTGCCCTGCAAAAACGAGTCGTGTTGCCTGTTTTTTTCCCCCCATCTGTGTGAACAGTGATGTGAAAAAAACACAAAGCACAACAAGCTTTCTTGTTTCATCTGCTTTTATTCCTGCAGGCTATGAAATCACCCGAATTAAAAGAGCGATTGGAGGAATCCGAGAAGTTGATTCAGGAAATGACTGTGACCTGGGAAGAAAAATTACGAAAAACTGAGGAGATAGCTCAGGTTTGCAACTTTCTTTCCTCCCCCCTCTCTCTGCTCCCATTTTTTATGAAAAATAGGTTTGTTTTCTTTGTCTATCGGTTCATAGAGGTTGTCTGAGTCTCTCCCCACATTTATGGGTAAGTAGGTCAAGCTTGCTGCCCTTTTGAAAAGCTTCACTTAATTCCTGTGATAGATGGGTGCCTCCCAGATTACTATTGCAGTGACAATACTAAATTGTCACTGTATGCAAATGGAGAAGTTATTTAAAAAAAATAATAATCCAGGGATGAGAGGATTACAGGGATTTTTTTTTTTATTCTTCAGGCAGTAAAATTGTTTGTGATGAGGGGCAGGAGCGTTCAGTGCAAGGTTGTGAGCTGACAGGCTCAATGCACAAGGCAAGGGGCATCCAGAATATTAAAAAATAGAGCTGTCCAGGATCTCTGTGTGTTTTAACACCTCTTAAACTGATATTTAGGCCCTCAGACTGTAATTGAGGACGATTATGTTGAAAAATGACACAGGTCACCACGATTATTCCGTGACACTTCTAGTTGCTTCCCACACAAGTGCTGATGTAGATATTTGCAGAGGGGAGCTCTGGAGGGGGAGGACTGCTGGAAGGTGATGAATAGTGTGTAATAAATAAGGAGAGAAGGGAGCCTCTGGTACAAAGCCCTCTTGTAGATGCCACAATCAGAATAGACTGTGTTGACTTTGGTTTTAAAGATCCATTGTAAGAAGTGCTGCTTGCGACTCCGAGGGTTTCCTGGCTTTCAGTGCAGATTTGTACCGTGGATTTTCCTCCCTCTATAAAAAAACAAAAAGGAAAAATCAAAAATAATAAAAGAGTTCTGCTGTCATCCTACACAATAGTTTCTGGAAATCCTGAGCGTGTGAGGAGGTTGAAAAACTGGAGTAGTGGGCTCAGCTCTACAGATTAAATGTGCTTTGATGTTTGGATGTTGCTGCGTGCTCCCCGTCTCTAAATTCCCAGCCTGGTAGGATGTTTAAGATCTGGGAGTTTCATGAGCCTTGAAGAAGTGATTTCCTTTTTCAGAGTGGGGATAAGGACTGGTGTTTGTGGAGCACAGGCTGATTCAGGACCGGTTGGAAGACAGTAAAGGAACCTTCTGACATCTTCAGTAGGTTCGGTGGGTTGGGCTGGATGCCAAGTGCCCACCAAAGCTCCTCTGTCACTGCCCTCTTTAGCTGGACAGGGGACACAAAATGTAACAAAAGGCTCAGGGGTGAGATAAGGACAGGGAGAGATCACTCACCAATTACTGTCATGGGCAAAACTGGTTTGACTTGGGAAAATTAGTTTAATTTATTAGCTATCAGATCAGAATAGGGTAATGAGAAATAAAAATAAATCCTTCCCCTTCTTCACAGACACTTCTGATTTTCTCTGCCTCCTCCCCTGAGTGATGCAGGGGGGCAGGGAATGGGGGCTCTGGTCAGTTCATCTCACGTTGCCTCTGCTGCTCCTTCCTCCTCAGGGGTTGGATTCCTCACACTCTTCCCTGCTCCAGCATGGGTCTATTCCACGGGAATAGTTCCTCCAGGAACTTCTCCAGGGTGGGTCCTTCCCACAGACTTCCTGAACTGCTCCAGCCTGGGACCCTTTCCATGAGGTGCAACCCCTCTGGAACAGGCTAGTCCAGTGTGGGTTCCCTGTGGGGTCCCAAGTCCTGCCAGCAAACCTGTTCCAGAGTGGGCTCCTCTCTCCCTGGGGACACAGGTCCTGCCAGGAGCTGCTCCAGCCTGGGCTTCCCACAGGTCACAGCCTCCTTCAGGCATCCCCTTGCTCTGGTGTGGGATCTCCAGTCCATCCTGGACCTCCCTGGGCTGCAGGGGCACAGCTGCCTCTCCATGCACCTTGGGCTGCAGGGGAACCTCAGGTCTGGTGCCTCCTGCCCCTCCTTCTGCACTGCCCTGAGAGTCTGCAGGGTTGGTTCTCTCACATATTCTCACTCTTCTTTTCTCTGCCTGCAGTTGTGCAGGATTTTTTCCCCTTCTTAACTCTGCTATCCCCGAGGCTCCACCAGCATCACTGAGGAGCTCAGCCTTGGCCAGTGGTGGGTATGTCTTGGAGCTGGAATTGGCTCCACTGGACCTGTGGAAGCTTCTGGAAGCTCCTCACTGCTACCAAAACCTGGCCACACAAACCCAATACCGTAGACAGATCCGAGGCTGAAGACATTTATACCATGGCTTGTCCAGTGGTTTCATTTCTGGCCAGCACCCACCAAAATCTGTCTGTCAAATTGCAGCAGGTGGGATGGGGAGATGATTGTAAATCTCTGAGGAGAGGATGATTCCTCGTAAAACACCATCAAAGAGGCAGTTCGTGGTGATGGAGTGACAATAAGGCTCCACAGCCTCGAAGAACAACTCTAGGAACAGGCAATTTTACACATTTTCAGTGAATATTTGACAGACTTTTAATGAGGTTTTGAATGTTTGAGTTTACTGACATTAGGTCTTGAGCAAAAATTAACAGAAAATGGCTCATTTTCTTTCAGTTGATCCTGTGAGAGATTTAGACTGTGGGCCAAGTTGTCCTTTGGGCATCACGTTCTTTATCTCTGCTGATAATAAGGAGTTCTGTGAACTTCAGAGCCTGGCACTGGTGATCGGAAGAGGGATCTTTGACATCACCCTGCAGTTTTTCCTCTGTTCTTTGTTTTCTCTCTCTCACACACATGACTTTTCCTTACAAGGACATTGTGTCGGTTTTGTGAGCCTGTGGGGAGACAGAGAAGAGAAAATCAAGAACAAGTTGTGCTATTCTTTGCAATTTAATCTTGATTAGAGCTGGTACAACTCCAGTGCTGAACAGAGAATTACACTCAGCAGTATGACATGCTCAGTTTTTAAATGCAAAGCACACTGGTAGGAAAAGATCAAAACTTTAATAAGCATTCCAGCATTATTCCTACATATCCTTGCTAATTTTATATTTTTTTAAGAAGTCTCAGCAGCCCAGGCAAAGCACTGCAGGTATCTTGTATTTTTTTTACTCACTGGTTACCCTCTCCTGTTTCTACTTCCCCTTAGTAATCCTGTGAGAAGCCTCCCATATTTACTTTAATTTTTTTTTTTTTTTGTGGACAGTGAGTCTCACTTCAGTTTCTGTCTGATCCTGGGAACAATCCTCGAGGTTTCTATCCCAGTGTGGGTGGTTTTGTTTTAAGAAAAAGAATCCCTTTCTGTTCCTAAGTCAGAAACGTTTAATGTTCCTCTTTCACTGCTCTGGTCTCACCCAAACACTTCCCTTTGAAAGATGGACATTTTTGCACAGTAATGCTTTGTTGTGCATTTCTATGAAGTCCATTGAGAAGAACAAAACACCATCCAAAAACGCTGCTATTCTTGTTCAGCAGGAAGTGTTCTTTGCATTACTTAAATAGCAGGTTGCCAGTTTTTTTTGTCATTTTGATTACTCTGGAACAAAAGACAGACATGGAGCTTGACTTGGCAGGGGTTTAACTTAACTTGTTGCTTTTTAGCTCCCAAGAGAAAATAAAGGGCTCTAGAGATGGCTTTGTGGTAGCATTCTGCTGTCCCAGTGAGGTCATGGAGAAGCTCCACAGAGCTGCAGTGTGTTGCTCTCTGGGTTGCTTTCCTTTTCCACTGGGAATATGGGGCTGTGTCAGAGACCCCAGCACGGAGCAGAGGTGGAAGGACAGGAGAAATTACGGATAATCCCGATCAAAGCTTGGTGGAACTGAGGCTTTTGTGTCTAACCTGTCTCAGAAGAAAGAATTACCTGTCGTAGAAGCATCGATCCATCGTTTTTGTCCTGTTGCTCTGGCAGATGGGAATGGAATTCCGAAGGGCTGTGCATCAGTCAGCTCAATTTTGATGGCTGCTTTCTTGCAGGAGCGTCAGAAACAGCTGGAAAGCCTTGGAATATCCCTCCAGTCTTCTGGAATAAAAGTTGGGGATAATAAGTGCTTCCTGGTTAATTTAAATGCAGATCCAGCTCTCAATGAACTTCTGGTGTACTATTTAAAGGTAAAAATATATTTATTACAAATATTATATAAATAATATTTATTATAATTGAATTAAAAAAATATTTTTAATGGTAGAAGTGAGCCTCTAATGCCATTGGTGTACTTAGAGAGTTTTATAAAAAAGTATATGTAAAGATATTAAAAATATGTGCCTATTAAAAATTAATATGAGTACAACCTTTTTATTTCAAATTTAATTCTTCATGGCAGAGGAAAGTTTGGGGACTTATGTTATTGTTTTGGTTCTGTTTGGAGTTTTTTGAAAGAAATCCAGACATGTTCTTTTTTGAGAAACTGTCTCCTGTTTTGGGATGTGGGGGTTTTTTGCTGGTTGGTTTTTTTTATGCCAACTTCCACAAGCTTTTTCCCATAAAATTGTTTTGTACAGGGATTGGGCATATCAGTAATCAGCTTCTGTGTTTGTAGTCCAAATTCTGAGTGCTGTCTTCAGTTTATAAAATGCCTCTTTAATCCTCTTCATGCAGCCTGCCAGGAGTAAAAATCAAGCTCTGTTCTGCCTCAGCACTTCTGTTGATGTGCAGCCCCTGTTTCTGATATTAAACACGAAACACGTGACTTTTGGACTCGGTGCTGAAACATTTGGGTGGTTTATTCTGGTTTTTACAAGTTACAGGTGTGGGACTCAGGAGGAGAAACAAGGTACAACCATTTTTAAGTCACATTTTGGAGTGCAAGTTCTAAAAATTTAGCAGTGAACATCAGCAGTTGGAGCTTCACATTAAATCGTTCTCTCTTCCCTTTGAAGTGGTCTGTAGTAACTCTCAAAACAGCCACAAAATCAGCAATTAGGCTGGAAGATGGGTTTGGTTTAGTCAGCCTTGGGAAGTACGTGATCCTCTTTTAGATCAGTCATCGTGGCTCTGTGATATTTCAATAAAAATGGGGGAAAGAACTTTTTCAATGTTGGAGCTGCTAAAAAAAAACTTTGAAAAGGACAACAGAGCTGAGGTGTTGGGAGAAGAGTGGAATCTTTCCCAGGTGCCTTGTCCATAGATGTCCAGAGTGGGACTCAGCTGCTGATTCAGCCTGGACAGTGGCAATGTTGAGGCAGAGCCCAGTTCTCCCACTGGTCACTGGGAACACAGGACAAGACCCTCCAAAGGCAAAGCCTGCTCAGAAAACTTGGCCCACCAGTACTAGCAAGTTTCTTTTCTTGGGAAAACTCCTTGGAGTAGATTTTGTCTACTTCAGTTAGTCTTTATTATTTTTTTCTTTTAACAACTCAATTTTGGTTGAGCATTTTGCTGTAGAAACTCCCATGCTTTGAAATTATTAGGCCTGGTTTTCCTAAAATCCTGAGATTAAACTCAGAGTCTGCTGCCCACATTCCCTTTAACATTGACCTGTGTATGCATTAACCTGAAAACTACTGAAGAACAACTTGGACTGACCATCTCTTATATCTGTTCCCTAAAAATTACTTAGAGATGCCTAAAAAAGAAATTTCAGCCCCAAAAGGGTTGTCCAGCCCTGGCACAGCTGCCCAGGGCAGTGGTGGAGTCCCCATCCCTGGAGGGATTTAAAAACCACGTGGATGTGGCATTTGGGGACAGGGGTTAGTGGTGGTGGCCTTGGCAGTGCTGGGGGAACAGCTGGGTCTTGATGTTAAAGGTCTTTTCCAACCTAAATTATTGTATGTATAAATCTGTTTGTGGAGTGATCCTTCGTTTGCCAAATCCCTCCTGCCTCAAGTACTTGAGGAATTTCTTTCCTAAGCTGTTGCTGATGCAATAGCCATGGATCTGGGAACCTCTCTTAATTCCTCTTTGAAATTCTTTATGCTTTTGGCTTCTACAACATCCCAAGGCACTGAATTTCACAATTAAATTATAAAAACCTCTTCATTTTTGGATTTAACTGTTGCCTGGAAACTTTCCTCAGTGCTCCCCACTTGCTGCTGTAAGACAAAGCATTGATTTGCTTCCAATGCTTCCTTCTCTTTCCCTCTAAGGGAAGTATTAAAGAGCTGTCCAATTTTGGAACTAGATGACAAGATACATCCAGAAGGAGATAGAACCAGTGAACTTTTGCAATCCATTGCTAATGTCTGAATTAATTTTTCCCCAGGAGCACACGTTGATAGGCTCAGACAACTCCCAGGATATCCAGCTGTGTGGAATGGGAATTCTTCCTGAGCACTGCATCATAGACATCACCCCAGAAGGCCAGGTTATGTTAACCCCTCAAAAAAATACCAGGTAAAGTTAAAAAGTACAGCTCCAGTCGTATAATAATTGTCATTTTATTTAGCATAGCAGGATTAGTGGTGCAAAAAGATATACTTGGAAAATAAACTTTTCTCTCTGTTCTGAAGCAAGGAAATTCTGCTTCTTGTATCCTGCTTTTACATTTTAATTGTCACCTGCCTCTCTCTCACTTCTCAATTCATGTGTTTTGTTTTTAATGAGATTCCTCTCAGAGATGGTGTTTGTAGCCAGAGTTTTTCAAAGAGGGGATGAGTAAATTGCATGTGCTTTCAACAAGTAGATGCTCCCTGATTTGCAGCTGCGGAGATGTAACTCCATCAACATTTGAATTAATTTTCTAGGAAATCTGTTGATATGCAAAGAGCTGCTGAAGCATTTGTTGCTTTATTTGATTAAGTAGCGCTACTTGAGAAGCAGATGGTGTATTCAAATTGATCACAAGATGACATGCAGTGTCAGCATCTCCAATAATTTCTCGTTAGCACACAAAATTCACCCTTCTCACATTTATCCTGGGCTGTAGCTGGTCCTGCTTGGAGCAGATTGGAGTGGATGGCACCCTGAGATTCCCTTCAAATTTGAGTTATCCTGCAATCCTATTTTCAAACTTAATCTGACTCTGAAATAAAAGCAGTTCCTGATTATTTTCATTAGTTTATTGTCTTTAAGCTATTTATATAGCCAAGGTGTCTCATGTCTTATTCGAAAATTTCTGCTTTGTGTCTCTATTTCAAAGTGGTGTGAAAGTGTTTCTTTCTAGTGACATTTTTTTTTTCCAGGCCCTTCATTTTTAAGCTCTAATTTTACTCCCCAGACATAGTGTCATAATATCTGGCTAAACATACTGAAATTCATAAGCTTAAGAGATCAAAAGAAGCTGAGTTTGAGGAGTGTATGAAACTGGGTAGATCAGTGAAGTTTCTGGGGATATTTTGTATGTTTGCAAGACATAAACCTGTTCTCCTGTCCTTACTTGTTCCACTAAAGAAAATACTGTAGGGAAGGGGGAAAAATGAAGCCTTATATAGATGCATTTACTTTAGATTTTTGCCTTTTCACAGGACATTTGTAAACGGTTCTGCTGTTGTGTGTCCGATCCAGCTCCATCATGGAGACAGAATCCTGTGGGGAAACAACCACTTCTTCAGGTACAAAAGATATTAAAGGACTTGTATGTTTGCACCAACCCTCTGAAATATCTAAACAAATAACCTAAAAGATCAGTGGGCTTAAAATGATAATCTAAAACTGCGTTGTTTTCTTTTATGCTTGAAAGAAGAACCCGCGTAAAAAAGCGAGAGATCAGTTCATTATTGCCTCAAAATTGTTTGGGTGTGGAAGAAGTGAAAAATTTCATGATGTGTAACTGATAATATCAGGCACTACGTTATTAGAGTACAGAGTGGATTAGTTAGTTTGCCTTCTACTCCCAAACTACGCTCAGTGGAGATCAGTGAATTCTGAAAGGGAAGAATCTGCTGATTTGGATGATCCACTTAACTTTTTGTAATCTTTGAAAGCAACCCTGTGTTTCAGAGTTGAACAATTAATAGTTCTTGAACAGTTTCCCTCTCATTTGAAGGCTGAATTTGCCGAAGAAGAAAAAGAAGGCAGACCATGAGGATGAGGAGCGGGACAACTCCATGAAGTGCAGTAACAGTGTGGAGCAGCTGGACGTGGATGGAGACAATTCCAGCGAAGTGTCCAGCGAGATTAACTTCAGCTACGAGTACGCCCAGATGGAAGTCACGATGAAGGCCCTGGGTAGTAACGGTAAGAAGCACCAGAAATTACTGGGAATATGAACCCGAATATGAGGTTCCATCTTCAGGGGCTCTCAACTTTTCCCCTCGTGACTTCCCGTTGGAGAATTTCCACTTGTGAATGACTCGTCGCAGCCGTTTTTTGGTACTTGAGGAGCAGAAATATCCGTGGCAGGCTGTTTGCTTTGGCAGTTCTTGCTGAGGGAGGAGCCAAAGCTGGAACACTGGTGGAACTGCAGCCTCAAATCAAAGTGTTTTCACTTGGTTGTTTATTTTTCTTGTGTTCTGTCTCACTCAGGCATTAAGTGCAGGGGTTACTGTCTCTGAAAGCATGTTCTTTAATTTTTGTGGTCTTATGTGGCTGTCTCAGAATGGCCTTATTTTGGGAAACAGGAGAAAAGGTTTTTTCCAGCTTGGTCTGTCCCTTTTCTTAATTCTCTTAAATCATCTGTCCAGTGTGTTCTGTAGATGTTTGTTTTGGTCCACAGTTCAGCAGCATTTAAAAAGAATTTGTAAAAATACATTTAAATATAAATAAACCACATTTTATTATACTTTACATATTACCATGTAAATATATAAACATTAAATGAGTAAATAACAAAATGTGTTTTATTATATTTTACATATCAATACGTAAATCTATACATTTATAGATATATAGAAGAAATATAATCTACAAAGATATATAAATATAGATAAGGAATATATAAAATGTATAATACATGTAGTATGTATGTTAATATATAATATAAATATTATTTATAAAATATGTAAAATATATAAATATATAGAAATAGATGCTATATAAAATATATAAATATAAAAGAAAAATATAATAAATAAAAGATTAATAGATAAGAAATATATATTGTATAAAAATATATAATATATATTTTAATATATAAAATAAATATGAATTAATACTATATATAAAATATATAAGACATATAACTATATGTAAAATATATAAGTATAATAAGAGATAATATATGAAATATATAATTAGATAAGAAAAATATAATGAATAAAAATTTAATAAATAAGAAATATATATTACATAAAATGTATAATATATATGTTAATCTACAAAAGAAATTTATATTAATACTATATGGAAAATATATCACTATATGTAAAATATATAAATATATATAATAAATGGATAATATATAAAATATAATGTATATAAGACATATATAATATGTAAAAATATATATTTAAAAATATATAATATATAGTAGGTGTAATATATGTTAATATATAAAATAAATACGATCAAATATCTAACTGTAGTAAAACATATAAATATTTGAAATATTTTAACATGTTACCGCAAAAATACAGTCTCTTTTTTCCTGTGATAACTGCGTTTCCATCACACATCCCAAGGACACTCCTTGACCCGGATTTCACTGTGCCGCCTCCTTTATTTCCCTAGATCCGATGCAGTCCATCCTGCAGAGCCTGGAGCAGCAGCACGAGGAGGAGAAGAGGTCTGCTCTGGAGAGGCAGAGGCTGATGTACGAGCACGAGCTGGAGCAGCTGCGGCGGCGGCTGTCGCCAGAGAAGCAGCACTTCCGCAGCATGGAGCGCTTCTCCTTCCACTCTCCCAGCGCCCAGCAGCGCCTGAGGCAGTGGGCAGAGGAGAGGTGGGTCGGCACACCTCGCCAGCAAGCGGTGCTGCTGGGTTTTGGCAGGTTTTAATGGTGTTGCAGAGCTCCGATGAGCTTCTGACAGGACTCCTGGGGAGCTTGGGGAGGACACGGCCAAAATATTAGTCTGGGGATTGTAGAATGATGGAACAGTTTGGGTTGGAAGGCACCTTAAAGCTCATCTTATTCCAACCCCCTGCCATGAGCAGGGACACCTTCCGCTAGAGCAGCTCCAAGCCCCATCCAACACCTCCAGAATAATCAGATTTATAACGGTGGAAAAGCTGAGAAATAATGAGTTCCTGCTTTGTGATTATCCTGTTCAGCAACAAATTTTACTAAATTTGAGGTGATTGGAAGACATTTTGAGAGTCCTGTATGAGTTTGTTCTTCTGTGGATCATGACTCAGCTGCTGGAAGGTTGTTTTTCCTCTTGACTTGGATCTGTCTGACCTGGCAACCACAGGAGTGCAGAAAGAAAAAGGAGTAAGAGGATGATACAAAGAATTTTAAACCAGAGCATTGCAAAAACAGTTTAATAACCACAGGGGGGGTGACTGTCCTCTCTGCCTCCTCCTGAGGTTATTTACTTCAGCCCCTCTACGATCTTTTCCAGTATTGCTGTCAAAAAGAGCAGCAGTGGAAGGAAGAGGAAAGTTACCCTAAATCAACGTGTATAACAAAGACATTGTCTTGAGAAAATACAAATTTAATATATAGGGCTAGAAAAGCAACTTTTGAAGTAGAAAATATTTGAGACAGTCTGAGAAGGTGTGTGGCTGGAATATTCTGTGGTTCCAAATTCCTGTGCTGCACAGTTGACTCTCTCTCTCTCTCAGACTTGCCAGGAAGGCCAGTGAGCAAGTGGGTCATGTTGTCTGAACAAACCTTTCTCTGTAAGATGGAACATCCACATCTGTGGTGGGAAGGCTCTGGAATGAGCCACACAATAGCTGGCTGTCCAGCAGATGCATGGAGAAGTCTCCAAAGCCAGCAGTATCCTAATTTTAATGCTGCTAAAATCATAGTGATTTTTTTTCCCCTGAAGAAATTTAATTTAATTCACCTGATTCTTGTGTTAAAAGTCATAGAATGGTTTGGGTTGAAAGGAGCCTTAAAGATCGTCTAATTCTAAGCCCCTGCCCTGGTCAGGGACACCTTCCACTATTCCAGGTTGCTCCAAGCCCCATCCAGCCTGGCCTTGGACACTTCCAGGGATCCAGGGGCAGCCACAGCTTCTCTGGGCAACCTGTGCCAGGGCTTCAGTGCCCTCACAGAGAAGGATTTCTTCCCATTATCCCATCTAACCCTGTCCTGTTTCAGTGGGAAGCCATTCCCTGTGTCCTGTCCCTCCATCCCTTGTCCCCACTTCCTCTCCAGCTCTCCTGGAGCCCCTTTGGGCACTGGAAGGGGCTCTCAGGTCTCCCTGGATCCTTCTCTTCTCCAGTTCAACCCCCTCAGCTCTCCCAGCCTGGTTCCAGAGCAGATGGGCTCCAGCCCTGGGAGCATCTCCGTGGCCTCTGGACTCATTCCAGCATCTCCATGTCCTCCTGATGTTGAGGGTCTCAGAGCTGGAGACTGGGATGTCATGCAGGACAGTGTCAGATGCTTTGCACAAGTTCAGGTGGTTGACATCAGTTGCTCTTCTCTCATCCCTCACCTTGGTATCCTCATTGTACAGGGCCACCAAATTTTTCAGGCACAGTTTGCCCTTAGTGAAGCCACACTGGCTGTCATCACTCACCTCTTTATCTTCCATGTGCCTTAGCACAGCTTCCAGGAGGATCTGCTCCATGATCTTGCTGGGCACGGGGGTGGGACTGGCCAGCCTGCAGTTCTCTGGGTCTTCCTTATTTCCCTTTTTACAACTGGGAATTGTTTCCCCTTTTTCAGTCAGTGGGAACTTCACCAGAATGCTACAGCTTCTCCAATATGATGGACAGTATCTTAGCCACTACATCCATCAGTTCCCTCAAGACCCACAGGTGGATTTCATCAGCTCCGTTGGATTTGTGCTCCTTTATGTTCCTTAGATGGCTTCAAACCTGATCTTCTCCTGCAGTGGGTGGTTCATCATCCTCCCAATCCCTGCTTTCGCCTTCTATAACTTGGATGGAACACTTGATTGATGGTGAAGACCAAGGCAGAAAAGCTGTTGAGTACCTGAGCCTTCTCCATGTCCTGGGTAACCAGGCCTCCTGTTTCTTTCCAAGAGGGCCCACGTTTTCCTTAGTCTTCCTCTATCCAGGAGCTTTTCTTGTCCTTGACATCCCTGGCCAGGTTTAATTCCGTCAGGACTTCAGCTTTCCTGACCTGATTCCTGTCTGCTCCGACAGGTTCTCTGTATTCCTCCCAGGCTACTTGTCCTTGCTTTCACCCCCTGTGGAA
>JAWWES010000115.1:113389451-113423234 GCA_035583135.1 Lophotriccus pileatus
TTCTGTCCTTCGAGTCAGTATTTTGGTGATACTCAGGCCATTGTTAGTACAGTACATGGATTTTATTCCAGGTTTATAATTTTTATCAGTTGTTTTAGAAGTTTTTCTCACAGTACTCTGGAGAAGACACATCCAGAAACAGGATGATGAAGAGGGTTAAGTGTCTGCACTAATTGAAAGTTGCAGGCAGTAGTTAACTTTAGCTGGAACTCCAGGCCTGCTGTAACTTGAGGATATTTGTGAAATGCTTAAATGTTCCCATTTCTAACACTTATGCAAGGTGAAAATCCAGGGAAACTAGTGCCTGCAGCTGTGGTCAGATTCCCAGTTAAACTGAACACAAATACACTGTGACAGCTGAACTCCGAGTCTGTCACGCTCGGATTTGGTTGCTCAAGCCAGAACAAAAAAAAAGAACCGACTTTTCCCAAAGATATTCTCAACTTTGTGTTAGTTTTAAACTATTTTTGCCTTGCTGTGACACAATTGCCTCACTGATATCTCTTTCACTGTTTCCCAGAGAGGTGCAATTCTCAGCGAGCCTGCCATCCAGGTGAGAAGGAAAGGGAAAGGCAAACAGATTTGGTCACTGGAAAAGCTGGAGAATCGATTGGTGGATATGAGGGATCTTTACCAGGAGTGGAAAGACTGTGAGGAAGACAACCCAGTAAGTAGAAATTACTCCAGCCGGTTGTTGTGATGGAATTAACATCCCTGTTAAATTTTCAAGAGGGGGGTTGGGTGGAGGCGAGGAGTGAATATGGAAAGAGCAAAGTTTTCCTGAGGTTTTGCTTTTCCTGGTTCTGAAGGGATCTTCAGCATTTCATTAACTCTTATCTTGTCACCTTGATGCCTTGTTTGCATGCACAGTTTGGTGGCAGAACAAAGCACATAATAAGAAGCAGTAAGTAACACAACAGCAGTTAATGTTCAGGAACCTGACAGAGTTAAGGGGAACCTGCTGAGGATGGGCCTTATCCAAAGTAAAATTCTTTTCCATTCTTCCTGTGATCTGATCTGGCCTCTTGCTTGAGCCCCCTTTTTTCTTTCACCAGGCTGGTTGTGCAACACTCTGGAAAGTGTTTCCTGAGAAGTTTGGTTTCCTTGCATGACTGTGAACTTGCTTGCAGGTGATGAGATCTTACTTCAGGAGAGCTGACCCGTTCTACGACGAGCAGGAGAACCACAGCCTTATTGGAGTAGCCAACGTTTTCCTTGAGTGCCTGTTCTACGATGTGAAGCTACAATATGCAGTTCCAATCATCAATCAGAAGGGAGAGGTTGGTCATTCTCCTATAATCTATCCATACTCAACTGTTTAATTACAGCCTGTGGGTCTTATGATGGGTATATGGTAAATACTTTCCAGTTTCGTGTGCACAAGCTCTTTGCTTGTTGCTCTGAATCCCAGCACAGTAGTTGTGAAAGGAGAAGGCTTTGTGAGCATCTTTTTGAGTGAAATAGCCCCAAAATAAATAGTAGAACAAGCTAAAGCTCCACTGGTTTCACTGACTGCCATCAAGAGCAGGTTTTTAAATACACACTGTGAGAACAACTTCAGAGGCAGCAGAGCATCCCAGGCAACATCTTCTGTGCTCTGCCTCATGTGTGCGCTTTGCAGACTCTCTAGAGACTGGTTTGAAGGTGGGATTGTTCCCAAAGTCACTCCAGTTGATGATTTCCTTATGGTTTTTACAATAAAGGCTCTTTGATTCTCACTCCAAAGCAAGTTCTTCGTGCGGTGCAACAAGTGCAATAAAAAAAGGATAAAATGTTGGCTGCTTACAGACCAGAAACAGCAGTGGTTGTAGAAGGGGATGAACTTGCCACTGTTTTCTGGCACACAAGTGATTTTTTTACTCCTCTCTTACCAGGTATCAGGTCGTCTCCACGTTGAAGTTGTTCGAGTGAGTGGAGAGATCGATGACAGGCTGGTGGGAGGTGAGGACAGTCCTGACTGTTCCAGTGAAAACGACGTTCAGGAGAGAAAACTTGTCTGCAGGGTGAGTTCCAGCACCCTCTGAGCAACCTTCTCTCTTTCCATCCCAAGCCTTAAAGAACTTCTTGGCTTCTGACTGTTGGATGTCTCTTTGTAACCTTGTTTTGTTCCTGGAGAGGCTGAAACAATGCAAGATAATTAGATGGGTTTTGGTCCTTTCATTTAACTGTGTTTAAATGCTAAAGTCTCACCCCAGGAAGTTTACTGCAGTCTTGGAAACCATGGAAGATCTGTGTGCTAGGATTGGTGCTATAATAGTTCATTGAAAAGGAGTCACGGAATGGGATAAACTCCCATTGTTCTGTGAATCATTCTCTCTCAATATTTCTTTCTCTAAACATTAAATATTTTGTGAAACTTATACAGGGTGTTTATTACTGTTAATAATAAAAAGAAAATTAATAGGAAGTATTTACCAGCAGTTCTGTGCTGTAGTAAAACACAGGGCAGACCAAGCTACACATGAAAAAAAGCAAGAGGCCAAAAGAATTAGAGGGAGTGGTCCCCAACCTTGCTGACTCCTGGACAATATGAACAATTTGGGAGAAATTGTACTTTTTTCCCCTACTTTTTTATCCTGTTCCACAGAGCTCCATGTCCTTACAAGCAGGATGGGGCATTGTGGCAGGAAATGTTCCCCTGAGGATCCTGAGTGCTGCCTTACTGTGAAAGTCTTACCTAATTTGATCTTAATTTGACAAATGGAGAATAGAGGTTTATTAAATACATGGTTAATTTGATGGCCTTGTTTAGATCAGAATGAGTATTCAAAGCCTGTTGTTTCTGTTTGGCTTTGATTTTGAAATCTGATTTTGAAACAGGCTACTTTTGCATTGTTGGGGTTGGTTTTGTGCTGTTTCTTGTATCACGGAATAAGGACAAGCAGCATTTTAAGCCAAGGATTTTTGGAGAATAAAGGAGCCAATTTTGGTGGAAGTATGAGATTTTTATTGTATTCAATTACAATGGTTTTCTGCATTTCACCATTAAAAAATAACAAAATGTTTTGGTGTGTTTGTAAAATTCATCCCTTTATTTTTTCATTCCCAAGAAATATGAGCCTGGTGACATCTAGTGACAGCGTTCAACTGCTGCACTCAAATGTTGTCTCCAATGGGTATCAGTGCAGGAATTCTATTTTCTAATATTTGGCCTTGCTGCTTTAATTTATTTGTTATCCTTCGCAGTGGAACTGACTAACGTTGTCCTGCCAGGAGATATTTTTCATTCCATGCCTAATGAATTAATGCTTCTCCTGTGTTTCTCATCTCTCTTCTAGATTAAAATACTTCAAGCTACAGGTTTGCCACAGCACCTCTCCAACTTTGTGTTCTGCAAATACACATTCTGGGATCAGCTGGAGCCTGTCAGTGTTGCACCCGAGGTGGATCCTTCCCAATCTTCCGTCAGCAAGGAGCCACGGTGCATGGTGGTCTTTGATCACTGCAATGTAATTAAATTTCCTGTTTTATTAATGAAGCTCTAAGGCAAGCAAAGCAGGTTTATGCTTCTGTAACACTTTTTAGTTGCCTCTTTGCTCACGTTGTAATATTTCGTGGGGTTGGTACCCTGCTAATACGATTTTTGATAAGGACTTAAACATCTTCAGAGTCCCTTTAAGTTTGATTCTTCTACACTGTTCACCTGGACAAAAGTCAGAGGTGAAGCGAATTAATAAATGAAAACATCTGCTCAGCAGAGAGATTTAGGTTAAAGTTTACCCACAGTAAAAATTCAGTGCCTTTGGAGCAGCTGAGTGGAGGCATCTTTAATAGGGACATCTAAAGTCAGGTTGGATGAATCCCAGCCAAATCACCCCAGTTCTTCTCATCATGTTCTATCACTTCTCATTACACCAAGCAATTTAATCCACTTACCATTCATGAAATGGCTATAACACCTTCTGGGGAGTTTTGATTTTCAGGTTCTGAACGTTGGAACATATGATTTTGTTATTTTTGAACTGGTGGATCGGGGCTTGGAACAGCCTGTGGTCATTTTTCAGCTCTTTATAGACTTTAATCTTTAGAAAATCATGTACCTTTGCTCTGCCTCCTGATTTTACAAACTGAGGTGGCAGCTCTTCCTCTCCTCTAAATTGTGTTTTGGGGACCAGGGTGACTTTAAGTACTTATATTAAAGTCAAGGCAGTAAATCTCACAGCCTAAAGTCTGTGCAGCCACAGTTATCAACCCATTTGTCCCTCACAGGAAGTTTCTGTCAATATTTCTGAAGACTTCATGGAACACCTCTATGATGGTGCTTTGGCCATCGAGGTTTATGGGCACAAGCAGAGTGGAGACCGCAAAAATCCAGCCCTGTGGGATTTGGGAATAATTCAGGCCAAAACACGCAGCCTCCGTGACAGGTAAATGTGGAAAACAGCCCCTTAGGTTGGAACTGTGGGAAAATCACTGTCTCAGTGCCTGGTTTTGAAACAGGTTTGGGGTAAGGAATCAAATTTTGAACTGAAGATCAACATGAGTCCATTAATTCTTGGCCATGAAATGCCATCCCTGTAATGTTGCATTGCTTATTAATGTTGCCTTGCTTATCATAGTTGGAATAAATATGCAAACAGGATGGTAATTCAGCCTGAAAGAAGAGGTTGCTTGTTTGCTGGCAGCCATTTGTTGCCCCAAAAACAAACTTGTAGTAGCATTTTCTTAAATGTGAGTTGTTTTGCCTCTCCAATTAGGAGGCAGCTCTGCATCTTAATTTATTGGCAGCTATTTCTCTTTTTACTTCCAGCTTGTGTTGAGCACGTTGAGTATTAAGCTGTACAGGGGGAAGTTTGAAAGAAAAGTCAGGAATATATGGTGAAGAAAAGATGGGAAAACATGCCATAAAATACTGAGTTATGTTTGGTAGCTGAGCAGTGAGTAGCTCTGTCTGTCCCTTTGAATTTTGAAGTTCTACAGAAGTGGCCATTTCTTATTTAAGCTCCTGGAAGAATTGGAGAGAAGGCAGTGATATGATGAAGTTCAGGAAAGTGCCCTGAGTCTTGAAAGCTTCTGAGACAATGTCATATTTCATTCTGCTGTCTTCTGTGTACTTCTGATTGCCCTGACAACACTGGGCTTCTGTGGCAGGAGTTGAGACCAGAGCTTAAATGTGGGATTGGGGTTTGTGTTGGAATCAAGAAAAGGCTTAATTCTGATGTTTGACTAAAATATCTATCAGGAAAATTTATAAGTAACCCCTACATACTCACAAATGATGCATCTATTGCAGTGGTCCTTTGCTTTTGGGGTTTTTTTTCTTCCTTTTTTCACTGGGGAAAGAGAACCCAAAAGAAACAGTATTTGACTTGCTCTGCAGGTGGAGCGAAGTGACCCGCAAAGTCGAGCTCTGGGTTCAAATTCTGGAGCTGAATGAGAACGGGGAATATTGCCCAGTGGAGGTGACTCCTGCCAAGGATGTCAGCACAGGAGGCATCTTCCAGCTCAGGCAGGTAAGGTGGCGTGGGCAGGATTTTCAGCTGTGGAAAAAAAAAGCACGTGGAAGGCTGAGAAACTTTTTGTTTTGTGTGGAGAGGGGGTCACATCCAAGGAGATGTCCAAGCTCAGACCCAAAATGTGAGATTGTGTAAAACAGATACAAGGTGTAAGGAAGTGGAGTCCCTCTGCCAGTGTGAAAAATTCAGCTGTAGAGGTGATCAAAGGCTTCCCTGGAATCTTTTTGCCCTGTTCTGTGATAGAAACCTGGTAGAAAGGACACCAGTCTCCACTGAACTTAATTATTTTTTAAAGAGGTCCAGAGTTCCCTTTTATTTGATCCTTCCAGCCAAGCACTCCTTTGTTCTTGGAATTCTCCATGCATTAAATTGTTAATGCTTAACTGAATAGTTAACATTTTTAAATGATAAGCTATTGCCCAGAGAACACGGGGAATCAGTAAAAGTTAGATACAGGCTGCACCTCTGACCTTGCCAACTCCTTTGATTTTTATTTTCTTTTTCATTATTATGATTATTTCTTTTTTTTTTTCTTTTTCCTTTATGGTTTTACTGCAGAGCAGTTGCTTTGCTGCACTGATAGCATCAGTGGGTGAGAATTTTCAGTCAGGGAGACCAGAGTCAAGAAAAGTTCACTGAAATTCCAGTAGCTCACCAGATTATTTACACTCCCCTTTTGTAGTTAGAGAAGAAATCCTATTTTCCACCTTCAGAAGTATTAAAAATAAAGTCCTTTAAGAGTGTGTTTGAAAGCCCTCCAGAAAAGTAAACTGGGGAGTTGCTGGATGCTGAACTATTTCTTTTTTTTTTTTTTTCTGCAAATACATAAATCCCGTAAACATAAATCCTTGCAACACAGAAGGGGGGGATATCTTGAACACTGGGTCGTTGGGTTTCCAAAACTCACCACTTTGTTCTTCCCAAAATAAAAACCAGAATGGTTGCTTGCCAGTGGCTGCCAGTAGAGGTCTCTCTGGAATTAAGCTTTCAGCACTTTATATTCCCTTTTTTTTTTTTTTTTAATTCCAAGCATCTCAAACTGTTCTTTTGGGCAGGGACAATCTCGACGGATTCAGGTCGAGGTGAAATCTGTGCAGGAATCTGGGACCTTGCCACTGATGGAGGAATCAATATTGTCCGTTGGCATCGGCTGTGTTCAAATAAAACGTGTCAAGTCGCAAAATTATCAGGTAGGAGCGAATATCTCGTGTCAGGTCTGGCTGTTTCTGAGACATGTAAAGCCAGAAGCTGATGTTCTGTTTGCTGCAGTTGGAGTCAACTCCATATGTTTCAAATTTGGGGTTGGTTTTGGGGGGGGGTATATTTTTGAGCATACTTGAATGTATAAATCAAGGTCAGGATGAATTATCAGAACTGCTTAGGGGGTGGGTTTAGGTATTATTCAGGACAGTTTTCCTTCAGGAAGTGTTGTGGAAGATCTTCCTCTTAATCAAAAATCATTTTCCCTGGCAAAAAGGATATTTTTAACACCACCTTCTGTGTCTTTTCTGGTTTTGGTTGGTGGTTTTTCTTCTCTACTCTTAAACACCACAGCCATAACACACTGCTCAAAGAAGAAAACAAAATGCCAATGTTCCTAAAACTCATTAGGAGTTTGTCCTGTAGATTTAACTGCAAATGTTAGACACGGCAGCAATTTTAAGGAAGTATTCAGATTAAAATAAACCAATAGAACATATATTCAAATAGTGTCCAGTTGCAAATGCCAGAGTTACATGAGCAAGTTGTGGCCCACAGTATTTTTTCTGCTTTTGCAGAAATCTCCCTTTCCAGCAGTACCCTGAGCAAATTATTGCAGTTATTCCCCATTATTCTTCTCCTAGTGACTCTGCCTGCAGCCTTTCCATCACAGCAGTCCCTGGTACCCACATTTCCTTCCTACAAAGGGAGGAAACTCCTGAATGGAGCGAGTTTTCCCTCCTGAGCCAGAAAGATTGATTCTTCCAGATTTTCCTTGAGAGCTCTCCCAGACCCACGATGCACAAGCTCCCCTTTTAGCCTGGTTTGTAAGGACAGGTCCCAGGTGAGCATCCCCTCTGCCTCACCCCATGAATTCCTGATCCACTGACCACATTCAACCTCATCCCACAGAGCTGCCAATCCCCAAAATACTACATTTTTTTTTTTCAAAAAGAAACACTTAAAACTCCACTTGAGAGAGAGAGGGAGACCAGTGAGTTGTGCCTGACACTGATAACCCCCCTGGGAAAGGGCTATTGAAAGCCAGGATTTATTAGCCCTGCTGCTCACAATGGCTTTCAGACCTGAGCACCTGGGTTCTTAGTTCCCTTATTAGCATTTCTCTTGTCTCAAGTAAATCAGTATCTATGGAATGTGAAAAATTTTCCTGAAGACCTTGAACTGAGGAAATGCCTCTTCTATATGGCTTTTTAATTTCAGCTTAGCTGAGTTTTTGCTTTCATTATTAAGATACAAAAGTGGACTCCAGGGGCTTGTTATTACTTAAATAGATAAGTGATAACTCCAGGAGGATTGGAGCCCTCATTCCTTTTCCATTCACCGTGAGGAGGGGCAGTTGTGCTCAGTTCAAGTGGCTCTGCTTGTGGTGAAGGTCGAGGATTAAAGGTGGTGTCTGTCATGGGAAAATAATGAAAATAAAATGCTGAAGGTCTACACTGTGGCTCCTGCTGTGGCTGTCATTCCAACTCCCTGATAATTCACAAAGATGTTTGCAGTTCTTCTCCTTTAAATGCTACAGCAAACTTGCCTCGAATCCTTTGTACACACCTTGAATCCTGGGGGCAGCTCTGGGCCCCTCATGGCAAGAGAGACACGGAGGGGCTGGAGCTGTGCAGGGAAGGGAACGGAGCTGGGAAGGGGCTGGAGCAGCAGAAGAGGCTGAGGGAGCTGGGGGGGCTCAACCTGGAGAAAAGGAGGCTCAGGGGAGACCTTTTCCCTCTCCACAACTCCCTGACAGGAGCGGGGAGCCAGGGGGATGTCAGGCTCTGCTCCCAGGGAACAAGGGACAGGACAAGGGGAAATGGCCTCAGGCTGTGCCAGGGCAGGTTCAGGGTGGATATTGGGAACAATTCCTTCCTGGAAAGGGTTGCCCAGCCCTGGCACAGCTGCCCAGGGCAGTGCTGGAGTCCCCATCCCTGGAAGTGTGACTGTGACACTTGAGGACGTGGTTTATTGGTGAACATGGTGGTGGTGCTGTTTGATGGTTGGACTTGGTCTTAAAGATCTTTTCCAGCCTTAAGGATTCCACAATTCTGTGATTCTACCCCAGCCTGTGATTTTTCAGCACTTACTGTAACATTCACATTTTTCCTGCCTGTCCAGCATCAACAGGTTTCAAGCTGTTTCACTACAGTTCCTATGTTTTCTTAGTGCAGTTTAAGTATTCCAGTTGCTTTCAATTATTAAGGCTTCTAATAATTTTATTACTCTGAAATTCTCCATTGTAATTGCTGGGTTGTTCTAGTTCAGGTTTAGATGAGCTGATAGCAGCAAATGTCAGTGTGTTTTAATTCTGTGATCATACCATTGCTACGCTCACACTTTCATGTAAGACTGCAAAAATTGCATAAAATAGTGACCCCTTTTGCATTCAGTGTCGTTTCCTGCTATCAAAAAAATAAAATTAATAGCATGGTTTTGTATGTTTTGACCTAGGAAGAAGAGGATGAAATGGACAGTTATCAGGTAAAAATTTTAAATTCTGTCTCACAAATGCAGGCATTTTCAGACTAAAAAATGTTAGAGGAGGATCAGCATTTTATTGAAATGCAGAAGAGACTAAAAAACTTAAGAACTGTGTAGATTGTTATGCTCCAAAGCCTATGGTGGATGAGAGAGGTGCCATAATGTGTATTTACAATCCAAGATCCAATTGCTTTTTGGTTTGGGGGTTTGGGGGGGAACTGCTGGGGCAGGGATGGATTCCTAATAGGAGGAAACAGTGGGAGTGGTGGGTCATGGATAACGACTGGCGACTGGCGTTTCCAGCTTTACCACAAGGTAGTGGTTAATCAGTTTTGGAGTAGTTTGGGGGCAAAGAACTGTATAAATTTAAGTTTTTTTATCTGGATAGTATGGAAAAACAACTAGAGAAAGAGGTGCCTTGGGCTGGCAAGCAAAAATACTTCCCGTAAGATGTGGAAAGTTAAAGGGTTTGGATCTGTGAAGAAAGATTAAGAAAACTGGGATTGTTTAACCCTCTAGGAGAAGACAAGGCTCAGGTGGGATCTTGTCTATGTAAATGGGAAGGGGTAAAGAAGACAGACCCAGGGTGGAATCCAGGGTGGAATCTGGGAAAAGACAAGAGGCCAGGAGTCTCCACATTAGAAACTTCTGTTATTTATTATTTTACCGTGGTGGTGGTCAAACACCAGAACATGTTGCCAGGAGAGGGTGTGGAGTTTCCCACCTTGGGGATTTTCAAATCCCAACTGGACACAGCCCTGAGCAAGCTGCTGTGGTTGACCCTGCTTTGGGCACAGGAGGGTTGGATCAGAAAATCTCCAGAAGTCCTTTCCAGCCTCAGCTTCTCTTGTGTTTCTGTGCAAAGGAAAACAGGGAAGAGCAAAGGGATTAACTGGAGAGGTTTGCTCTGTCTTCCTGATCCGCTTCTTGGGTGCAAGATGAGCAGAAGGATTGGGGGAATGTGTAAGCCTCAGTTAGGAAACCTTGGCTTCCTTGGGTCAGTGTTTACCGTGATTCCTTCCCCCCACCTTTGCAGGACAGGGACTTGGAGAGGCTCCGTCGGAAGTGGCTCTGTGCCTTAACCAAGCGCCAGGAGTACCTGGATCAGCAGCTCCAGAAACTCGTTGGGAAGCCTGGTAAGGAAAAGGCTGTTCGAGGTAATAATAGTGATGGGTGGGGAGACATGCACACACTTTTTATCTTGATATGGTGTAAAATTTAGAAAAGGAGTTAATGGAGAGTTGAATGTCTGAACTCGGTAATTTGCTTTCAGCGAAACCAAAGTCTGCATGGAATTGGTTGTTGTTCTTGTGGGTTCCTTTGTGTGCTGAATTCCGAGCAGAGAGGGGCTTCTTGTGTTCTGGGGGTGTAAAATCATCAGCACGGGGTAGAGGCACTAAGAGCTGCTCTCTGTTGACATCCTGCTTCTCCAGATAAAACAGAAGATGATGCGGACCGGGAGGCTCAGCTCTTGGAGATGAGGCTGACCCTCACAGAGGAAAGGAATGCTGTGATGGTCCCTTCTGCTGGCAGTGGGATCCCTGGAGCTCCAGCAGAGTGGTATGAGCACACATTGCCATGGGAGGAGTGTAAAGATGATGCACTGAGCATTCCTGCCTTGGGTTGTGGCCAGTTTTTTGCTTTCCTCAATCTGGCCCCTGTTCACTGTATGAGCAAAGCTGTTAAAATTAGGCCTCTTGCTTAAATTATTTTATTGGGTTGTGTATCTGAAATGCAGAAATGCTGTTTGGTAAAGGATACTGCTATTGATCAGGGTGTAATTGTAACCTTCTGAAAAAAAAAAGGAATCAATATTTATTACCACTGCACTTACCATTTTAAAAAATTAGCTAATATGTTAATCACCTAGTTCATTCACTTAAAAGGCTGCTCCCTCCAAATAAAACTGCATCTCCAGGAGCATTTTGTTGCGCTGCTGGTTTGAGAACAAACTCTGTTTAGTCAGCAAGTGTTCCATGTAATTTTCTAAACTTTAAAAATAGTAGAGAACACTTGACTGTAACTGCTGAGCTGTATCAGCTGCGAGGAGCAACTGCAGATAAGGATTCGGGGTTGTTTCACCTCAAACCTCTTGTCTTCAGTTGCTTTCAACTTCCTGAATATCTTTCCTGAGCGAACCTTGAACAGTATTTATTGATGGAATTGAGTGTCGTGGAGTTTTAAGCTGGAGTTTGTTAAAGCCAGCACTGCTAAAACCTAAAAATAGCAAATTCTTGTTGGAAACAAATCAACCTTCACATCAAAGTGTGGGGGTAAGTTTGAAAACAATGAAATATTCAGCATGATTCAAGCACCTTCTATATTACATAAGGCTCCAACCTGCTCTTGTTCACCATGAATTCGCCAAGTTTATCATGAAAAGCCTGAAAAGTCTTTTGTGCCTCATGTTACATTTCTAGCACCTTGTTAATACTGTGTAGCTTCATTTTTCATTCTAAAAACACAGAAAACACCACCTCTGTAACCCCTCCTTCCATGATATGAAAGGTGCCTTAAATGGCAGGTTTGGCTCTTAAATATGTGTTTTGTAAGGATGAGTAATAACTGTAGAGTGGCAGCATCAGTGTTAAAGAACTTTAAGACTGGCTTTTCTGCTTCTCTCTCTGCTCTCTTCCCTTCCATCACTAATGCAGAGGAGTTTGCATTTAATAAATGTGTGTGTCAGAGTAAATAAACTTAATTTTGCTATTAGCATTTAAGGCGGGGGGAAACATTTCGGAAAGCAGAGGTCAAAGAAGATAATAAGTCTAAGAGAGCTGGTATAAAAGGAAGAAACACCAATTTATTTGAGTCTCTCAGAACTCTGCAACAGTAAATTAAAATAAAGCTGTTTGCCAAGGTCATCAATGGTCTGGCTACAAATTGCAGTTGTACTGAATGTAATATCCCGTGGGCTTGTGTCATCAGGGACGTGTGCTGGGTAAATCTCTTACTTTAAATGCCACCATTGTCCCTGTCTTGCATTTTTAGGACTCCTGTGGCTGGTATGGAAACTCACATTCCTGTTATATTCCTTGATTTGAATGGTAAGTGGCTCTTAAAATGACAGAGTACTTCAAAACAAACTTTATGTAACCGATGACGTTATGGAATTTAAGCAAACTAATAAAATTAAGAAATGCCTGGAATGGCAGGTAGATTAACTGCAGAGTGCACATTTTTCACTGAAACATATTGTTTAATGCTTCAAAACACACAGTATTATATATGGAAGGTTTTAGTAATCCCATGTTTCAATACATCCCAGTACAAGATCCAATTTGAACAATGTATTTGCCAGAGACTTCTACTAAAAATTGGGAAATTGGAACCAAGAAAGCAGCAACCCCAAAGCAAGTCCAGGGAGCCGACAGGGCCTAATCAGTCAAACAAAACCTTGTTAGGATGTTTAAGAGAGGATTAATATTTGCAGGAGAAAAGTGTCAGGTGAGAGTGGGGAGGTGGCATTCAGCCTGTTGGGAGGAGATCTGTGCTGCAGTCTCTTGACACTGGTGGTTTGTCCACCTTGGAAAGTGCATCCCCAGATCCAATGGCTTCAGAGAGGGGCTGGTTAATAATTCATTCATGGGGAGGGACTCGAGCCAGGACAGGTTTTGCTTCTCAAACCCCAGATTTAAGGGTTTGTTTAGTCATGATCTAAAAATGCTGTGTTTTCACCTGTTCAACCAGCAGCTTATCTTCAGTTAAAAAAAAATCCCACACCACCTAATTAATGGCAAATGACCAATATATTTAATGTGTGTGTGTGTATATATATATATATATATTTATATTTATATATATACCTGCAGGCAAGGAGGGAATATTTGCAACTGAGAGTCCTCACATAATAGAGGACTTTAAAAAGCATGTCTGAGTCTGTGTCCCCAAATCTTTGTGCACACTTTTCTATACAGAAATGAGACTCTTTTTGAAGTGGAACAATGCAGGAGCTTTTCTTTTGCAGGTGGAGTGGAAATAGCTGAGCTGGGGAGGTTGGTGATGAAAATGTGAATTCGTGAGCTCACCGGATGTTTTTAGAGGGGGATAATTGCTTTGTGTCTCCTCACCTTCCACATTCCCTTCTGTTTGTAGCTGATGACTTCAGCTCCCAAGATAACCTGGATGACCCAGAAGCTGGAGGGTGGGATGCTACTCTTGTTGCAGAAGAGGAGGAGGAATTCTTTGAGCTGCAGATTGTGAAGCATCACGACAGTGAGGTGAGTGAAGAAGATACAGACCAGTGTCTTCAGTTTAGGAGTCTTTTAATTGTTCTCTTTACACATTCAGGTGTGAAAGTAATGCAGCAAAGATCTTCCTTGTATGAGTGACTTTTAGGGAGTCCTCACTGGGAGCATAACCATGATTTGAAAAATAGTAAACCCAAGCATTCCAAAAGCTTGAGATTCAGTTTGTTGTTTTACAAACCAAAACCCCTGAGCAAATTAGGGTACAGGAGCCCCAGCTGGAAAACCAAACCACCTTAATTGTTAATATAGATACCTCTGCATTGTTACACTCATTGTCTTCTATTTTGCCACATAACTCATAGTTTTACAGCTTTTTTTTGTTGGTTTAGAATCTCTGATTTGCTTTTTTCCTTGGAATTTTGGTCCTTTCTCTGAAACCTATTTTTTCTTGTATTTTTACAGGAGCTTTATTCCTGCTGGTTTTGGTAGGTTTTTGTTCTGGTTTATTTTTAAAGCCTGGAAAGATGGCTACTAGGCTATTTTTCTTATGGCTTGAAAATAAACCACTTAAATCTTCAGTAATATATACGTATATATTTTAACATTCAGAAAAAAAAAATCCAGCTTTTGCTGTATGGCTAGAAATGTTTCAGCAAAGTTACTTCTCAAATACAAACAGGAGAATTTTTGTGGTGTGAAGGAAGATTTTCACTGCAATCTCTTGTTGCTCTCTGGCTTATCTTAATAAATTAGTCCAAACGGTCCTGCACTTCTGCATATTTTATAATTTATTTGCAGTGATCCTGGGTATTCAAAGCTCTTTTTCTTTTTTCAAGAGGAAATGTTCCAGAGTTTGAGCAAGTTGGCATTTTTAATCCCAACGTCTTCACTTGGCGAACTAATCTTGATTTTTAAATGGCCTCTTCTAAAGTGCAGGGGATTTTTCTTCACAGGGAGCGAAACGGAGAAGCCGGCTCTCAAAATTTATGTATTATGTATTTTTGCTAATTATGCCTAATTAATTATAGTTAATTATACACCTAATTATGCTTATTAGAGGATGCTTTTTTTTTTCCCCCTCCCCCCCTCTTTGCAGGTGAAAGCAGAAGCCTCCTGGGATTCCACAGTCCACGACTGCATCCAGCTCAGCAAGGGAACGGCGGCGGATGAGAGGGTTTATCTGATTGTGAGAGCCACTGTCCAGCTCAGCCACCCCGCAGAGATGCAGCTGGTGCTGCGCAAGCGCATCTGTGTCAACGTCTATGGCAGACAGGTAGGGCTTTTCCAGCCCTTCCCTCTTCCTAGGACTCTCGTTTTCCTGTCTTTCCCTTCCTCTCTGCCCGAGTGGAAGCATCGCGTCGACGGCATCCGTGGAGACGCTGAGCTGCCAAGTCGTTTCCACAGCATCTCTTACGTTGTGGATGGTCATGCAGCTTGGTTTTAAAGGCACCTAAGAGTGAGAAATTCTGTCACATTTGTGCTTAAGTCCTAAGTGTTTTGTCCCCTGTCACTGGAAAAAATTGGAAGAGGTAATTTCTTGTGAGCTCAGAGTTCGTGTTTTGCCAAAACTGCATCAGAAGAAACGTGTGCCTTTCCCTACTCCTGCAACATGTTCACACATTGCTGACGATTTCTATTCATGCAGCCAGGTATTTAGAAATAAACTAGGAATAGCTGGAGGAGAAATCTCTCTGTGCTAATTTATCAAAAGTTAATCACTGTTGGTGTTTCGTGTTTTCCGCTTAGTTTGTGCTCTTACAACAACGTGTAGGTGAGAGCAGGGTGTTTGATAAATGGAAAGCAGTGAGGTTGTCATTCCGTTTGCAGCATCATGTCCTGAAAAATACATAAATCCTGAGAAAGATGGGGAGGAGGGAGAGTTGGTTCAGCATTGTCTCAGAAAACCCTGGCAGTGATAATGACAAAGCAGAAAGCCTGAATTGTTATTCTGGTTGCACGTGTGTAGTTAAAATGTGAAGCAAGAGCAAAGAGAAGTGTGTGGTCACACCCAGAAACCCAGTAAGCAGGTCCGAACTGCTCCCAGGGCTGGGAACAGAACTACAGTTCTTGGTGCTTTGACCAGACAGAAGCTTTTTCTCAACAAGGGGACGGTGAATTTTTGTCATCTAGAACCAGGGGGGGAGAGTATTGAACAGATAAATCGACCGTGCCAATAATTCGACTTGTGTTAAGCCTTCATCAGTTCTGGTTTCCACAGGTTTAGTCAATGCTGGGTTTTGCTCTCATTTGACACAGAATCTTTGGCTTTCTGGCTGTTTTTCTGAAAACTCCCCGTCAATAACCTTTCCCGGGTGTTCTTCTCAGCAGCATCTTTGAATGACTCATCTCTGCATTAATTCACCAGGCCAGTTCTTAACCCTGCAAGGCGCCAAGTCAGCATAAACAATGACCATGCCCCTTAAATCATTCTTCATAACGATCTCTTTGGTCAAGAATTTAATGTCTGTACTTGTCAATATTCAAGACAAGTCACCTAGGGCTCAGTTAGAGAGAAAAAAAAAACAAATCACCTCTCAAACTAGCAGATGCTTTGTGTGCTGGTGAAGCAGTCACCTTGCAGGGAAGGGAGTGAATTTTTCCCCTGTATCTAAAATACAAACAAGCAAATTGTTTTCTCCAGGTTAAAATCTTTGACTCTCACGTATTTATTGGTTAGACTTTTCCACTTGGACTTCTCTCGTTGCAAGCTGTGTTTATCTCAGCTGAAATCTGTTTAAACCCTGTTTTCCTTTGGTTGTCTCCCCCACAGGGCTTTGCACAGAGTTTCCTCCGAAGGATGTCTCCCCGAAGTTCCATTCCTGGCTGTGGTGTCACTTTTGAGATAGTCTCAAACATTCCAGAGGTGAATAACAAACCAGAGTGTGTGAAACTGGGCTAAGAGCCCCTAACTTTCTGCTTTTCCCCTTATTTTGAGCGTGCTGGCTCTTGCTGCTGCAACAGTGGCTTATGAAAAATGAAGCACATTCCTTCACACGCTGTGACTTAGCAGCAACCTCTGCCTTATCAGTGTCTCTTGTTCAGTGTATTTTGTTGACTGAGCATCTATTTCCTCAGCTCCTTGAAGAAACATTTTAAAGAGAGGGGAGGGGGGAAAAGAGGGAGTAAAAATGGACGGGTGAAGTGCCTGCTGTAGGGAGCACGAGAGTCTTGTAAAAAATGGCAAAAGTGGCTTTTTCTCAGTGATGTCTTTATGCAACTCTTGATTCCTGAGCGTGTTCCTAGTTAGATGCTAATCCTTGCCTTCCAAAGAGATGCTCTATCAGAGCACTTGGAAAAACATTAACACATGAAGAGCCAAAACTCTGATTGCTGCCTGACTCTTTTATGCTTCTGCTGCAATTTGCACTCTGTGTTGAAATGTTTCTCAAGCAACATTCAAGTTTTTTTTCTTGCAACACACTCGAAATTCTGTTTTCCTCTCAGGTTAGATAACGCCCCAAAATGCTTGAGCACTTCTTAATTATGAAATATCTGAATGCAGCCCTTTTGCTAATTAATAGCACCGTCTCGCTGTGAGACTCAGATTAAAAAAAAAAACCAAACCAGAACTCCCAACAATAACCAGGTATTGCTTGAGATGTCTGTGACAGGGGTAGGAGCAGCCGTGCAGGTTCCATGGCACAAGGCTTATATTTAGATCAGAATCTTAGATTAGGTATTAGGAAGAAATTTAGAATAGATATTAGGAGGGAATTGTTTGCTGTAAGGGTGGTGAGACAGTGGAACAGGTTATGGACTCCCCATCCCTGGAAGTGTCCAAGGCCAGGTTGGATGGGGCTTGGAGCAACCTGGGCTAGTGGAAGGTGTCCCTGCCCATGGCAGGGGGTGGAATGGGATGAGCTTTAAGGTCCCTTCCAACCCAAACCATTCAGTGATTCTAATCTTCTAATCTGCCCCCTGAACTCAAGTGCAAGCAACGCTAAATCCCTGCTGCGTGGTTTAAAAACACGTTGCTTTTCGGGACCAATGTGGGAGATTTTTTGTTTCAATTTCAATAGCTGTCATTTCTTTTCACCTCCCCAGGATGCTCAGGGAGCTGAAGAGCGGGAGGCACTGGCCAGGATGGCAGCAAACGTGGAAGATGCAGCCTCAGCTGACTCTGAGGCCTATATTGAGAAGTACCTGCGGAGCGTCCTGGCCGTGGAGAACATCCTCACCCTGGATCGGCTGCGCCAGGTCTGCTTTGGGGCTGGGAGCAGAGAAAACACTGAGAACATCCATGGCAGCACAAGTGTTCTCCTAAGTGCTCACAGTGGCTAACAACACACCCAAAAACCCCCACTCCAGTGCACACCTCAGCCTCCCAGAGTGTCCTCACTCAGCCCCCTGAAGGATGGATGGGACTTTATATTGAATGCAGTTATGGGATGCTTGGTTTGGTTTTCAGTCTGTGCACTGTGGTTCACAAGAAATCCTTGTGTGGCATTTGCTTTCTGAAGGTTTAGTGGCAGTTCTGAAATTACCAGTAGAAATTCCTGTTGTTTTTCCCCCCCGTTCTACCTTGAAGCAACCAAACCCATTCTGTCAATAAAAAAAAAAAGACATTGATTGGGTTAATTTTAAGTAGTATAACTCGATCTGTTTACCAGGAAAAATACAGGGGAGAAAAACATTTCTGGAAAACTGTTCTTCTGGGTATGAATTATGCAAGCACAAAAGAAAAGTTATGCAAAACAAGCTCCAGCTTGTGCCTGCCCGCTATAAATTCAAGGCGGAGTGTGATGCACTCTAAATACTGAAAGCAAGTTTCCTGTCATTTATAATTAGTTTAAAGGATTAAAATAGGAGCTCAGCTTGGAAAGGGAAGTCTGTCATCTCCTAGAATCAGGACTAGCTGTAAAATCCTGCATGTGCCAATCAGCAAAATGCTAGATGTTAAAGTTTATCCACTCTTTAACATTTTAGCCACTTTAGGTGCAGGTTTTGTGTTGCAGTAGACTTTACAGACAGGAGCCCGTACAAAAAGGCAGCTTAGAAACATTTGTCTCATATGGACAAAACTATCCTGGGGTGATCAGGGGCTTAAATTCTTGCAAAACATCATCTTTTCCTTGTTTTGCTTCTCTGGGATTGGCAGGAAGTTGCTGTGAAAGAGCAGCTAATGGGAAAAGGAAAACTCTACCGCAGGAGCCTGAGCTCTCCCAACGTGAACAGGGTGAGTATTCCATGCTGGAATCTGCAGCAGGTCCGCTCTTTCAGTTCCAGGTCCTTAGGATGCCAAAGTCACGGAGCACAGCAATGAATTTCCTTCTTTTTGACCCTTCTGTGCTATTTGTGACTGAAATCAAAGTGCAGACAAAACCTGCTTTCATCATACAGGCAAGTGTGCTTGGAAGCACCTCCCTAAATCCAAAATATCTGAAACATTAACATAAAAAGAACTTTGCATCTTTTTTTTTCTGAACACCAGAGATTTTTCATTTACTTGCCAAGTTTTTGCCATTTACTCTTTTTCTCTAGAGAAGCTACAAGTATTTACTGAACTTAAAGTTGGTAACAGTGTTGGGCATAAGAGAAATGAGACTCCTTCTGTCCAAAATTTGGAAATAAGTCCTTTGATAGAACTGGCAATCAAACTAGTCTAAAACTGTGGCTCCTCCCAAGTCAATAACTGAGATTTCACCTTTTATCTCTTGGGTTTCAGTTCTGCTTTAACCACAAACCTATTTCTTTTCAGCCTTCTTAGTCCAGAGGAATATTTATGAGTTCTTTTAAGTTCTTGTTGAGAAATAATTCGACTTCTCTCAACTGTTTCAGCTCTCTGCAAGCCGCCAAGATTTAGCACCCCCTTACAACCTGAGCAGTAACCGGGTGAGTACCTGCAGGAAATCCTGGGAATCTGCAGCAGGAAAAAGGAAGTGACTCCACTACACCAGTTACAGGGGCTTAAGTGGGGAACATCTGTAAAAAATGGGGCCACATCCATGTGCTCCTGTATCCTTGGGACTGTTCCTAGGACTTAAATAGGTCTGGAGGTGCTGCACTGGACCTCTCTGGGAAAATTCCCAACTCCCTGTCATCCCGAGCGCTGTGGGATGTACAAGGGCATTGTCAAGCTAAAGAGCCCTTCTAAAGCTGTCACCTCTTTGGATGCAAATCTTTTGGGTGTAAGGGACAGATAGATTTGGGTTCATATATAAATTCAGGTCAACATCTAGGACAGAACAGTCGTATGAAGAGAGTCTCTGACCTTCCAGTGGCCTTAGGCTTGTGGTGGATGATAATTCAGCCCATCCCACTGTGTAAAATCACCAGGATAGATCCAAAGTATTTCTTTAAGAGGGGAAAGATTAAACTTATTTTCCAAATCCTAGATAAACTGAAAGGTCTCCTCCTGATAGATATTCTGCCCAGGGAGCCTGTAGTCATTTTAAAGGGGAGAATCTGGTGGTGACAAGGCATTTTAATGCATAATGCAGTTGCATGGAATAATAGAATTTTGATGTAGTGCTCCAGCTTTGGTTGCTAAAATCTGCTACATCTGATCCATGTAGGGAATGCTAAAACATGTGCAGGTGATAAAGTGCTTATAGCAACCCTGTTTGGAGACAACTGTGGGATGCTTCAATATTGTAGGTTTGGAAAGGCAAAACTTAAAGGGCAGAGTTCTTAATGATTTCTGTTTTTCTCCTCCCCTTCCCCTCAATGATTTCTCTCATTGCATGTTTCAGAGTCCAAAGGTGCCAGCAGAGGTAATGCATTAGGTCCACCTAATGAGTGGGATAATAATTTTATCTCACTATAAAGTTTATTTTGCTCACTCACACGCTTTTATTTCCTGCTTTTGAAGATGCTGCTGGTGGTGCCTCGTTTGCATAGTGCACAGCAAAGGAGTTTTTCCATTGCAGAGCTGGTCATTAATGCAAAGTGAACTGGTACAAAGCAGAGAAGTTTCTCCTTGGGTGCATCTGATAGTTTGTTACAGAGCTGGAGCTGTTTTAGTGCCATTTCTCCCAGATTTTTTGGACAGGGTGAAGTTACTTCAGAAATGGCCCCATCTAAGCTAAAAAAAAATAGACATGAAAGCAGGCAAATCTATAAATATCTGCCAGACATGTGAACACTGGCCTGGAGATGAGATAAACCCTGACACTTTCTTCCAAATCCTTCTCAAGCTTTTGTGTGTGAACAGCTCCTGGTTTCTATGAACTAATGATTTAAAAGTAAATACTGGGCCAATGGAAAACAGGTTTATCCTTAGTTTCCAGCTAATGCTCCTGGAGCAATGACTCTTTGTCCCAAGCTTTGGTTAACTGGAGTTGACTGGCAGTGGTTTGCATGAGGTTTGGCAGCTCTTGCTGTGGTTGTAGGTGCTGACAGACACTGTTGTCCTGCAGGAATGTGGAGCTGGGGTGGTGGGGGTCATCCCTCTGCTTGCAACGAGCTTCAGTTCAAGGCACTTGTTACTCAGGACATGGAGGGTGCAAACTCCTCAACCTGGAAATTTGTGGTTTCAAATGGATCTCTGGTTCCAAGGCCAGGCTGGACAGGGCTTGGAGCAACCTGGTCTAGCAGAAGGTGTCCCTGCCCGTGGCAGGGGGGTGGAATTAGATGGCCTTTAAGGTCCCTTCCAACCCAAACCATCCTGTGATTCAGTGATCCAGTTTCCATAGGGAGATGAACAAAAGCTTTTGTAATCACAGGGAAATATTTAGCAAGTTCTTAAATGTCCCTGTAGCACACAGACTAATCATGAAGCTCACTAGTGGTATCAGTCCTGCCTGTTTTAGCATAAAGGACGTGAGAGTGGCTTGATAGGCAGAGTTTTGGCTAAGCTGGGTGTCTTTGTCACTTCTTGAGAGAGCTGGTGAGAAAAGAAGTCTCCTCCAACATTCATGTATTATTATTTTCCCAGGAATTTGGTCTTGTTTACAAATAATGAGAAGTTAATCTAAACAAGGGATATATTATATCATAAGAAAACACCAGTCTCAGGGTAGTACCAGCACCCAGAATTGGGTGCAGAACTAATGTGTCAAGCCTGTGAGCTTAATAGTAATTAATTATTTAATATTAGTGGGAGCCCTCAACTAATTCCAGATTATTCCTCTCCTTGACTTTTTATTCCATGACTTCATTTCCTCTCTCTATTTTTAACACTGTTATTCCTCACATCCCTGCTGTCTTCACCATGGATTTTTTAGCTTTGTGGAAGGGGCTCTTGAGTCTCCTTCCTCTTACATAGAGCACCATCCATGCTGGTAAAGTTTGGAATGTGGATGCTGCTTCTTTCTCCAGCACTGTGAAGAGCCAGGACTCATCCCCCTAAATGACAAGAATATCAAACAAGTTGGAATGAGAAGCAAAGGTGGTGTTGGTGCAACTAAAACAGGCAGCTTGGAAGTTTCCAGAATTACGGCCTGGATTCCTCTCACAGACACAATTGACTGATTTTTACTAAAAACATGGATGGATGGTCACACCTCCACGAAGAGCTGGAAAAGCCCTTCTCCAGGACTGGAGCAGAGGTGTGGGTTTGGCACATTTTGGAGGAAAAACATGAAGGGATATATCTCTGTGTGCTGACACCACAGAGGGCTTCCACTGGGCTCTTTTTAATAATAACTCGTAAAATTAAGCTGCTTAACTGGCTGGGAAGGCAAGGAGATACCTTTTAAATTCACTTCAGGAGACAGTCTGCTGGACTATTCATATTCTGTTAACAGGGCTACACGTGGTCTCACCTCTGAGTTCCATCTGCTGGCTTAAATGAGAAAAAGCCAATTTTTACCCCTGTTATCACCACAGATATGGTCGCAGGAGAGTGAGATGAATTTGATTCTTTCCTTGCACATCAGCACACGGCAGGGATGCAGGAGCACAGAGTGTCTTGGTGGCGATGTAAGATATGGAGACGAATTTCTTGTGTTCCAGGGTGCTTACGTTGGAAATTTAACTTCATTAAATTTACTTGGAAACTGAATTTAAAAACTGAGTTGACTTAGCTGGATGAATCAGGTGCACAGAGAGTGGAAGGCACCTCTGACTTGTTTCATGAGTTGTCGTTAAAACACCTTTGCACAAAGCCGTTCTCTCTTGGACGGTCATCCTTCCTTGCCCAGACGTCCAGTATTTGTAGCTCAAAAGCCAAATAAGACAAGACTGTGCCACTTGACCTTCGGGTTTTTCTGGGAACCAGAGGTTGGTTTTTTTTCAGCAAATTGATAGCAGGTAGATTGGATTTGAATGATCTTGCTGTTCGTGAGAACAAGTGCCTTTTGTCCCGGCTGTGTGTCCCACCTCTGTGCTTGTATTGAAGTCATGGTCACCTTTTCCTAAGCCTTTGCTGAACTGCTTAAATAATAAAAACACAAGAACTATTCATTTCTCTTACCCAGTGGCTGCATTTTAATGGTCTGTCAACCTCAAGGAAAGATTTGTCAGGTAAAGCCTCCAGATTTCTTAGGTAGTGATTGCCCCTGTTTGCCCTAAAGATTTTGTGCATGTTGGGGGTGACCTGGAATTAATTCCCTGGGGGTTTTGGTGGAGGATGTGTGAAAGAAGGGAAGGCAGGGGAGAAGAAGGAGAAGGTGTTAGAGAAACAAACCCCTTTATAAACAGCTCTGCTTTAAAATACATCAAGGGGCACACATTCTTCTGGTGGCTATTTTGGATTTGTTAATTTAAGTCACTTGACCTCTGTTTGGTCACTTGGCAGAGACCAAATATATTCATGAAGTGATGGCTCCTCTGGGCAAATGATTTACAAGCTTCCTTTCTTTCTCTCTCTCTCACCACCCTCCTTGATGGAGGAAAGATTCACAGCACTGAAATAATAGTCATTGCTTAGATTTAAAGTTTTAAATCTTTCAGTGCAGGTGGGAAACTTGGGAACTTCATCAAGTTAATATAGTTAATATTTTTTTTTTTTTGAGATGGGTTATCTTTCAGCCCAGCTTAGTAAAATCAATCATTCATGAACTACCTTCTGCCTCTGCAGATTCTTTGCACAACAGTTGACCCTTTCAGTTGCCTCCAGTGTTTCCTTTTCCAAATGTTTCTGCATCTGTTGCCCTGATTAACCTAATTCTAATGGTTTGTTTTCATTGTGGAGTTGAGGCTCTCAAATCTGACCTTCAGTCTAAAATGATGATCTTTCCACTCTCTCCAAAGCGAGTGTTATTTGAAAACCCAACATGCCTAAAGTATATGATCAGAGAAGTCCTTTTCTCGGGGCATATTCCCATCTCAGGGCCTTCATTTTATTTAACCTGGCAAAATACTTAATACTGTGGATGACTACATTTTCTACATAATTTTAAGGCTGAAGCAAAATTTCCAGAAGATCCTGAGAAAAAAGGCTTTTCCCAAGGAAAAAGTCCCTAAACATGACACTAATCACTAACCATTGCCATTCTGAAATGAATATTCTGATTTTTACCTACTCCATTTTTTTCCTCATCATTCCCAAATAGGGCAGAAAGTCAAGAGACTTGCCTGAACTGATTTTTCTTGGAACAGTCAGTGAAGGGCACTTCTGACTCGACAAATCACAATTCAGGAAGTGATTTAGTCGCTCCTTACCTGCCCTGAGCCCATGTTCTGGTCAGCTGGAATATTCTTAGTGTTTGTAATATCCTTGCTGTTTCTTACGTCTCTGTGGTCTCCAGAAGCGCTTTTAGACTTGGCTTAAGACGTGTCACCTTTATCCGTTTGGCTGAGATCCAAAAGGAACACTAATCAAGCTTTGTTATGTCCTCCAAAAACAAAGTTTTCAGACACTTTCCACTCTTCCGTAGTTCTTTTTTCCTAACCCAACGCCAACATCTACCAGGCTGGTGGCAGAACAGACCAGAAGGCAACAAAGCCAAGCAGTATTTCAAGATTGTTTTGAGTCTTTTGAGGTTTGTGGGTTTTGTTTTTTATTAAACTCCTCCAGCACCGCTGAGCTGGTGCATCCAAAAAAATACTGAATTATCTGAGATACTTTCCCGGTCTGCAGAGAGTGTGAACTGTTTTCTCAGGGTTTTGACTCTTCTCTTGCAAACTGATTCATCAGTGGGAGCCAGAGACTCCAGGAAATATTTCACATCCCAGAAAAAAAGACAAGGTTGAGCACAGTCTGAAGTTGCTGGCTGTTTCCAGGATGTCTTTCAGTGTCTGCACGTGAAGTTATTAAAACATCAGGATGAGGAAAGCAGTGTCTGAAGCAGTGTTTGAATGGATATAAGTGGGACAAGGCTGCACGTGGTGAGGCCACCTGAAAGGAACCTGCACTCATGGAAAACACAAGACTGCAAAAGCCTAAAAAGGGTTTGTGGATGAGGGGTAGGAGAGAATGTTTCACAAAAGCATTTCGTGGAATTTTCCAGACTTTTTGATGTAAGACAGGGATGAGTTGCAGGTCACAGACAGTGCTGAAGTTGGGGGGTTTAAGGTATGGGTAGAAAAAGCTCTGCCATCTGTGCTGACAGAGCAGGAAGGGCTCAAACACCAAAGTCCTCAAAAACATGAGGCTAAACTGAGCCCTGGAGTGTCACTGCTGGTCCCAGCCTGGGTTCTCTCGCTTGGACATTCAGGATGGCTCAGAACTCAAGGCATCCATCAGCCTTTGGTTATCCCAGATTTTGCTTCACAGACACAGCCCAGGTCTGTACATCCAGCAGGAGGGATGTGAGCTGGTAGAGGTCTGAAGTCTTGCCAAAGTGCAAGTTACTTGCTATTCAAAGCAGGGGGCTTTGATGGGACTAACCTATAGATCCAAATGGAAATGATTTTTGCCCTGGGCTGCTCACTGTGACCTTCAACCCATTGGAGAAATCTATTCCTCCTATCCTGGCTTATTTATTATTTGTGAAACATTCATGGCTTGGAGTTACAGTTAAGGTTAGTTCAGCTGCCTGTCAGTTTTCCATTCAAGGTCAGATTAATTCCTTGCATCCAACAGTGTGAAGCTTCTTGAAAAGGCACTTTTCCCCTACCTCTTCCTCCAGGAAAAAAATATGTTAAACTTCTGATCTGGGATGCAGCAGGTCCATCCATTCCTTGCTTCTCCTTTTGAGTATGTTCACTGTGAAAGTATTTTTATTTCTGTTATGTCTTTTAAAAAACAGTCAAGATTTAGGTGCAGTATAACCCAGATGAGTAGAGATGTTGTACCAGCCATAGCAAAACCCTTTGAAAAAATGGGATAAAATCAGTCTGACTGCACCATCCCATCCTTGCAACCTCTATTTTCTGGAAAGTTGAAGCTTTCCAAGCTTTTCCTGAGAGGACTTTCCACAGGACACTGGATGCTTTTGACCCCTTGACTCGTAAATGGATATTGAGTTGCCTTAAGGTCTCCTATAAATTAAGTAAATTAGAAGGGGCTGCTTTGGCAGGCATTGCATGTGTGCCTCCATCAGAAGTTTGCAGGACAGCCACGTGGATTTTGGTGCCTCTGCACAAATCAATGTGCTCAGTTTGGTGAAGGGATTCACTGTCCTGTATCCACATGAAACTTCCAGCAAGAGACACGCTCTGGACAGTCACTTAGTGTAATCATTGCAGGTAAATTTGACCTATTAAGGATGATAGACCTGGGAAGAAATGGATTTGCCTTTGTAAAAGCCAGAGAAATCACCCCCCCATGTGCAGAACGGTGTGCACCTCCCTTGGGATCCATGGGAAAACCCAGCTAGAGAACCCTGGGATCTTGGGAAGGTGAATGACCTACGGCTTTCCCAGTCTCTGTTTCTCCCTTCCTCATCTCCACTCAGTCTCTTCCAGGTCTGAAATCATGTTTCATCTTCACTAACCATGTCAAAACCCTGTCCTTGCTGGATCTCTTCCCTGGCTTCTGGTGTCCACAGCTTGTTCCTTCATATCCCATCTCTCTCTTTTCCAGGCTATAAGAAAACTTGCAGTTCTCCGGTTGCTTCCTCTTGATCTTGAGCTCATCCTTTCTCTGACTCCAGGCAAAAACATGCAGCCTTTAGGTCTTGTATTTCTTGTCCTGGTCAGAGCTCTGTGTGTCCTCTCCCCTCTCTGGCACTACACCCAGACCCCACTCATGAGTAGATGCACAAAATATTCAGGAATTTTGGGGAGACAGTACTATATTATTTTCACCTGGTTGTAACATCCAAAACACAAGGCACAATTGAGTGAAATGTCACAGTTTTGAGGTCTGCAAATAAACTTTTCCTGTGCCTTTATGCTGAAGGTGCTCCATCCTTGCAGGGCTGGGTCTTCCACCTGAAAATGCCTCCGGGGAAGGGTCTTTCCTCAGCTCTGGAATTCTGACCTTTGCAAAGGGGCTGTGCAGGCTGGTGTGGGGGTCTCAGCATTGCTGTGCTCTTGCTGGGGTGCCAACTTGGGAAAAATACAACTCCTTTTCCCCCCTCTAGGGTCGGTGGGAGAGTCAGCAAGATGTGTCCCAAGGTGCCACAAGTTCCAGTAGAGGGATTAGTCCGTCTCGTACCTCCCTGCCGGGCTCTGGGCAGCAAAACCACTCTCCTGATCCAGGTAAAGGAATTCCTACAGCTCAGAAAACCTCCCTAAAAGTGCAATGAAGCTACTGCAGCTCCTGAGTGCCAGATAAAGCTGAGCTGCTCTCAGAGAGTGCTTTGCCTTGGCTAATTCTTCGACCGCTGGAAGGTGTTGTCATAGACTAAAAAGATAACAGTGTGATAAATTCTTTTAGGGGGTTTTGTGTTTGGTTTTTTTTTGGTTTTTTTTCCCCCCCAAATAATAACCACTGTAATTTTGTCATTTGTTTTTTTTCCAACAGGCATTGGTAGCCTGGCTGCTTCCTACCTGAATCCCGTCAAGTCCTTCGTGCCTCAGATGCCAAAGCTGCTGAAGTCTCTCTTTCCTGTTAGAGATGAGAAAAAGGGCAGGCAAACCTCACCCCTTGCACAGCAGGTAAAGCATTAAATCACCCAGGCTCTGCAGCAATCTTGGCGAGTGCTGTTAGACTTGCTGGCAAAGTGCTGCTTTATGTGTTGTTGCAGGGCAAACCAGGCTTTTAGTCACAGCAAAGCCTCGTGATGCATTTCCCCTCCACTGTCCAGAGATAGTGGGAGCTGTTTGAACTTATTGGTACACTCAACCCACTTGGCTTTTTTTTGCAAGTGCCAGCTCTGCTCCCAGGGTGATTTATGGGGCTCCCACTCGCAGCAACAATAGTAAAATTTATGAAGTGCACTTAGCGTTGTTTGGGCACTGCCAAGAGGGAAATGTGATTCTATTTTTAATTCCTTATTTGGTATGCCCTTCCCTCCCACCCCTTGCCCCAGCTTGTTTTACCTTTTACCATCTTCTGCTCTGTACTTTGGGCAGTTGCTTTTGTTCATCCTTCTCTGTTCCACGTGTCAGGGAATTACTTTATTTCCTTGGTTTTTTGGATGTTGGGCAGCAAAGCTCCACCTGCTCCAGATGTGGCTTCTGTGCTCTGAGTTAATGCCTGGTCAAGCTGACTAAAAAAAAAAAATCTCCTATCTTTAAAAAAAAACCATCAGAATCCCATTATAAATAATATTATCTTCTTTATTTGCAAGGTTCTGGTTTATTTATAAAGGAATAGTTCTCTGTAGTGTAACACTGGAAGGTTTAACAGACTGTTGTGAAGTTAATCTGGAGCCAGACCTCATGTTAAAAGTTTTTTGGGGTCCATTCTGTCCCTGCTTTAACCACCCAGGTTATTCTGCTGTCAACCTGTCTGGAGCTCTGGAGGCTCATAACTTGTTAACTTAGACCTCTCCTCACCCCTTGCCATGCAGACAAATGTTTTAAAGAGTATCTTTCTCAAAACAAAGCGAAACAAACCCTGAAATCCTCAAAAAAACCTCTTTTTTTTTTGGTGGTTGGATGCAGACATTCTGCTGAATTTTTGCTTCAGCCAAACTTGCTGTTGCAAGAACATCCCAGGACTGCAGGAGGTTGTTTTGGCATCATAAAAGTGCAGTACATATTAAGTAAATAAGCAAAAATAAATCCACTGGCACTTGAGTATTTTTAGAAGTAACTTATTACACACGTAGCACAAATAAGAATAAGGCAGGTTTGAAATATTTTTGGTTTGACTGGGGATTTGTTCTCTACAGAGTAACAAAAGGAGCAAATTTTACTTATTTAATGCTTTGCATTCTCACCTCGCCTTTTGCTTTGGTGTTGAGACTGGAGTCATAGAAACCTGCTCATTTATGAAAGGCAGGGAATTAAAATGAAGACAGTGGCTTTCTTTAAAGGTATTTGGGTATCAAAAGATGCAAATAGATGCTCTTTACAATTGCAGTGAGAGCCTTTCACACCTTCTTGAATTCCTACTGAATCAATGAGAGCTGAGATGAGAAATGAGGCCTAATTTCCTGTCTCTAGTCTAACCACCTGTTCCCACTCCTTTACTGCTCAAGATCAGTCTTGTTTTATTTGTCTGGAAGTCACTTTTTAAACTACAGAGACACCTCTTTAAAGAGATTTTAATTTCTGTTATGGATTACTAAGGAAAGTCAATCGGATCGTGATCTCAACCATTTTTAATAGGAGGGAAAATGCTGAAAATGCTTTGCTTTTTAAAAAAATAAAAGCTGATCTATAAAGAGGAGTGTGATGCTTTAATGCTTGGTTGCACTGGGGAGCAACCCAGGTTTTTCCATGACCACTGGATCTCTGTAACATAACGAAATGGTAAAGTTATTCTCTAGTTTTGTGATAGAACAAATCAGTTGTGCTACAAATACAGTGGTTTGAGAGGTCTCTGCATGTTCCTTGGAGCTCTGTCAGTAAGGAAACATGGTTTCTTCACTCTTTGTTAGAAATCCCAGTGAGTCACTGAATATCCTGAGCTGGAAAAGACCCACAAGGATCAAAGTCCAGCTCCTGGCTCTGCACAGACGCCCCAAAATCCCACCCTGTCTCTGAGAGCATCATCCAAACACACCCTGAGCTCTGGCAGGTGCTGTGCCCGCTGCCCTGGGGAGCCTGTTCAGTGCCCACCACCCTCTGGGGGAAGAATAATTCCCTCATCCCCACCAAAGGAAAGAAGAGAGAGCAAAATCTGACAGAACTGCCCCAGAATTAGCAAAGAAATTCGTGCAGCACAAAAACAAAGAGGTGCCGTTGCAGCAGGGCCGGCTCGAAGATCATAAATATCCCCTCTCATAATCTTTCTTTCTGTGCCTTTCTAATGGCCTGAGGATGCAAATGTGGGCAGAGGAATTGAGCTGGAGGGGGTGATGGATGGCTGTGGTACCTGGAGGGGGGACGTGGGGGGCTCTGGGGGTCACTGCTGGGCAGGCAGAGTTAACACCTCATCGCTTACCTGCCACGGAGAGGCAGCCAGCCAGGAATTCCTGGGAACTGCAGGGAACTGTGCCATGGAGAGGGCACAAAAATGATCTTTCTGGGCCTCAGAGAATACAGAACAGGGCATGTTGTGCTGTGGAAGGATAGAACTTCAATGCACAGTGGCAAAGGACATAAATGAGTGTGCAGGGTGGGAGTAGGTGAGCGATAAAACTACAAAAGTATAAAGGGAAGGAGAACCCAAAAGGATTTTTCAGCTTTAATTGCAAAGGAATCTGACCCCTAGCTGGGAAGTGATGGAGTTTTCTTGCTGTAAACAACAAATTGGGAGAGGAAGGTTCAGGAACAGAAATGACAAAGCAAATGGAAGGATTTAAATCATCTTTTCCTGGCTAAAAGCTGAGGTCTAAGGGGAGGTTTAGGTTGGAAATCAGGGAAAAGTTTTTTACCCAGGGGGTGGTTGGGCACTGGAACAGGGCCAGGAGCTGGACTCGATGATCCTTGTGGGTCCCTTCCATCCCAGGATATTCCCTGATTCCATGAAAAGCAAAAGAGCTGATATGTAACAACAGGTTTTTGAACATAAATACCAAAAATCTAAGTGGATCCATTTAGTGCTTTCCCCTTTTCAAACAACTACAGTGAAAGAGAATGTCCAAAGTGCTTGTCAAGCTCCCTTTTCAGTGCACGTCTTGATACATTATTTGATGGTACTTAATTATTTAATGTCATTTAAAGCCATTCTGGAAAAATGCTGGTGAACCATCGTGAACTGGCTGGCCCAGATGTTGAATTAAATTCCCAACGTGGAATAGTTGACTTATCAGGGTTAGGTGGCTGTACAGCTCTGCAGAAAGCCTCAGGTGTGTTTTGGTGCTCCTTGTAAGCAGGATCTTGTGGCTAAGGTGGCTTTAGTGCTTCTGAGCATCATTTCCAAGGGAGCAGGACTTCACCTTTTCCAGGTTTAAAGCTGAAGTTAAGTTCACCATGACCGAGCAACATTCCAAGTGGATGTGGTGCCAGATCTCTGATTCTGTGTGAGCAAATGAGGGGTCAGTTCTGCTCAGTCATTGAGAAAATACCCTTTTTTATTATTTTATTATTTTAGCTGCTTTTTATTTCAGTTATGCCACCGCTCAGACTGGCATCAACCTTGAAGCAAGCGAGCACACACCGAATTACCTCCACAAAATGATCTTTCCTGGTGCTGTTTTTGTTTGTAGTGGTTGCTGGGGTTTCAAAAAAAAAAATGCAGAGGAAGTAGAAAATACCCTTTTTAATTATTTTATTATTTTATTTTTATTATTTTAGCTGCTTTTTACTTCAGTTGTGCCACTGGTCTGACTGGCATCAACATTGAAGCGAGCGAGCACACACGGAATTACCTCCACAAAATGATCTTTCCCGGTGCTGTTTTTGTTTGTGGTGGTTGCTTCAGTTTCAAAAAAAAAAAAGAAAGGCAGAGACATTCCAGTCAAGGTGGTGGCAGTGAAACAAAATTGCTGTCTTTGACCTTCTGAAGCAAGTTTAGTAACTAATCTGGAGAATAATGAACCGCAATTAATGAAATCTGCTCTCGTATTCAAGTGTGTTTCTCAGACAGCACATAAAATAATTGAAAGAACTTCCTGCTCTCTAATTAGTTAGATTGAATTAATTTGGCATAATAGGATTCTTTATGTAACTGGCAGAACGGCTTCCGATGAAGCTGTTTATGTACCTAAAAGATTGGTTTCTGATGAAGCTGTTTATATACTTTAAAGTTAGAAAATGCCTATTTTCTCCCTTATCTGATGCCTTTAAATTAATTGCCAGTAGTCTGTAAATAAAAAAAAAAAAAAAAAGCCAAATATTTAAACCTTTTTCCACGGCTGGAATCGCTTTTTTGTTTCCCAGCCTGTTCTTTAAAAAGCTCACACAGAGTGTGAGATTTAGAGCCTTCTGACCCTCACTGCTGATGGGGAGAAGTGTAAAAATCCTTGTGTAAGATATGCAGGTGGATGGAGAGTCAGAGCTTCACCTCTCTGGGCTCCGTGATATGATGTAGGAACTGAAGCTCCTTTTTATTTATTGGCGTGCTGAGGTTTTCCTGGGGTGTGCACCGAGCAGAATTCCTGCTCTTTCCCTTATGACCCCATTGCTGATCTCCAGGAACAACTGCCCGTGTCATTACATCTTAAGGCACTTGAAATTCAGCTCCTGGGCTTTGACATTGCCGTGGCAGGAGCCAGTTCCTGGGAGCAGTTGGGTGAGCGGGTTTCGGTCGCCTTCGCCCTCGAGAACCGTGGTGGGTGCTCAGATGTCTTTCTGTTGGCACGTGGCTTAAATGAGAGGTCTTAAATCACAGCTCTCTTTAAAAACAGGATCATAAACTCCTTGAATATCCATGTGCTAATGCAATTCATTTTTGGTTCGTGGTGTAGGCACATGGACAGAGAGGGGGCAGCTGTCAGTTCTTTCTCTTTTCACCTTCTCACGCAGCCACAGTAATTAATCTTAAAAACTAATGAAATGCAGTTAATGAAAAGCTTTCTAAATAGACAAAACCCTCTTTTCTGGCAGCCCATTAAAAAAAAAAAATAACAGTTTCATGGATGGGCATGGTGCACAGTATAATTGCTAGAACTGACATTCCTTAATCAAATGTAAATAATGTGGCCTTGGAGAACCTTCTTTAACATCTTGAAGGCCTTTTTTGTGTGGTTTTTTTTTCCAGAGTTTCAAATAAAAACTCATTTGAATGCTATAATCAGCAGAGCTCACCAGATCCTCTGTGGCCAACTGAGCTCATATGTGTCCCCCTTCTTGTGACTCGGTTGTTGGTGTTTTGATTTCTTTCTGAGCTCAGTTTTCGCTCTCATTCTCACACAAACAGTTTTTAATGAGAAAAGTGGCTCTGAAAGCTTCAAACCGCGCCATCTTCTTTAAGAAGCAACTTAAAAATCGTTATGAGCTACCCTTTTAATCTGCCAGGACCTAGAAATGAAGTAATTTAGCTGCCCAGAAAATGGCACGGTTAATTTTGCATAAAATAGTACCAGAAATGGGGAATTCAGAAGCCACAGGCTGACACGTTCCACACATGGAGGGTGGAATAAGAGGGGTTTGTTTGTGTTAATTTTTAAATGGCTTCAGAGAATAAAATGAACAAACACCAAAAAAAACCACAAAACATCAAACTAACTTGTGCTGGGTTCCAGGTCTCCTTTTGGAAGGCAGGAGATTTTCTATTTCAGTGATTAATGACTTTGCCCTCAATTTTAAAATAATTTAGAGAGGAATATCGTGGGGGGAGGGCGATCTTTTTAAAATGAATTCGACTTTTTCTGGCTCTGCCCTGTGGGATTTGGAACTCTTCCTGCATTTCTGTGGATGTCTTGTGCGAGTGTTCTACCCAGAGTGCTCAAAACTGATTTAAAACTGTTTAATGAACTGTTAATGTCCCACTGCAGAAGTTCCCAATAGATGCTGTTAAAAAAATGATGTAATCATAAGTCAGTGTGAGGGTCCTTGAGCTCAGTCACTCCTGTCTGGGGGTGGGAAGGCACAGAAAAAAGCAGTGGGAGTTTTTGGATAATCCCCTTTTAGGACTGCATCAGCTGAAACCTTGGATAAACCATTTCTGGAGCTTGGAGGATAATTCTTGGATGCTCTGGCCTGGTCTGTTCTGTCACTGCCACTGAACTTTGTCCACAGTGGGTGTTAACACTGAAGGGTGTTTCTATGACATGAAATCAAAGGCTTTGTACTGAAGTTGTCAGTCAGAGGTGTTTTACAAAATGTTTAATGGCATAGAAACACCAAAAGTGTTTCTCTGAGCTCTCAGAAGAGGAATCCATTATAGATATGTAAAAATTGTATGAGAAAGAGTTCATTCAGGATTAATTTTGGTGCCTCTGTAAGTGAGATGCACAACTGCTTTTCCTGTTCAAGCTCAGCAAGAGAGACCAGGTTGGTCTCTACTTTTGGTCACCTCAAAGGATGTGCAAAGTGGCCTCTCATCTGACCAGAAAATGTGCAGTTTTACAAATCAAAGATTTATGAATCATCATGGAATGGTTTGGGTGGGAAGGGACCTTAAAGATCATCTCATCCAACCCCTGCCATGGGCAGGGACACCTCCCACTAGCCCAGGCTGCTCCAAGCCCTGTCCAACCTGGCCTTGGACACTTCCAGGGATCCAGGGGCAGCCACAGCTT
>JAWWES010000115.1:113426471-113437472 GCA_035583135.1 Lophotriccus pileatus
CCTTTTCAACACTGAAAGTCTGGTTTAGTGCTCCATCATCTCATGACAAAGGTTTACTTAAGTTTCCAAAATTTCCAATCCAAGCTTTGATGCTCACCAGTTTACCAATATTTAATCCTTTAATTGAATGATCCTCTCTGTTTTCCTTCCCACAGGCTGTCCCACGAATTATGGTTCAGGCAGCCAGTGTGGATGCCAGCGCTGCCAGGATAAGACAGGTAAGCACATCCCAGACTGTGGTGAGGGAATTGGTGCATTCACCTGTCAGAGGTGGCAAAAGCAACTCCTGCACCAGCTGCTTAAAACCTGTTGCACTTCTGCTGTTGCCTCAACGGTGAGGCAGTGAAATGCAGCGAGTTTTCTTAGGTCCTGTGAAAATCTCCCCTTCTATTCTTGGTTAGACTTTTATATTGGAAAGAATTAGCGGTTAATTAGCTAAACTTCAGCTGCTTTGCTGCTTTGAAGGCTAAATAACAGAACATGTCTGTTATTCCGAGTGTGGAGTTAATTCTCCATTTTACCATGATAAAATGTGGAAAAATGGCTCTTGCTAAGATGGAGAGAAAATAGAGCCTGGGATCTCCCACTTGCAGCAGAACTTCAGTCTCATGAAGTTCTCTCTCAGCTTCTTCCCACTGGGCTTTTATTGTCTTAGAAAATGTGTGTGTTATCTGAAGGGAAAACCCAAAGGGAGAGCAAAGCTCCCAAGTCCACGTGGGCACCACCCTGGCCACAGAAGAGCTAAAAATGTCTTTAATCTGCAGGAATATTTTTTAAAAAACCCTTTCTATGGTACATTTCACTCAGCAATAGCAAGCCTTTGGTTCTGAAATTCCTGCAATCCAATCAAATCCCTCTTTCTCCAAACACCGCTTACGCTTCCAGTGGGAAAGGCACTTGAGAATAAGAAGGAAATCCTGTAGTTTGGGACACTTAACCACTATAAAAATCACAATATTTTGAATAGCAAACAATAATGTCCACTTGAGGCAGGATATGTCCAAATCTGCCATCCTCCAACCTCTCTTTCCCCCCACCGCCTCCGGTCTTTTTCCTCCCTCCCTCCCAAAGAGATTTAGAGACATCCCAATCTTTTAGAGTACATGTGCTGGCAAAAGATATTGATCCATCAGATTTAGTAAACTTTACAGCCAAGAAATACATCACCGAAATGGGCTGTTAATCTCATGAGGGGCAGTTAATTTCATCCTCTGGAAGCGCGTGGTGCCGGCAGCACTGAGGTGGGAATGGCATTTGGAAAGAGGGACATAAATGACAGTTTAGGTGGAGAGATGTGATTTATCAATCCGGAGAATTAAGCCAAATAACTGTGAGAGACTTATAGATCATGGCTGGTTCCCATTCCATATAAATCCTGCTGTTCAAACAGCGAATGACCATTCCTGTAATATAAATAATTTCTCAGTAAATATTGGGGGGGGAGGGTGTATTTCTTGGGGTTGTCACTTTTATTATTCATGGAAGGAATGGAGCTGACAGTCCTCCCAGGTTTGCAGAGCTGACTTGGGATCAGCTTCCATCTTCTGCACGGGGATTTAGACAAGCTCAAGGCCTTGGGACTTCCCACAGGTCTTGTATGTGTGTTTTTTGCCCTGATGTCTTGGATAACAGAGCCCCACCTTCCCTGTGCTCTTCGTTTCAGATGAACCAAGAGGAAGCAGGGAAGCAGCCAGTCCAAACCGCGGCGCAGGCGTCCGAGGTGGACAAGAGCCCGGAAAAGACACCCAAAGTGCCTTTGCAGCAGCCCACGGGAGATTCCCAAGCACAGGACTCCCAGGAGGGGCCTCCAAGCCCTCTGAGCGAAGCCTCCAGCGGGTACTTCTCCCACAGTGTCTCCACAGCCACCCTCTCGGAGGCCCTCGCGGTGGGAAGCGACGCTGGGGCTCAGCCGGGGGGTCAAACCCCTGCAGGGAGTGACTTCCCGGCACCCGCGGTGGCCCAGGTCTCCTCTGACATTCCTGGGCACTCAGACAGTGCTTCTGAGGGCTGTCTTGGCACAAAGAGGGAGAGCCCCCCCGCCTCCAGCCTTCAAAGTGCTCACCCAAGACCCAGAGATGGCCCTGAGGTGAATGGGAACGATTTGAAATCGAAGTCTTGCACATCTCCCAGGACTCCCGGCGAGCAGGGACACGACGCCTGTGCGGCCACTGATGCAAAGCCCTTTCTCTCTACCTCCACTCCAAAGAAGGAGTCGTCGTCCAAACAGTCAGTGGAGTCAGCAGGACAAGCCAGGAAAAAAGAAGTGGCTTCTGGGGCTGCAGAACTGGGGTTTGCCAAGCCGCAGGTTCACCCTGACCAGTCGTCCCAGCCTGGCACTGCAGCCTCCCCCTTCAAAATCCAGAAGGTCAAGACGTCGGAGCTGAAGTCCTTCACAAGCATGTTGGGGTCAGACCCCACATGTTCCCTGAACACAGAAGAGCAGCGAGAAGGAGGAAGGAGCGCGGCCACTGCCCGTGGGATGAACCACAACGGGTCCGAGATGGAGGAGGAAAAGCTGGAGGTGATTTCTGACTCCGAGGACACCAATGAAATTCCCGAGTGGCTGAAGGAGGGAGAATATGTCACAGTTGGCACCAACAAGACGGGCATTGTCAGATATGTTGGGCCCACAGACTTCCAGGAGGGAACGTGGGTTGGTGTCGAGCTGGATTTGCCTTCAGGTAAAACGTTTTCTGGAGCCAGGTGGGAAGCAGCCGGTGCGTCCCAAGGCTGCTTTTGAGGGAGGGCTGGGTTCATTACCCATTGCTGGGGGGGATTTTGAGAAGGGAAATATAACCTGTAACCTTCTTCCAAACCAGCTCTCACTTCCAACCTCCTCATCGTCCCTTCCGACCCAAACCATTCCATGATTCACTACCCTCACTTGTCCCTTTTCAGTCATTTCTGTGGCTTCTTGCCAGTGGAGGCAGGAACCAGGATTGCTTTTCCATGCAGTTTGGGAAGTAATAGCTGCAGGGGACTGGCCTTGTGTCCATGGAATTCCCTTCTGGGCATCTGCTCTGAGGATGAAGGTGTCCAAAGCACAGCGGGAGTTGAGGGATTTAACTGAGCAAAGGGACTTTCAGGCTAAATGAGTTGCAGAGTCTCTTAATAGGTGCTAAGAGATAATGGGTCTCTTAATAAGCTATTTTAAAATAAGCTGTGAAATTGCAAAAGACTATTTCTGTGTGTGTGTATAGGTATATTTTTATATATAGAAATATATATATATATACACACACCCCTATGTGGGAAAACCAGGGGGAAATAATCATACACTGCTTACCAGACCGTACAGGTGATTTGAGGTTTCTTTCACCTTCTCATTTATCATCCCTGTCCCAACTCTTACCTGTGCAACTGTGGGATTCCCAGAATTTAGGCTGTAATACGTGATTCTTGGAAAACCAGGGTGCAGTTCCTGGGGAGGCTGTTCCTATGTGCTGTTGTGGATAAAGTATCTCCAGCAACGAGAGGAAAGGAAGACAGTGGCTGGGATTTGATTTCTGCTGGAGCCCCAGGCTTCCCAACCCTTTTCCTCTGCAGGTTCCTACCTGCTTTCCTGGGACTTGTTTCCTCCAGGAGCAGGCAGGATTTGGGGAAGGCAGTGAAAAATCCAAGAGACAGGCAAGCAGCTACGCCTGCCTTTGACACTGAGAGAGTTTGGGTTACCCAGGGCACGTAAAGGTCCTTATTTCAATCCTTTTAGCCAGGCTGCAGCATTCCTGGTCTGCAACATTCCCAGTCTGCAGTGCAGCTCTGTTTGTTGAATCAGCACATCCCAGGGTGCCCAAGGCTGCACATTTCCCTGGGATGGGAGCTGTTCAGCCGGATAACCACCGTGTCCAGGATCCAGAGCTCCCAAGAAAGGAGCAGTTATCTTCCCTGTGCACGGCGTGCTCATCAAAGCTACACTGGGCCGTGTGTTTCCAGCTGCTTTCAGGAAACCCTCTGGAGTTTGCCATCCTGGAAAACAAACTGGAGCTCTGATCCCTTTGAAAGCTCTCTAGTCCTGTTTCTCAGTCCTGAATTCGTACCTTAATTAAAAAAAAAAATTATCTATATATATTTACAGATTTATTTCAATTTTGGACAGTCAGCTTCCCTCCCTGTCAGGCTGCTCCACCCCCACGGTGCTAATTCCATTTGCACATCCCAATAAACATCAGCTTCCATGGAAGAGATTTTTGGCCTGTTGAGAACTCAACTGCTGATGTTACTGGATTTTTATTCCCCCCCCCTTGTGTTTCCACGAGGATTAAGACCCTGATTTGTTGGAGCTTAAACATATTCCCCACCTGGGAAATATGGTCACCAAACTGGTCTCTTTGTCACACAGCAAACAGGGGCAGAAGTCCAAGTCCTGACCACATGAGGGTACATCCAATGTGGTGATGGTGGCAGAAGGAAGGAAACACCCCTAAAAGAAATGGGATGACTTTATGTCATTTAAAGAGCTGTTGGAATTTTTCCCATTCTCGTTACAGATGGGAGTGGTCTCTGTTCTGGGGTGTATTTTTAGGGAGGAGTTGCTTTCCCTCTGAGCGTTTTCTCCTTGCCTCCTTCTCCCAGTTAGCACCATTTACACAGAATAAACCCCATTCTGTAGGAAAAAAAATCCTTCCCTGTGAGGGTGGTGAGGGGTTGGGATGGAATTCCCAGAGAAGCTGCGGCTGCCCCTGGATCCCTGGGAGTGTCCAAGGCCAGGCTGGATGGGGCTTGGAGCCACCTGGGCTAGCGGAAGGTGTCAGGATTGGAACGAGATGATGTTTTAGGTCCCTTCCCAGCCAAACCATTCCACGACTCTCTGCTTCTCTTGCCACAGGGAAGAACGACGGCTCCATTGGAGGGAAGCAGTACTTCAGGTGCAACCCAGGGTACGGGCTGCTGGTGAAACCAGGCCGGGTCAGGAGGGCCGCGGGCCCGACGCGCCGCCGGAGCGCCGGGCTGAGGCTGCAGGGAGGAGCCGCCACCGAGAACAGACGGAGCGGCAACTTCTCCGGCTCGGCCTCCAGCCTGGCCTCCCTCACAGCGCTGGCCAAGGCAGAGGGAGGATCCACGCTGCGGCTGGAGAAGAGCCAGAAGAACGCGGAGAACAGGAAATCCTGGGCGAACTGAGGCGGCTCCGGCAAGAGAAACCGACCCATCCGAGCTCCCCGGCGGGTGGCAGACGCTAATGAAGGGTTTCTCCTCTCTGCTTTGGGTGATTGACACGATAATTCCTCGCCTCTTGTCGTGGTGCTGGATCTCCATCCTTCGTTCCCTGTTACAAATCCTGGCGCTCTGGGGGAGGGGAGGGCTGACCCACAGCGGGTGGTGGCGGTGGGTGGGTGTGACCTCCTCCTCTTCCAGCTTCCAGAGGTAAATCCTTCGGATCATGGCGTGGCTTCCCAGCAGCTACAAAATAACTCCCCCTCAGCCTGCCAGGCGATTCTAAAAAGCCTTCCCCAAAACAACAGTTCTTTTCCAGCTCCATCAGAGCTGCCTCTGTGGGGCGGAATCCGTGGGGAAGGAGCGAAGGTGGGATGATTCCAGACAGGCAGGGAAGTGAACAGAGAACTTCCTTGGGAAATAAGGAGCCCCCAAACCCCCTTCATTTTAAAAGGCGACAGCCCGTGGGTTTTGTGAGTGGAACCAGTGCCTGTGTGGGTTCCTGTCCCGCTGTCCCGCTCTCCTGTGGAAGTCAGCACAGTCTTCCCACCTGGTTTGGTGGGAATGGGAGAAGGCCCATGACGTGCTCTGTAATATTTTTGATCCATTTAATGTGCACTCCCGCCATGAGAGGATCCCCTCTCACTTTCCCCAGAGCGGCAGGACCGTCCCCTTGGTTCTTCCCAGTGTGCCAAGAGGATTTCTGCAGAGATACCAGCACTCAAGTGCTTCCCTGTTCCCACCCAACCTTTGGGGACCCTTGGAATTTTACCAGTTAAGCACAGCAGGGGGGGTCTCTGTCCTCATAACGGGATTAATCCGGTCTATTTATTTTTATTTATTCTTTTAAACCACGAAACGTTTGCGCTTTACAATCACCCGCAGGGGGGCCCCTCCCGGCACCATCCAAAGAGGAGGTGCCTCCGTTGCCGGCTCATCCCCAAAACCCAGCTCCCCCTTTGAAGTGGGAGCTTTTTGGGCTGGCTTTTATAAAACTTGGATTTTATTTGTGGTGACTGTGGCTGGTTTTTTAACTGCCCGTGGCGCGGGTGACACATGTGCATCCGTAGGTGTGTCCATACGTGTGCACGGATCGCTCGTTTTCCAACAAATCATGGAAAAGCTGCAGATTTCTCTGTTGTGAGCTGTTTGTGTCTTGTTTAGTCATTCTGGGGGGGCTGGACAGCTTGAGCAATAGATATTTTAGCTACGTGGGGACTATTTAGGACGTTAAATCAATGATTAAATTTTAATATCGATCCAGCCGCTGCCCGTGGGTATCCAAGTGCCTTAAACCATCTGGTTCCAAGGTCCAAGGGAAAGCTACATTGTCATCAGAGGAGATAGGGATGCTCAGAGAAGGAGCTAATTATGCTGATTTACTGTAATTAATATCATTTATGCACAAGGAATAAAATTAAAATAGAAACTAATCTGTAGCCGAAATAAGCGGGCTGGGTTCCCATGCAGCCTGCGTAGGACTTCCAGGGATCCGTGTATCCTTCCTGCTTGGTGTAACTACTTTTCAGTGTTTCCTAAATTTTCCTCAAGAAATCTTAATATAAAATGTACAGAGCAGCTTTTAAAGGTGTTTTTTAGTGTACAGTTTCCCCCCTCCTTTTCCTTTGCACGAAGCTCCTTTGCATCCAAGCCGGGGTGGGAGGAATTTGGGAGTGAAGGATTCAGATGCTCAAATCCCGGGTTTTAACACTAAAACCGGTTTTATAGACAGGGCCCTGGAGCCTGATAAGTCTTGCTGGCGAGAGCCCACCCTTTAATGAATTCAATGCCTATTAAACACTGCCTGGTCAGTTCTCTGAACTCCCCCCGACCACGTTTCTGATGCACTTTGTTCTGATGGGCTGACGTGAAACAGCCCCTCCCCCTGTGGCTGTGTGGTTTTAGTCTCAGCATTTCAGTTACTGGATTTAGGGGTGTCTTTAAAACTCCTGCATGTTTGCCTGGTGGCCCCTTTGGGGGAGGTATGAAGGGAAGAACCTGCCCAAGTCCTTTGGAAGCCTCTTCCCTCGCGCCACTGTCTGTGAAACCAGGAGTTCTGTGGGACCCACGGAAAGGTGGGATTGCAGGAGGGCAGGGCTCGAGCAGAGGCAGCTGGGTCAGTATTTCACTGGGTTTGCTGCCCACTATAAAATCCTCTGGCCTGTTTGTGCCCCAGCTCTGACCATGTGGGGATGTGTTTCGGTGTTTGCACGTCCGGGGCACGTGGTTGGAGGCTGCACCCGACTGATCCAGGCTGGGTTTCCTTCCTCCTGCCCTCTATCATGTCACAGAACCGCGGAGAGGGGTATGAAGGATGGTTTAACAGACCATCCTTGCTGCCTGCTCTGGGATAACTTGTCCAGGAAGCAAAAATCTTCAGTAGGCTGAGATGTTTCCAGGCATCAGTGGGTGATGAGCACGAGCGGCTCTGCCACCAGAGCCCTTGATGCCTTCGTGAAGGGAGGGTCTTACTCAGAGCTCTCTTGGGTTTCACCACCTTGGACTTCTGAAACTAAACCTCTCCTCAGATTCCACCCTAAAATCGCCCCGATGCAGCACCAGAAGGCCAAACTCATCAAATTCAGCCATGATGATGCTCCCAGAGGACTTTCCTGACTCCCTCCTGCTCCCCCACAGCTTTCCTGGGCACGTGAGGTTTATCCTAAAGGTATTTTCTGAGATTCTGGCACAGTGAGTGCACGTTCCTCTGTTTAAAGCCATCTTAGCCAGCTAAGCCAACTAACCAGAATCACAGCAAAAAACCATCCTGAAGGTAATAATTCATGTTTTTTATTGATAACATTAGAAAATCTCTGCTCTCAGCCTAAAGGAGGAGGTGCTCTTAACTGGAACCGCCCAGCACTGAGGCTGCTGTGGGAATAGCTATGCATATTTTCCAAGATTTTTCATGCACTTTATACAGGGAAGGAGAATATTTAATGCAGGAAAGTATAACTCGTCGTGAGTGTCTCATCTCTGGTGTCTCCTCGGGGGTTCAGTCTTGGCTGTGTCCCTGAACTGGGGGGTCTTGGATTCTGATGTGGAAAATTGTTGGGGGGTTGGAAAGGCACCATCCATCCCCATGTCCACAGGGGGGTCCTCTCCTCCCCCCATGGGTCCCCTCCTCCCCATGGGATGTGGGGTATCGGAGAGGAGGCCTCTCAGAGGGACTTTTTGGAGTTCTTTTCCAAACCAAGGCTTGTTCCTGTGTTGTGTTCAGCTCTTGAGGTGTTTTGATCTCTGTGTCTGAAATCCTGCCTGTTTGCTCCAAGGGCCCTTGGCTCTCTGGTGGCTGTTGATGTGGTTTAGTGGAGGAAAACGGATGGAAACAGATTCTGTGTGGAAACGCCACCCGAGTCCTTAAGCAGGGTTTTGTCCGTGGCTGAGGTGGGAGCTCCTGGGAGGTGGGAGATTCAACCCCCCTGTGTTCTCCTACAAACCAAGAACCCCCTCATTCCCACCCCCAGCAGCAAATCCCTGTAGGAACAGAGCCTGGGTGTTGCACATCCCAGTCGGTGCCGTCTCGGAGCCGCCGGAGCCGCGCCCGTGTCGGTGCCCGCGTTGTCCCTCCGCTGGCACCGCCAGCTCTTTGCACAAGATGTTGTTTCCCAGTGCCTTATCCCTGGAGCAGCAGCCAGAGGGGAGGGGCCGGGTGGTCTCCCAGCCTTGGGCTGCCTGGATTTTAGGGAAGGACGGTGGCAATTATAAGGAAGGAACGGTGCAGGCTGGTCACACTACACGACGCCCCGAGCTGGGGTCATGAATAAGTGTCTTATTCCTCCATCTCCTCTGTTTTTCTGCCCTCTCCACCCTCCTCCTAACCCAGAGACCACTGGGGTTCCCTGAACCCCCACCCACGTCCCTTGTCCCCCCGGGGAAGCCGGTCCCGGCTCGTGTGTCTGTGTCGGGGGTCTGTACATACCAAGGGGTCACTGACACCGAGGGGTGGGGGCTCCGTGTACTTTAAATGAGCTGAAATCCAAAGAGACTTTGTAATGAGCTGTAAAGTTTTTAATTGTATCTGTACAAAACTAAATGACTGTAATATTGTGTTATATACGTGCGATGCCGCCTGCAGGACCTGAATAAACGTCTTCTCTAGAGCTGGGAAGCCTGTGCTTTGTTAGGCCAGTTTGTGTCACCAAAGGGTTGGGGATCAGGGATAATTTAGGTAGGAAAAGTCCTCCAGGATGGAGTTCAGCCATTCCCATGTCCCCAGGTGCCACATCCACAGGGATTTTAAACCCCTCCAGCCCTGGGCAGCTGTGCCAGGGCTGGACAACCCTTTCCATGAAGAAATTGTTCCCAATATCCATGGCAAAGTGGGAGTGTGGGGACAGCTGCAGGCAGGGGGGAGGTTGGTGCTTGGGGTGCTGCCACCAACCAACCCTGTGGGCCAAAAAGGCCTTGGGGAGACGAGTCCCCCCCTCAGTGTTCTGGGGGCACTGAGATGTCCTTAAAACCCCTCCCTGGGGCACATTATTCCCTTTCTCCTGGGCACTGTTTTTCCTCCAAATCCAGTTTCACGTTGGAAACACCTGGCAGGGTTTGACTGTGATTTTTTGGGGAGGAGGGGCTGGTGGTTTTATTTTATCTTGGCTCTTTTTAAGCAACAAACACCGCGTTGATCTCACCATCCCCACTGGAAGTCGGTGAGCAAAGCGTATTTTTATCAGCGTTGTCTTGCAATCAGCACACGAAAACGCAGGTTGTTTTTTTTCCCCCCTTTAAAGCCACTACCCTTTAATGTTTTACCTTCTGAAATTAAGGAAAAAAAAAAAAAAAAAGAAAAAAACCCCACACTTTTTGGCTGAAACACAGGAGCTTGTTTGAAGCGGCATCGCTTTGTTCAAACCCCGCTCTTCCCGGAAGGTGGTTGTAAAACACCTTCCCCTGCGCTGCCACGTCCTGTTCTTCAGCCAAAGCTGGTTTGAAAAGGCACCGATCAAAACAAGCAGGAAAATAATAAATTTAAAAAAAAAAAAACCTACACAACTCACAAAGAACACCTTTTTTCCCCTCATTTTCCTTCAAATTAATGCCACTTCCATCGGCCTTGTTTGCCTTCAGCAGCTCCCTGGGTGTCACCTGAGGGAAGGAGGAGCCTGGTGAGGAGCTGTCCTGCCACGAGCTGGGCAGATTTCACCCGGGGTTTGGCTCACCTTTGGACACCAAACTCTGATGAATTATTGTTTTTTATCTATCCCCAACATCAGTTCTCTGCCCTGATCAGCTGGTTCCTCGTGGGAAAAAAAAAGGCACAAAATGAGCTGGAAAGGAGCTTTTTGCAAAGCACAGGCCTCCAGGGTGGGTGTGGTCATCTGTTTTTATTTTATTTTTAATTGAGCTTTTCTGAATCCCCAGTTTTCATTTGTGAAGAGAGGATAGGGCTTCATCCCTCATCCTCAGGCCATGGCAGCAACGGGAACTGCTCTCCCTGGGAAGGGGCTCCACGTGCACCCAGCCATGCTGGGAAAGGTCCTGTCACCACCCCTGCTGTCCAAATCCTTCGACATTCCCCTTCTCCCAAGGAAATGACCTGGGAGATCCAGCCCTGGTGGGAAAAAGCTCCATCATAATGGCCAAGGCGTTCCAAACAATGATAAAAATGGCTTAAAACCCCAACATTTCTGGGGGCTTTGATTCCAGATCTTGAGCCAGCACTGATTTACAGCAGGGCCTGTTTATTTGTTATTTTCCATGTGTCCTTTGGAAAGCTGGGAGGCAGCAGGGCCAGGCAAGTGATTTACAGCTCCATGCTTCCCATCCCTGGAGTGTTTGCTCCACCCCTGGAAGTGTCCAAGGCCAGGCTGGAAGGGGCTTGGAACGACCTGGTTTAGTGGAAGGTGT
>JAWWES010000115.1:113437572-113454307 GCA_035583135.1 Lophotriccus pileatus
CCCCTCAGCAAACACAGGAGATGGGGCAGTTGATGATGGGGGTGGGAGCTTCAGACCCCTGAGATCCTGAGCCCAACCAGGCCAGGACAAAAAGGCAACAACCAGACCCCCGTCCTGCCTTTGGCTTCTCAAAATTACACCTGTACTCAATAATTCAACGTATTTTTGGTTTTATTACCAAAATCTGCTCCCTCCAGCCCTTCAACAGCTCCTACAACCAACAAGGCAGTTTTTTCTCCATTCACTAAGTTCTGATGACACATTTTAGGTCTCACTTGCACCCAGTCTTGGCTCCCAACCCAAACCAGCTCTGCACAGGAAGCACAACAGAAGAAACGTGTCAGTGTCGAGTTATACATTTTTATTTTCTAATAGGTACAATACTAAAATAAACACAAATTAAAAAAAAGTTTTATTAAAACAAAACTGTACAAAAAAGCAGTTATACTACATTTTAATTACAGAACAGTCTACTGTCCAAAAGGCACTAATCCAGAATAGGAGATACAATGATACAGGACTCATTTGAACTATTTTAATCAATACAATAGAGCACTTGTTTCTCTGTCCATTCACATACAGAAACAAGGACTTTTGCTACAGTCATTACACATTGTTATAAATATGAGCCCTACGTGGAAAGGTGCAGTATCGCTCTCGCCGGGCCGCGGGGCGGTTCAAACGATCGACGACTCCCATTAAATTAAAAAAGGGGGGGAAAACAGGAAAGGACACAAGGGAGGAGGTTGGTACTTGGGGTTTTCGCAGCACCTGCCAGCAGAGGAAGGTGTGATGGGCATAAAACCCTCACCTGCATTTCAGGCTGGGAACACTGGGCTGGTTTCCTCAAGGGTCTGGTGGGGGAGGGAACTGAAGGGGAATTTCCATCACCTCGTGGCCAAAGCTCTGCATTAGTTATCCCACTGCATCCTGCTTTATCCAGTTCTCCTCTGAGCCTTTCTTTCCCTGGGTAAGTAACAATTCCCAAACACACCAAGGGGGTCTCAAGTTTTCTAAAACTATCCCTTCTCTCCTTGCAACGAGCCGCTGGCACCTCGCAGGTCAAGGCAGTGATTTGGAGAAGATTTTTGGGGTATTCTTGACTATCAGGGCCCTCACTGAAAGGGCATCATGAGGAGATGGACCCTGTCTCACAAGGCTGCTCCAACTGTCCTTAAATCTGAGGCCCAAACTACCCCAAAGCCACCAGAGATGCTCCTGGGATGGATGTTCCTGAAGCAGCACGGGTAGATTTAAAACCCATCACCTCTCCAACCTGCCTCCCTGAAAGCAAAGCTGCCCCTCAGCAGCCAACTGGGGGGACAAACCTCCCCGTGGTCCCTTCTTCCATCACCCCCTTCGCGGTGTTGCCACAGACCCACCCCTGGGACACCCCACTGCTCCTCTGGCAGCTCTTTATCCACAAGCAACTTCCCACCACGAGGATCTGTTCATCCTTCCCCCCAGACTTTACCCAAATTCACGGTTTTACCCCCCCAAAATGTCAGGCTGAGGGCCAGCAGCGAGGACACCACGGACTGTGGAGGGTGCTCAGAGAAACAACCCCACGGGAAGGAATCACCAGCACAGGAATATCTGACTTTATGACCATGAGCAACGGGAAATGTCTTGCCTTGAAGCTGAACAAGCAGCCCTTAAGATCAAGACCGGGGTGTACCTGAAGGGTTTGGTGATGATGATGATGATGATGATGATGATGATGATGATCAGCATCACCTGACTGGATCCCGGTGGAGGAGGCTGAAGGCGGGGCGGGAGAGGGATACTGCACCTTTGGAACAGTGTCATACACATAAGACAAAGACAGGCATCTGGATGTTAACAAAAATAAGTAACAAAGAAATATGATTAAACAAAATCTCTTCTCACATCATCCTATACTACATCCTCCTTCTGCTTAGCAGAAAATTGTACGTACACAAAAATACAAATACACAATTTTGTAGAACAGTCTGATTTTAATATATTTATATATATTTATATTTATATGAGTGGCAGGTTAGTTCATTATATAGAGCTTTTTGCACTTTTGGCTCATATGCAACAAGGCTTTATAAATTCAGCTTTAGCTTTCATTCAGGTTTTATAGCTTCTTGAACATTTGTTTTCACATTTAAAGCAGCATCCAATTTGCAAGAGGAGTTGGTGGTGGCTACAGCAAGGATCGGGTCAAGAGGTTATTTGGGGGCGAGGGGGAGGAGAATATACATTCCAGTGTGTGTGTGTGTGTGTGTGTGTGTGTGCGAGTGCTTATGGAAAACAGCCCGGAGTGGGAACACCCCACTCCAGGATCCCATGTTTTGCCTCTTGAGGTAGGTGGGACACCTACAGCAGATGAGACACGGGGGCCGGTTTGGTGGGGGCGAACGAACAGGAAGGTGGGAGATGCCGACAAGAGGAAGGAACAGACAGGAAAGGACCCGCTGGAGCGACCAGCAGGGGTGGGACACTCCTGGACCACTGATCTGGCGACACATGGAGCGACAGGAGGCGACTGGAGCCACCCCACATGCGCCACCACGGCCTGGAGACCTGGCTGGCACCACCCCAAGCCACGACCAGTGGGACAAAACCAAGACACACAAACCTGGACAGGAGGAACGTGACCACCTCCCCCCCTCCTTGCTCTGCTGGGGGTTTGGTCCATTTCTGTGTGGCTCTGATGCTGTTCCACCGCCCTACACTGATCTGTTGTCACCCACTGTCCGTGACAATCACTTGGTTCAGAGTATCGGTTCAAAAAGGCATCTCAGAGCAGGGGAAGGGTCCGTGTGTGCCACAGGCTCCACAAACTCTTGATTTCCATTAGGATCCCAGCAATGGATCCCCAAAGGATCATTGCTTCTACCAACTCCCATCCACGCCCTGCAGGTTGATTTTCTGCCCTCAGCAGAAGAGTCCTCCCAGCTTTCCTTGCCAACAGACATTCATCCCCCAGGCTTTCCCACCTCGGATGTTCAGTTGTCAGAGTGAAAACATTTTGCTCCTAATGAAAAGTAAAACAACTACATATGGATTGCTTTCATTTGCTGAACCCTTAAAGTGGTACTAAAACACCTTCATAGTGTTATCTCCTTTCACTCTGGTCAGAAGAAATTCTCCTTTAATGTCATTTTTTAAATTACCATCAATATCTTTTTTTTTTCCCCCCTTAAAAACCCACATAAAATTCTCCACCTTTACAAAATTATAACCACCTGCCAACAGTCAGGGTTATTTTGACAAAATGTTTAGCAGGTGCCACTATGATAAACTTAGAAACAACTCAGAATATAGGAAGAAACTGCCTCTGGGATTCCAGAGAGGTTTTGGCTGCCCCATCCTTGGAAGCGTCCAAGGCCAGGTTGGAAAGGCCTTGGAGCAACCTGGGACAGTGGAAGGTGTCCCTGCCCATGGCAGGGGGTGGAACTGGTCCCTTCCAACCCAAACCATTACATGATTCCAAAATGGGAGGTTAAAGATGCATTTTAGCTTTTTCCATCCAGACTCTGGTTATCCAGAGGTGGATGTTCAACACACAAAGCCCTTTGGATCTGCAATCCAAGAGGCAGTTTCCTACTGAACTCTATCCAGGCTTCCCCCCTCTTTGCCATCCACCCCAAATCAGAGATTGCAAAGGTTTGGCAGAGAAATGAGATTCCCCCCTACAGATTGAAAACCAAGAGGAGGAAGGAGCAGAGTTTTTTCCAGCCGGAATCTGCTGGGCTCTGGACTCATCTGGAGGGATGTGTGGAGGGATGCAGGGAGGGCTCTTTTCTCAAGAGGGAAATGAGGTCTAATCCTATTCCTCCAGCTCACTCTGGAGTCCTGTTCCTCACTTAGGCACTTTTAAAATTGACACTAAGAAAAAAAAAAAAACCCTAAAATTCAAAAAGTACTGCACATATTTCACACTTCCCAGGGCTTCCAGCAGCCTTGGGAAGATCATGAAGACCAAGAGGAAGACAGCCAAGGCAATTTGTCAGGAAAACAGTGCTCCCCATGGCCACCACTGACTTGTCCTTGTCACACCTGGAACTACATGGAGTTTAAACCTGTTATTCCTGGATTATTCTTAAAGTAAGAGCCTTTCCACCACGGTGGTTCCAGGGCACGGTGGCATCGCTTCATCCCTCTGGATCTGACATCTCGACCTCCAGAGGGATCTGGGGCTCTCCCAGCCTAAGCCAGCAGCACTGGTGGGAGAGGTGCTGCCTGCAGCCACCCAGGGCGACTCTGGCAGCAAAAATTAAGGAGGGTCGGCTTTTGAGGAGACATTCCCGGAGCCAAAATCAAGGCAAAAAGGGTTTTTGCTTTTTGGGTTTGTATTGCAAACGGGTGATGGAACGGGAAATCTGCCCCTCGGGAATGACCACACAGGGCTCTGGTCCCACAGCAACTAAAAACCAGTCACCAGCTTCAGGTTCAGCACAAGTCTCTCAAGATGACACCCAAATTTAGGCAGAAGACAAAAAAAAAGGAAGGAGGAAATTCAGTGTCATCCACTGAAGGATGGGAAGCCCAAAATCCAAACTCCGCTTTCTTTAATTTTTCACTTGGAAAAGGAAAACTTCAAGTTTTTTCCAATCGCCTTCAAATCTAAAATAACCCAATAACAACAATAAGAAGCAGCTGCTCTGGCTGCAAAAGTGATCCCAAACCCTGGGTGAATGAAGTGACAAAGGGAAAGGCTGTGCAAATCCAGGCATCCTGTCCCAAACCCTCCCATTAAATGCAGGCAACAGCAGCTGAACCAGGAAAATCCACTCCAATTTAAAACAGGTTCCAACACTAAGGGCAAGCAAGACAAAACAAAATGGGACAAGAAAGGTTTGGAGCAACCTGGTCTATGGAAGGTGTCCCTGCCCACGGGAAGGGGTGGGAACAAGATGAGCTGTTTGGTCCCTTCCAACTCAAACCATTCTATGACCCCGTGAAAAAGATGTTCCCACCCTGTCCCTCTCCCATGGTCCAACCACCTTATCCCACACAGGAGGCTGCAAGTGAAGAACCTGCTGTAATTTGGCTGAATTTATGAGCTAAGTTTCTTTTTTTTTTTAAGTGGTGAAAGTAGGCAAAGCTGGTCATGTTTATTCTCTGCTGTGGACAACATAAATCTAGGCTTCAATTAAGTAACAGATAGAGCACCACCTGAAAGGCCAAAGGGAAGGTAAGTGTCTCTAAACTTGGACTGAAGGAGTATTAAAAAGGAATTCAAAGAGGTTTAACCAGAAATACGCTGTTTGAAGGTAATAAAGTGCCTGTACAGGAAAACCAGAAGGAGAAGACCAGGTTGGACGGGGCTTGGAGCAACCTGGGATAGTGGAAGGAGGTGGAACAAGGTGGTTTTTAAGGTCTCTTCCAACCCAAACCACTCTGGGATTCTGTGAGAAAGAAAATGGCACAAGTCACCAAGACAGAGAAAGGGGAGAGAGGGCAAGAAACAATGAAGGAAGTCCAAGAAATAATTAAACTTATTACACTTAGAAGTTACTATTTCCCTGATTTTCTTATCTAGGCATCCAAACTGCAGCGAGGGAAGGGAGGAGGGCTGCCAGTTATCCATGTTGGGAAAACCCTGGAGCAGAAAGTCAGGAAGATGTCACAAGGCTGGATCAAACCTAAGCTTCAGCCCTACGCTGGATTGCTTTTTATGAGGGTGGAAACAATAGATATCCTGTACTTGGGGACTGTAAAACCAACAGGTTCGGGTCAGAGCACTTCAGGATGGAAAAACCACTGGTAAACCAGGAAAAATAGGATGACCAGGATTGTGAAGGAGCTTGGATGGAAGACAGAAGAAATTACCTGTGGAAGAAGCATTGAGGTTTGGGAAAGTAACATGTGACAAATTCAGGACCAAGAATCAACTTGAAAGTGAACCATCAGAGCTGCTGGAGGAGGGACAGCTCAGAACACTCCACTGGAATTCCTCCAAGGAAAATCAGGCCCCACGAAGGAAAGAAAGACACCAGTTTAGCAAGAGGACTTGTGCTGGCTGTGAGAGATTTTTCTGAAGCACTCTGGCAATCTGATGAAAGGAAATCAGTTGCTTGAGGCACTGCAGCTGGAAAAAAAGGGGCTGTGACTGCTCAGACTTTGTTCACTTTTAATGGTTTTGGGTAATGGTAAAAGAGATTTATCAACGGAATCGGAACTTGGGGTACAGACAATAAGGCACAACATGTTCTCTGATGGAAAGTTCTTGCTGCACAGAACCCCTCCAGAACTCAGATCTCTGCAAATTACTCGATGTAGGAAAAAAAGTTATAAAGGTAAAAGACAGATCCACCTCTTTGGAGTCACAGACTTACAATTAAGGCCAGAAGGGACTGGTCTGTCACCTACCAGGAGACCCCAAATGTCAGGTGGCCTCCCACAGTCGCCATGCAAACTCTTTACTCCATAAACTTCATCCAGTGGGATGAATAAACCGTCCTGCCCTTTCCAAATACAACAACATAAAAGAAGAAATAAAAATCCCCTCATTGAAGTTTCTTTTTCACATCATTCCTATAAAATCTTTGCAAATATATATCCAATGGATTTATAAACATTCCCTCACCTCAAGAGCATTTATCTTCTCCAAGCACCTGGAGAAAGAGGACTGAGACTTAAAAAGCTCTAAAGGAAGGAAGTGGTGTAGAATTAACCTGTTCCTGCCCAATGGGCAGATGTGCCAAGATGGAAATGTTTAGTTAAACTGAAAGGCAACTTTCTGGGAGACCTTCTAGCACCTTCCAGAGCATAAAGGGGCTCCAAGAGAGCTGGAGAGGGACTGGGGACAAGGGCTGGAGGGACAGGACACGCTGAATGGCTTCCCAGTGCCAGAGGGCAGGGAGAGATGGGATATGAGGAAGGAATTGTTGGCTGTGAGGGTGGGGAGGCCCTGGCACAGGTTGCCCAGAGAAGCTGTGGCTGCCCCTGGATCTCTGGAAGTGTCCAAGGCCAGGTTGGACAGGGTTTGGAGCAACCTGGGATGGTGGAAGGTGTCCCTGCCCATGGCAGGTTTTGAAACTGGATGATCTTTAAGGTCCTTTCCAACCCAAACCATTCTGAGATTCCATGAACTGCCCCTGCAACAAACTGGACAAGAGGAACGGCTCAAATTCCAATGACAACTCCTCAACTGCTTCAATTACCACATCAATAAAGATTCCAGGATCCTCTTCTCAAGGAGCAGTTACAGATTCTGTGCTGGGTCTTTCCCTGCAATATGTGGAATTTCCTCTTCAGCACTCTGACCCCAATGTAGCTCCACCTAAAACTCAGCCCCCTCCATCCAGCACAGGGAAAGGTGAGATGCTCCTGCTGCTGCTTTTCCACTCCCAAATTCCATCAAACCTTCTAAAGAGAAGAACAGCTCGAACGTGTCAGGGAGAGTTCACGTCAGTCTGGGCTTGGAAAGATCTTCTCACTTGCCATAATGCAAAAAATGGAATGGAAAACCTGGTCAGTGAGTGGATACTCAGAATTCCTGGCTCTCCTAGAGGATGTTTTCAGCCCTGTCACTACAGCCCCATCAAAGAGAGAGAGAGAGAGAGCAGCAACTTCACCAGCAGACTTAAAAAAAGGATCACATCCAAAGTCAAACATGCTTCGAAGGAATGGAATATACACTTAATATTCTTAATGGAATATACTGGGTGAGAGATAATTAATTAATAATTTACTTTCATTATCTCTTTGCCCTCCTCGAGCGATCTGACGGATAGACCGTGTAAGTAAAATGTATTTTTAAATCTCAAACGATGTCAAATATATCTCAGAAGGCTGAATTCCACCTCTTAATTAAAGAGGTGGGTTATTTAAGCTCCATGTGCCATCTCAGCGTTACATGGAAGACTTTAATTAGCTGAGGAGAAGGGAGAGGAGGGCAGGAAGCTGAATTGAGGCCGGTGACAGCAGCAACTGAACACCTAAAAATGTATATTCTTGAAAAGAAGTTGTTCCCACCGGGACTGTGAGTGCAGTGCTGGAAGAACTGAAGTACCCACAGCTCTGCTCTGAACCACAGTGACACTGGGTGAGAGTTACACCAGGATTTCAGTGCAAAGAAGCTGAGAAGGAACTGGGAGATTTAAATAAGAGCTTGAGGAAGTGCCTAAATTCTCGTCTGATGGTGCTCATTTTACTAAACTTGACTAAGAATCTCTTTACACACCAAAAAAAACCCAGAAACCTGTCTGATACAGTGGGAGAACAGCACTAGGGAAAAATCTGGTCAACTTGAGGGTAAAAACGGAGCTCAGGCTCTGCAGTGCTCAAGGGCCAGCAAATATTCACAGAAACAGATTTGAAAGGCACAGAAAACCCTCTGGCAGATGCCTTTTTGGGAAGCTAGCAACTTATCAGGGAAAAATGATGTTATTTTGGGTCACCACCACACACCCTCGGTGGCTGGCAGGGATGGTGTCCAGCCAAGCCTGCAGGTGCAGGACATTTCCAGGGTTTTTTTAAGGAAAAGGAGAGTTAGCTCCTGTCCCCAGCATGTTAACTGGGACAGCAGAGAGCTCGAGGACAACGTGGCAACAAGTGCTGGTAAGGCTTCCAAAGAGACACCAGGAAGGGGAATTTGGAGGGGGACACAAGAGCCAGTTCCGTTCCCCGCTCCGAGGAACCGGAGACCAAACAATGCGGAGGTGACAACAGGGGATGAGTTCAGAGGAGCCCACAGCTCACCTTCCTCAACTCTACAGCCCCAAAAGAGAAGAGAGGAAGGCTAAACCAGCCCCTGGGCAACCTGTCACATAACTAAACGTCCTTTTTTGTCTCCAAAACTCACCGAGAAGCGACACGTACACGGAGCGGGGAACTGAAAACCGGGAGAAGCAGCTTTGCATAGAAAACTGGCCTCGGCTCAGCCCCTGCTGTTGTAAGTCACCATTCATTTAGGTCATTATTTAAGTTTACAGAGGGTCTGTGTTCCAAGTGTCACTAATAACAGTGGTATTAAAGAGAATTAGGGGGCGGAGGATCTCCTGCTTTCAGTCACAGAAAAGACAGAAATCCTTTTAATCACGACCATGCCAATCCCCAGCGTTCTAAAGCGGCTAATTACACGTCAGGGACACCCAGTCATTCAGAGGAGCTGCCATCACTTCTCCTGCCATACTCCCATGCATTTATCCTACCCATCCCAATTACCCTGGCTGCAGTTTGAAAGGATTTAGCACAAGTGTGCTGGGTGTTTTGATCAGCAGGATACACCCGCTGCCATGGCAGTGAGAGGGAATAAATGGCAGGGAGAGGCTCCTGCCAAGCCATCTGAGGGAGGGATGCACTGTACATGCAGAAACATCAAAGGCCCCATCACCAGCTCACTCCAGTTCAATGCTTTTGGTTCATTCCTGCTTAAGCTGTTGGCTGGAGCACTCCAGACCTTCCTGAAAGAACGGGATAGAGCCCAACACTGCAGCCATCCAACCCATTAGTTCGTTTTCTGGATCAGCCTCGTTAAAAGGGGCGATTAAAGTGTTTTGTGAATTTTCCCCCTGCACTCCAAATGGCAAATCCTTTTCTACCTCCATGACAGTTGTGGCTGCCCCATCCCTGGGAGTGTCCAAGGCCAGGCTGGACAGGGCTTGGAGCAACCTGGGATAGTGGAAGGCGTCCCTTGCCCATGGCAGGGGTGGAATGAGCTGGTCTTTAAGGTCTCTTCCCACCCAAACCATTCCACAACTCTCTGATAAAAGCCCCATGAAAACAGGCAGGAACAAGCAAATCCAGGCTATTTTTTTTAAGTGACAAGGCCTCTGTCTCACTGGTGCCACTGACATAACTTCCATTGGTTTGATCTGATTTATATTTTGGTTGGACAAAAACCAACATCAAATCGCTGTCACGTTATTGACAGTCCTCAAAACAGCCAACCCAGTTCTTCTAGTTATAACTTATTTCTCACAAAGAGGGTAATTTCTGTGTATTTCAAATTTGGATTTGTAGCTGCCATCTCTAGAAAGCCTCTGGTTTTCATCAGTGTGCAACATCTTTAGTCAGACAGTTTAAACCCCATGAATTTGACAACAGTAGGAGAGGCTAAAATGAAGGTTTTAGGGCTGTGCCAAATGCCTGTTGGCCAAGAACTGTTCCAATATCCTGAGTAAATATCCCAGCTGCTAAAAAGCCCAAGGGGGAATGCTCTAGTTTGAAATGTCTCTGTAACTCTTCTTGGGAACTGCGAGATACTTTTTTGGTCAGGCCATCAACCTTCTCTTCCAAGGGATCACAGTGAAAACTCCCAACTCCACAGAACTCCATAAAAATGGCTGGGATCAGGACACAGCCCTGACTGCTGCCACAAACACACCCAAAATCCGGGCAATCAACACATATTAAGGTCACTGATGTGGAACACAGTTTTAAGACCAATCCTGCCACCAAAAGATTCCTGCCAAAAGCCACCCCAAACCAAAGATTATTGCCTATGAGCTTAAGACTTGGATCAAAATAACACTATCAAGCTAAATAACTTCAGAGTGCAAGAGCTTGGCATGAAATAAGAGCAAAGTTTATTTTAACAAAAAACTCCTAAAGTTTGCTGGTTAATTATTCAGTGAGTTTGAAAGAAGCTGATGAGCACTGGGAGGTGAGGGCTGCACCGTGATGGAGCTGGGCTGGGAGGAGAAACATAAACCTTCTGCTAAGAAAATTACTAATTAAAGCAAGCTCAATTCCAGGGATAAAAGCTGAGGGGAGGGGGGGGAGATTTTTTCCAACTGAACATCCACAGCTCAAGATCATGGGCCAAATCCCACACTGAATCTTAAGTAATCTGCAGAGAAAAGTGTGACTCCAGCTTTGCAATGGAGTTAAAATCGCACACAGGGAACCACAAACCTGCATTAAGGCAGCAACTAATTCTGAGTTTTGGAAATTCTTACACCAGTCTTAGTGGTTTTATCTATATGAAAAATGAAACCTGTTTCCTTATGAAACCCTGTTACAAGTACCATGGGGTCTTTTTTTCTAGCAGTGGCCAACAGTGAACACTTAAGGAAAGAGGATCCCTGTAATTATAATGTGACTTTTTCCCAGTCAAACCCTTTCAGCTTCTGATAATTGCCAATTTGTGATTTACTGACCCAGAATTTGTAGCTTATCACAGTAGTCACCAGTGGGCTTAAGTTAACCACAATTTCTCCTCTCACACTTTCAGCTACGTGGAACTTTTCAGCAGCAAGACAAGGATGAACCCTCACAAATGAAGGCAAAAACTGATTTACAAATCATAAATGTTACAAAAACATGAAAAACTTACCAGTCTTATGTTAGGCAATGAAACAAACAGAGTAAGTCAAATATCCCTGAAGAACTGTGTAAACAGAGCAAATAATTAACGAAAGTTCTAACTTATGGCTTGATTGGAGCCCCTGCAAATAAAGCTCCTCTCTATTAGTAAACTAGAAAAGTTAACTTTTATGAACAACAAAACAGGAAAAAAACCCCAACAAATTAAGAGGATTTCTTTCAACAAGTCAACATGTATAAATCAGAACCAGGGAACAGCCCAACCTGAGCAGCTCTGTACAGAATCAGACACTAATTTTGGTCAGAGGAGACCCCTGAAGGTCTCTAATCCAACCCTGTCCAGTTGAGTTTTGAACATCCCCAAGGATGGGAATTCTACTGCCTTTCTGGGTTGTTGTTCTGCCACTCTGAGTAGGAAAATATTTCTCTTTATCTTCATCTGGGATGTTCTTTGATGAAACTTTAGCCCACTGCCCCTCATGTCTTTGCCGTGCCCCTCTGAGAAGAGCCTGGTTCTGCCTCCCCTGGAATCACAAAGTTACCCTGAGTTGGAAGGGACCCATGAGAATCACTGAAGTCCAACTCCTGACCCTGCACAAGCCCCACCCAAATAAAAACAACCTATTAAGACGGTTAAAAACCAAAATACAGGACGTTCCCAGAGCCAGCCTGGACAGACCCAACTCTTATGATCTCCCTCCACGTAATTTGGGCTCCAACCCTCACATCTCCTGCCCACACAAAGGTCCCACAAACACTGGACAGAAGGGTTTAATCCCTTTCCATGACCTGCTGAAGGCTCTTAATGAGGTCCCTTAATTGCTGCAGGGGGGCACTGCTGACTCACAGCCAGCACATGAGTAATGGGATTTCACTATTAATCACATGTATGTTCACAGAGTATTCAGAAGATCAACAGAAACAAGTCTGCTGATTTTTATCAACTCATAATGCTTCTGCAAACGTTTGGGATCTCACACTTCAGGAGAAAAAGGTGGGGGAATTAAAAAAACAATCCGTAAAAGAAGCGGAGGTAGAAATTGTTGTTTTAAGAAGACGGCAAGAGACAACTCAAGTATAAGGACTTTATGAGGGAAAAAACAACAGCCAGAAGTTACTCTAAGAAGTTAAAAGCAACCTGTGCCCACCATAGAGGAGGAGTATCTTAAATAATCTCTTCTCTGTTCACAGAACAAGAAGGTAGATCTGGTCTGCCACCAGACCCATTTCAAGGGAACCCATACAAGGACAAACTGCAGTAACTCCAGACTGGCTACAACAAACCACAACTGAACTGCAAGGCTATAAAAATGAGGCTTAATTTCCAAGGAAGTCGAGAGACAGAAAGACAAAGAAGAATCCCATATCACAGAAAAAAAACCAGAAGGAAGGCTAAATTCCAGGAGACACTCTCAGCCAATTCTTTCACTTACTCCAGATCACGTTCACTTCTCCTGATGCCATCACACCAGCATCTGTTCCACCATGGCTAGTTAATATCAAAGCAAAAGGTGATCCACCAACTGCAAACTGCTCACTAGGATCTTCCAAAAACAAGGAAACAGCCTTCCCCAAACACCCTGGGAACAGCCGAGGTCTCAACTCCTGCCTCGCACCTCTCGATGCACAAAGCAAAGCCAAAGCAGACAGAAACAACCCAAACACTGACACCACAGAACCAAGTGTCTGATTCCCCAGATCTTTGTTATTTCCTCTGGTAGGATGATGATGGGGGAAAGCAGAAAACTGGGATCTACCAGGAAGCTGCAGCCAAGGAGGATCTGCCCCTCTCCAGCCACTCACCAGGGGTTTGTTTACCTGTTTAACCTTCAGAGAGGATGTTGGTGCATCACGTCAGCGGCTTCCTGACAGCAACAGACAGAATTAGGACCAAATAATTCTACATTTGATGGGACAGACATACAGTTCCAGAGGTGTTACTCTGATCCTGCACCACATGAACCTATAATTGGGATACACAAGTCCTAATGCTATTTTCCTTCTCCCCTACTGCTTTAAAAAGGCAACGCCTCAAACGACGACTCTTTTTTTTTTCCTCTTTTACAGATACTACAGTAAGCAATATTTCTTTCAAAATTGCAGCTGTCCAACACTTCTGAGTCTGTTCTTTTTAAAATGAAACAGCCAGAACAAATGGTGGTGGCAAGCCCAACGTAAAGAGGTCATCGATTATTAAAATCTCCTTACTATAAATCGTGGATGTTGCTTGTCAGCTCGGTGTGTGACTGTGGAATGAATAAGTAGGTAAAATTCCACTAAGGCTCGAGTTTGCTCGATCATTCTGCTGTGCAAAAATAGAAATAAAAGCTCTCCCCGTCCTTTCACTCCTTAGTACCAAAACATTCATACAAAGCAGTAAGAGAAGAACTGCAGTGGTGCAACTTTGCTGATCCCAGTCCTGCCTTTCCTGAGTCTGCCCTGGCGCTACTTATGAATTTGCCTACTCGAGAAATGCAATAAAACAGGAATAAAAAAAAAGAAAGATGGCTTCATTCTGCTTCAGTGATCTATATCCAAGGAAAGCACATAAATTTTCCAATGAAATCCATAAGTGAGAGTCGAGGCCAAGCCCTACCTATATATCTTCAAAGGTACAGAGACAAAGAGGTGCCAACCCGGTGCCCCCTTGAAAGCACAAAATCTCCTCCACACTCGGGTCAGCAGTTTTCCCCAGATGAGCAGATGTGAAGCTGATCTCGTCAGCCTGTGTGCCTGGAGGGGTTTGGGCTGGCCAAAAACCTGCTGAGCAGCCACATTTTAGGGGTTCACGATGCTCTCTTGAGAGTTCAGAGTGAGGAAGGGATGAGCACGAGGCCAGTTAACAGCAACTTCCCTTCGTTCCCTCTGCCTCCAAAGCGGGAGAGAAAAGGGAAGCCCATCCCTCAGGACTGAGCTGTTCTCCTCTTTTTTTTTTTAAGCTATTCCCACATAAACTGGGAAGATAAAAGGGAATGTCGAGGAAACGCTGTGGAGATTTTTATACACATCTCTGGTACAAAAATTTCCACAGGTTTTTTTTTTTTATTTTTTTTTTCCTTGTTAATGTTTTTTTTTTTTCCTTGCCCGTCTCTAACACTTCCCGTGCTGTTTCCATCAAAATGTTTCCTCTTACCGGCAGCAACATATCATTTTATCAGGATGCCAGGAGATCATTTCCACACAATGCTAGCAGATGTAATTTTCTTAGATGCACACACAGTTCATCATTTAGATACTAAGATGACAAGGTGATCGCAGGGTGACTCTGCAATGCAAGTCTGCTGTTTGGTATTTGGAATTCTCAAATGATAAAAAAAAGACTTATCAAATATAAATATCTTTAAGAAAAAAGTAACAAAAGTGCTACATATGATCAAGGAAAACAATTCCATTAGTTCCTGCTACTTAAAGTAGGTTTGCTTTACAAATATTACCACATCCATTATCAGTATGGCTTCCAATTATTAATTAAATTGCTCGTAGCAGTATAGCTTTCTCACACCTTAACAAAGACAGAGTAAAGAGAACACAAAACATTCACACCCCATTTCTCAGGTAAGAGATCCTCCTGCCTTTAAACAAACAAAAAAGTTCACATTTAGGAGAATATTTATGCTCTGACGGTCTCTCTACCAAAGGGCAGGTGTCAAAAGTTCTCCAATAACCTTTCAGGCTACTCAGGACGTAGGCATTGGTTACACAGACGTGTAAAAATCCACTCACCCACTTTATGACCTTAACAACCTTCCTGGAAAACATTGCTTTCGAAAGTGGCAAAGTGGAGAGGGGAGGAGGGTGGGGACAGAGAAGGCGAGAGGAGGAATAAAAGGTGAAATAGTTAATGACAGATCAATAAGAGTCTAGACCTCTTCTGAGCAGGCACTGCCAGCCATGCCAAAAAGGAATAGTGGTTCTGAGAAGTGGACTGTTGTCCATTAGACATTCAGCTCGTTTGTCATTTGATCCCAGGCTGGGCTTCAACCCATGGTCCCAGAGGCAGAAGGCAGCACTTCTCCACTAAGCCACGCAGCTTGTGAGAGCAGAGGATGTCTGTGTTGAATGTGTGAACGCCAACCGAAAAATATAGGAATGTGTTTCCAATGGACATTCTCAGCACAGCACCCGAAAGTAGATCAAGTCACTGTATGACCAGTGAGGCACGGCTTATTGCAGCTGGAAATCATTTATTCCCAGGCTGAAGTGGGGGGTTCTAAGTGTTCTTTTTACTCTCTGTTGATGCTCCCAGTGTGGTGTCCATCGACCCTGTGCCACTACCTCAGCTTGCATCCTTTCAGTCTCAGGGAAGGGAAAGCGTACGGACTATTGTTTCAACACGATCTCTAAGGTTATCCAAGATTTTTTTTAAGTGTAGCCTAAGACTTGGAATCGAGGGCTGTCTAAAATACCTGGAAGCACTTTGAATGCTAAGACAGAGCAGCAAGATTTTTTTTGTTTCTTTTTTTTTTAGCTTTTTTTTGTTTGTTTTTTTTTTCATTTTTTTTTTCTCTAGCCACTTGGGGCCGGGAGAGGGGAGGTTGGTTGGTTGATTGATTATTTATTGGGAATTAATACTGAGAGAGTATATGCAAAGGCTGAGGGCACCATGCCATCTTCACAGAACAAGACCCTAACAGCTAAACTGACGTACAAGAAACTGCAAAGTTATACTGTAAGAACACATATTAAGGACCGAGGAAAAGTCTGCTAAGGTGCTACGTCTAAAACTAAGTTACTTCTTGCTTTGACCCTCCCCTCTCTTTGTATCAGTCGTCGTCGAGAGCCTCTGTCTTGATCTCGTTGGCTCCTTGCCGGGCCAGTGCCAGGATGGTGTGGTTGACTGCTGCCATCTCCACGGCTAAGGAAATGGGGTCTTGGTGGTCACTATGGCTAGTGCTGTCATCCTGGGAATGTGGGAAGGAGGAGAGAGAAGCAGGGTTATTCCACAGGCAGGGAATGGGGGGGTAAAACCAGTGAGTCCAGTAATGAGCTGCGGGGCAGGGTCGGTTGGGTATTGGGGTGGGGGGGAAGTGAATTTACAAAGTGGGTTTAGGGTTGATTTCCCTCACTGTGCAGACAAAGGAGTGGGGGACCCAGCTTTCAAAGGAAATATTAGGTTATAAAGATAGGAGTGATGCAGGGAGCGGGTCAGGAAACCAAACTAAGACAGGAATCATCAGGCACTGCACAAATTCACGGCTGTATTTGAAACAGCCAGTTCTGGTCAGCCCAAGGGCATCCCTGCCCATGGCAGGGGTTGGAACAAGAGGAGCTTTAAAGTCCCTTCCAACCCAAACCATTCTGGGATTCTCTTTAGAAGCCACAACAGAACTAGAACAGGCAGAGAGAAGAACATCCCAGGGGAAGAGGCAGGAGGTGGCTTCCTCACAAGGAGAGGCCAAACAGATTCAGGTCCTCCAGTCTGGGAAAGAAATGGCTGATGGTTGATATGGTAAACATTTATGACAAATAATTGGGAAATAGAGAA
>JAWWES010000115.1:113461777-113555774 GCA_035583135.1 Lophotriccus pileatus
GAGGGTGGTGAGGCCCTGGCACAGGTTGCCCAGAGAAGCTGTGGCTGTCCCATCCCTGGAAGTGTCCAAGGCCAGGTCTGCTCTAAGGACTGGGAGCTTGTTGTAGCTGTAAGAGTCGAGAGTTTCTCAGCCAGCACTTCTGAGACCTGGGGCTTGTTGTGGGAGGTGGGAACTTGTTAAAATTTTGTTAAAGTTACCTGTAAAATTTGAGAACTTGCCAGCCAACACTTGTACTATCACACAGTGGGATAGTGGCTGGAATTAGGGTGACTATCTAATCAAAGGATGAGTTCCCTGACACATGGACTGGTGTCTTTTTTCAACCAGATGGGACTTTGTAACAAACATCACACCCTCTGGACATGGACATTTTTTAAAGCACATTCTCCCCTCTTCCACATCGATCATCCTTCCATGATTTCAGCCTGTGAAGTGACGTGTGGGTCTATCCTAAAGTGCAAATTTCTGTTCAAAAGGGTCGTGCTCTGCACAAAGGTGCGTTTTTTGGAGGATGAAGAACTTGGAAAACGGAGCAGAAAATGCTTTTTCCAGTAGTTAGTGATGGAACAGAAGCTCAGGATCCCAGTTCAGCTCTCTCATGACAGAATCTCAGCTCTTACACCTACAGTGCACTCCACTCTCTGCCCAGAGCCAAGAATTATTTCCTCTTGGAAGTGCTGCGGGATAAAGGAACATCAAGATATCACAGCTGAAAACTGCTGTACTATTGTTTACATGGATATATTGCATGACCTCGAGTCCTAATCAAGAATCCAGGTCAACACCACATGCACAAAAATCAACTCAGCCCATTTTGGGAGCCACAACAGCAATTTTATGGACTCCCTTTGCTGAACAGAGACGTTGTGGAGTCTCCTTCTCTGGAGATGTTCAGACCCCACCTGGACATGACCTGTGCAACCTGTTCTGGTGAACCTGCTTTAGCAGGGAAACAGGACCAGATGATTCCAGGGATCCTTTCCAACCCCAATCATTCTTTGGAGGTTATTTATTTTACTACCTGTCAAAAGCCAAGAGCGAACACCACCAAAGAAACCCCATAAAATTAGAAAACCCTGATATCATGAGATATTATGGCTCTAGATCATCTGTGGCCACAAAGCTGCTGGACAATGCCTAATATTTACGGGAAAAAATTACAAAATACATAAAGTTAAGAATCAGTTTATACTTGAACTGCCCTTTCTTATGTTGATGCAAGAACCTGAGACACCAATTAACGCAGCAAAGACAACACAAGAGCCCCAAGTGATCCTTCTTTTAGCACACAACTCAACACCATCCCTTTTGCAAGCCAAGGCCAGGCTTTTCCCTGGCTCCAGCAAAGCAGCTCCTGTTTTCCAACCACAACAAAACTTAGGCTCACACTTACAGTTCTCCCTGTGACGGAACCAATTTCCAGAACTGGGCAAAGAACGAGGCACCTCTGCCAGCAAAGGAGGAAGTTTTGTGCAGTCCCATCATTTTTGTGATTTAGGAACTGCTGAAACAGTAATTCTTCTCTCTAAGCATCTTACAACTGATACAAAACTTATCTGATTAGAACAAGATGTAGTTTTTGGTATTCTGAGAAACTTTTCTTCAAATTCTAAACTTTTTTATCTAAACGTTTTTACAAGAAAAAATTATTCCCACTTGAAAATCTGACTTTTTTTTTCATCCCAAATCCCTGTTCTGTGAAACAACAGCAAAAATTTGAGAAGTTTTCAGGCAGCTCCTGTGGTCAGCAAGATGTTTGCATGGACATCACAAAAGAAGGAAGCTGGAAAGGCACTTTCCACACTGGTTTGGGTGGGAAGAGACTTTAAAGATCATCCTGTTCCACCCCCTGACATGGGCAGGGACATCTTCCACCAGCCCAGGTTGCTCCAAGCCCTGTCCAACCTGGCCTTGGACACTTCCAGGGATGCAAGGGCAGCCACAGCTTCTCTGGGCAACCTGTGCCAGGGCCTCCCCACCCTCCCAGGGAAGAATCTCTTCTGATCTAACCTAAATTATTAAGGCCATAGTATTTTTCTCCATGACCATATTGTGCTTTTAACCTCTGGTGGGGTGCAAGCTGCTTCCCCAGAGATCACACTCAGGAGCTGCCACTCTCAAAGCAAAAGGTCTCATAGCTAAAGGTAACCAAAAATATACAACCCTCCACCCTTAACTGCTGAGCTGCAGCCTCAGCCCCCAAATTCTCTGCACACCCACCTACCAAAGCATCACAGTTCATTCCCTTCCCCTTCCAGGTCTAAATGGGTCCTGTGGGTGATGAAGCACAACATTTAAAACCTCTCAACATGTGGCACTCCAAGACATGGCTTAAAGAGGAACATGATGCTGGGCTTGATCTTAAAGGTCTTTTCCAGCCTGTGGTTCTATTCTCCTAAAACTTTTGGCAAGTAGGAGAGAATAACTGAGTTTTCAAGATAGAAAAGCCATGGGAAAAAAATTCCAGACTTCATCACTGACTATTCTGTTTGTTCATGTAGAAGTTGGGAAAACACTGTGATTTTTTGACTATGGTTCTTCTTGCAGGCAGTAAATTAATTAATCTGCCTCCAGTTCTCTTTCTTATCAGCCAGGTAGACAGGGGAAGAATGCAGGATGTCTGAATTTCTCTTCACAGCTACAAACCTCAGCCTGTTCACAGCCTGAAAAGTTCCTGAAAGCTACAGATGAAAAATCTGAAGCGATATGAACTTAAAAGGAAAGAAAAAAAAAAAGAGCAGGCACAACTAACTCTGCAAAGGCACACTGCTTTCTAGACAAAGGGCAGCTGTCAGCTGAATACCTTCCATGAAGAAACCAAATGATCTCTTTTGTAGAAAATGACAGTGGAGGATTAAAATGAAAAGTGGCCAAATAATTTACATGAGATGAGAATCCAGATGATGGTAAAGAATGTAGATATCCTTGAAGCGGTTTCATTTCAATAACACTGAAGCCCAGAAAAATTGCAGATTCAGAGAAACCCTCTTTCTTTCAGGGATAATGTGCTTAGGACAATGATGGAGAGGGAATCCATCTCAGCCTCGGGCTCTGTAATGGAAGCAAACACTTCCCCCCCTCCCCTTTTCCAAGGTGCCCCTCTCTGAATTCCTGCAGTAGCCGCCAATCTTTCTTTCTGTTGCTTCTGCTCTCCAGGCTGAGATATCAGATGCATTAGGCATGTTCCTGATAATCCACAGTGGAAGTTTTGCTGGTTTGGGTCAGCTCTGCAGCTGCCAGGGAAGGGTCTGGAACAACCCGAGCTACAGAGCAGCAGAAGGATGGGCAGGTTCGGAGCTTTTCCAACCAGATGAACCCCCTGGAACGGATCCAAGGACCCCAAGCTGGGGAAATGCTCAGTTCACAGCATGACACAGAGGTTAAAGCTGCCAAGTGGAGAGGCTCAAATGCAGGGTAACAATTCACCTCAGTGGCACTCTCAGGTGTGTGGACACAGGGCACTGCCCCTGGAACGGGGGATCATTTACCTCGCAAATCACGGGAGGCAGGAACACACAGATGGGTGTTTATTGAACAACAGCAGACGTGCTGCAGGCTCAGGCCCTCACTGAACCCTGTGTTTGCATCCCTGGCTTCCCACTTCCATCCGTGTGGGAGTTTCACCTCTCAGTGAAAGATCCCGGCACTCTTGTTGGGATCCCAGACAGAATCACTGAATCACGGAACGGTTTGCGTGGGAAGGGACCTTAAAGCTCATCTCCTTCCACCCCCTGCCATGGGCAGGGACAACTCCCACTATCCCAGGTTGCTCCAAGCCCCGTCCAACCTGGCCTGGGACACTTCCAGGGAGTGGGAAGTTCATCTTCCCTGAAACTCAGGCTGCAGTCCAGCTTTCCACAATTCAAGCACAGACCAAAAAAACGATCCCATCCTCTCCTTCATTCCCTTTCTGTGGGAATGTTTTCTGCCCTGCTGCTTCCCTGGTCCAGCTTCCCACCCGTGCCAAGAGCAGCAGTTGTGCAGCCAAGGAAGGCAGGAGATGGCTGGAACAGGCAGCTGGGACCAGCTCCTCCCACAGCAGCTCCCACACATCCTCCTCAACTGATGCTGGAAGCAAAGCCTGAGCGACGGGCTCGGGCTCCAGGGATGGAGGGAAAAACGGATCTGCCCACTTTCCCCAGCTGACCCCTGCTGATGAACAGAAGATCCTGCTGTCCCCAGGAACGGAGCTCCCTGCCAAACCCTCTGCTGTCTGAAAATACACAAGAGTCCAAGCTGCTCCTTTATCTCTGATAAGATGCCTGTAATTCCAGCTCCCTATCCTGTTTCCCTCCAATGGGTTCCTCTGCTTTCCACTGACAAGTCACAGAGACCACTCAGTTACCTTTTTATCTCTCATTAGCAGATTTATCAGCCCAGTATCACCCAGCAGCCAGAGGTCACTGGTTGAATCTTTGTGGCTTTTAACAGAACTATTATTCAGGCTGTCAAATCAATGGAAATATTTCTGAAGTTGGTCTGTCATCTGCGCCTCAGATCTTATCTCCACGTGGCACGAGACAGACTGTCAGAGGAGTGACATTCAAAGCATAATCTCATCAGAAAGTGTAATGACTAGTTTATTTCTCAGTAAATATTGGCCAAGAACAACCCTAATGCCATTTCCAGAGAGGTCAGCAGATGACACCAGCCGTTTCATCTGCTGGTATTTCTACAGATCCTGTAATAACGACAGGGGTGTCAACTGAAGAGTTCACCCCACGATACAAAGTCATTTTGGACAGCAAAATTAAAGCTCAGAGATAACCCTCTGCACAGATAAACTCTGATGGAGCTCAGAACTACACCGAAGGCACCATCCTCTCCTTCCCCCAGGTCTGCAGGACAACCAGGCAAGGCTGGCAAGTGTAGCCCTCTGGACACAAGGGACAACTTCAATGTTGCCATTCCTGCAGCAAAACAAACCTAAGAGCAAACCCCCAGGCCAGAAAAAACCCACTGCTGAACACGGTGGCTGCTGTTTTCCCCGCAGCACTGTCCCTTAGCTGATGGATTCTGTACTTCCATGGAGAGACCACTTGACCTCTTCCACAGCTATTCTGGCACTAAGCCCAGATCTTCTGTTTGACCTACACAGATATCCAGTCCCTAAGTCAGAAACTGGGGGTTTATCCAATGTAGAACCTTCACCATAACTTTAAATCCCCTTTGGAACTAACCTGTAACAATCCTCAGGTTTTTTTAAAAACCTGTATCTCACTCCCAGCTTGAGCTTTCGAGCCCAAGGTATTGCCAGGGACAGCACAGTTTTTAAGCCTCTCATCGAAGGAAATGTTTCATTCTTGTACTTCTTTCCATGGCAAGTGCAAATCTGGAGGAGATCAACAGGACTAGATCACTTAGAGCCCCAGACATACACAAACTGTAATTATTTCCCATGTCAGGATCTGTTTGTGTGTGCAAATTCCACAGTCACATCAGTCAGTAAGCATCAAAAAACCTCACACAACAGAGCTGGCTCTCTTCTGGTTTCACAAATCAGTGCCTAAACTCCAAGACAATCATTTCCCTGATGCTTCTTAGCAGGAATCTACTCTACAACGTAGATTAAAATGCCAAAAATACACCTTGCACCGGAGTGGAGAAGCTCTATGACCTTCAAAGCTAATGCAACAACAAGGTTTTCATTTTCAAACATCACTTCCTCGGTATTTTGACGGCGCTCTCAAGGACCACAATCCTATCGAGCTGTTAATATTATCCTAAAATTTGTTTAAAAACAGAAATAATTGATAATAGCTCTGAAAGCCTCACACTTGCAGGAGATAATCTGTGCCTCCTAATCTCCAGCACCCGACTGTCGAGATAATTAACAATTAAAACCAAAAAAAAGAATAGCTGAGACATGGGAGGTGGTGATTTACTCTTCCTTGTAATTGGCTTTGGTGATAAGAGTATTTTTGAAATGACACAACAGGCCTCTTCTGAACAGAGGGATCTGGAGTCTGGAGCAATTTGTAGTACACAGGTACCTCCTGCTTAAGGCACCTTGAAGGCCCTGACAGCAGACAACAGCTAAGGTTGGGACTATCCTTAAATTTAGAGGCATCACAGGCTTCCCAAAGTCAACAGAGTTCACTAAACAGTTCCTGAAACAAAAGGAAAAGGGGGATTTTTTTGAAGCCAGCAAGAAAGCAACAGGTCAGGCCATGAGAAAGTGAGAATTGTTCTGTAATATTCCAACAAGAGGTTGGTGTGAGCGAACAGCACCTTCAAAGCTCTTCCTAACAAGGCATCCGAGCGTGAATAATGGGATCTCTTCCTCTCTTTTATTTACTGGGAATATTTAAATTGAGACCCACACGCTCCAGGGATATTTACGTGCATTAAATCCTCTGGACTCGGTGACTGATAAACAAGGCCTTCATGAAAACAGCTGTGGAACAAACATCTCATCTTCATTTTTTTTTGACTTGGGGCAGGGGAAGAGTTATTTTAGTGGCATCCTCCGGATTATCTGGTTCTCAGAAGGCAAGCAGAGCTCAGGCAGGGTCAGCCCGTGGATGAAACATCTCCCAGCTGATGAGGCCACACAGAAATCAGCCCTTGGCTGGTTCCCACCCGCTGGGAAGGGCTGTTGGTGACCCACCATTCCAGCCAGAGGTTCTCTAATCAACACTGTGCTTAGCAGAGATACCATTTACTGACCGACAGAGGATTCCAAGGCTTTATATGGCAACATGAATAAACAGCATCTGACATTGCTCGACACAAACTATCCTTCTCTGCAACTCCTGAACAAAATTTTACACTCATCAGAGCCAGAACTCAAGTTTTCATCTTGCCTGAAGTTAAGTATTCCCAGAAGAACAGCCTATCCTTCCCTCAAAATTTAATTCCCACTTTAATGGGAAGTTTAGCACTGGATAACAAAGAATGCAAACCTCAGCAAAATTTACCCTCAGTAAGGTCTTGTTTTCCAAAGTTTTACAGTCCTCCAGGCTAGGAAACTTGGAGTCTCCCTTTGTCCTAAGCCTCCAGGAGGGGAAAACTCCCAGTCCTGAGATTTGTGATAAAGCTTGGCTTGAGCTGACAGCTTCCAACATCATCACCAGCATTTCCCCTCAAAGATCCATGAGTTCTTATTTTCAATTTCCAGGCTTGGACCAGGCTCAGCTCAGCTCAAAGAGCACTGACAGTCACCACTGCTGCTGAATTTCCAGAAAAGAGAGGATCCTACAGGATTCCAAAGGCGAATTCCTGTAGGACATCCAGCACCTGAAGTCAAGAGGCTCAGGATCAAATCTGATTTGGGGCTCATTATGTGCATTTTTAATGCCTGATTCCCTCCAGATCTGGGCTAGAACTGTAATCCCATTAATTGCTGTACAGACAGAATGCAGGAAAAGGTATTTAATTTTTTAATATCAATCCATTGTCTCCCTTGCAACCTGAACACAACACAACAGATGGATATGAGCAACTGAGAATGAGAAATAATGAATGAACACAGGCCAGCAATGCCAGTTGATTAAACTACTCCAGTGCCAAGACCAACTTCCTGGGGTTCTTTGCAGACAACACAGCAAAGGAGGAGATTTAAGGGAAGTTTTAAGCCATCAGGTACCTCTGGGATCCTTGAAGAGCCTTTCTCAGGTCTGGCAGCAGCAACATCTTGTCATTTATTTTTATTTATTTCCTAGAGATTATTCAGTGGCCATTCACCATCCATAGGGAGGAAACAGCTGGGTTTATTAGCCAACTTTTTACATTTTTTTGCGTGCCTATAGGACTGTGAATTACCTCAGAAATACTAAGCTCCAAGGACTACAAAAGATTACTTTCATTTACCAGCACCCCCCATGCTTTGTGTTTCAAGAGTGCTTTCCACATCCAGACCATCAACTAACTCCTTCAAAAGTGTTCTGAAATTGTCTGCTTTCATCTTAATCTTTAAAATTATTAGAAGAACCCACAGGTAGAAGAGCAGCAAAGTTAACAGATACAGACCCAAGAGAGCAGCTACAGAGCTGAGAAATCAACCCACAGCTCCTGACTCCAAGATTTTTGCCACGTGCTTCCTCTGAAGTGTCACTGTCACCCTCCAGATCAGCCAAGTCCCCTTGGAACGGTCCTTTTGGGAGGCCTGGCTTGGACAGTGCTGGTAGTGATGCTCCCAAAACAAGCTGAGGAGTTGCTGAGTGTATGTCTGGAAAAACTAATTATTCCTGGCAATTTTGGGCTCCAGTGAAGTATTTGATGAAGAGACAAACGGGAAACGATTCGTAATTTCGGAAAAGACAAAGGTGAGTACAACCATGAGACAGGGTAGAAAGAAACATGTAATCAAAAAAAGGGCAATAAAAAATGAAACTAATGGCTTGGAGGGCAGTGATCAGTGATATTCTCCCAGTATCATCTTTGGAGTACCTTAAGAAGGAGAACACTGATCTTGACACAACGTGTGCACATGGCAGCGAAATCTGCTGATGACAAAAGTCAGAAGCCAGGTCAGTGCAGTGAATTGAAGCACCATGAAAAGTAAGGGACAGTCCTGAGGGCAGGAACTAAAAGAGAAATGTAATGGTGCAGCTTCCAAGGTCACCCACTTTGGGAAGAACAACTCCACAGACACAGAAGGATCATCAGCTGGAAAGATTTTTTTCTGTTCAGGGCTCTGCGACCAAAAGGCAAAGAGCAACAAAAGCACCAAAAAGGCAAAGCCTGGCAGAGCTGAGGCTGCTGCTGTTCCCAATCCAGAAGGAAAAGCATTAAATAAAAGCATTCTCCTATGGATCCTATGGATCTAGGGAGAGCTCAGAGCCCCTTCCAGGGCCCAAAGGGGCTCCAGGAGAGCTGGACAGGGACTTGAGACAAGGGCTGGAGGGCCAGGACACAAGGAATGGCTTCCCAGTGCCAGAGGGCAGGGAGAAATGGGAGACTGGGAAGGAATTCTTGGCTGTGAGGGTGGGGAGGGGCTGGGCTGGAGTTCCCAGAGAAGCTGTAGCTGCCCCTGGATCCCTGGAAGTGTCCAAGGCCAGGCTGGACGGGGCTTGGAGCAGCCTGGGATGCTGGAAGGTGTCAGGGTTGGAACTGGATGAGCTTTAAGGTCCCTCCCAATCCAAATCCTTCTGGGATTCTGTGCTACTCTTTCCTTGCCCAGGAGCCTGCTGGGCATCCACCCCCCATCAACCTGTTGTGCCCTTGGCTGTATTTGCCTCAAAGATAGAGAATTTAATCAGATTTTGAAAGGATATAATAAAGGCTCAGTGAAAGCGGAACATGAAGCTGGAAGTCTCAGTCCAATGTTCCTGCCCAAGGGGCATTTAGAAACTGAAAGAGCACCAGCCTATGAACATAATGAGCAACAAATCAGATGACTTTTTCTATATTTTGTGTACTTATATGCCCTATTTTCTCATTCTTTTTTCTTTATAAGGAAATCATATTAAAAAGAACCTCTTTGGCCCAGGTCCATGTCTTCTACTCTGCTGATGGAGTTCCTCACAAACAGCACAATATTCAAAACAGATTAAAACTTATGCGTGTTCCAAAGGAAAATCAACCATAAAAAAGGTCAGTTGTGCTACCCTGGATCACAAAAAAAACCCTAAAAAAGGACTAAAAAAACAGCCTAGTATGTGGCAGTGACTTTTGTGGGTAAAGCCCACATGGTTCTCTGAGAGAACATTCTTTTTAGTCTCTTTAAAGTGCTCCACAGCCTGACCAAGGAACCCATAAATACATGATGCAACACACTTAGGGAGTTTTACTTAGGAATTTTCCTCCCTCACTTCTCCTTGTAATTACTCTGTTTATTACTTGTATAAAGACCTCACATCTGTTACTGGATGGCAGAGAATTTCCTCTCACTGAGGTAGGTTTGGACTGTGTTCAGAGAGGAGCTGCAGTGAGAGGCAGCAGGAACACTCTGCACAGTTCCAGAATCCAGGAATGGGCTGGATGGTGCTCCTGGAGCCTCCTTGCTGACAGCTGGATGCAGCACAGGCAGAGGGGGCAACGTGCCAACCTGATCACTGATTCCTTCTGAATGCTTCTCAGATCCCCCAGGATTTCATTCTGGAATTCACTCCATTGGGTTTTTCCATGGGTAAAGTTACAGGTCAGGTGGATCCTGCTGTGAGGGATGACTGTTCCTTCAGCTGAACTTGGACCTGGACGGCCCAACATCCCATCTACCCCTGCTCTCCTTCAGTTTAAGGCCATTCCCCTTTGTCCTATCCCTCCATCCCTTGTCCCCAGTCCCTCTCCAGCTCTCCTGGAGCCCCTGCAGGCTCTGGAAGGGGCTCCAAGCTCTCCCTGGATCCTTCTCTTCCCCAGGCTGGACACCCCCAGCTCTCCCAGCCTGTCTTCATAGGAGAATGCTTTTCCTTATGCTTTTCCTCCTGGATTGGGAAGAGCAGCATCCCCAGCCCTGTCAGGCTTTGCCTTTTTGGTGCTTCCATTGCATTGTGTCTTCTGGTCACAGGGACTTAACAAAGTTGTTATAAAACAAAGTCATTATAAAAATGCAGCCTGAGGGCTCTCCCTGCCTCCTGAATTCGTGGTAACAGCTAAGAAAACAGCAATTAATAATGATTAATAGGAGCTTTTTGTTACTAATTCCTTCTGCACCCTTTGAACAGGGCAGTCACAGGGAGAAGAACACCATGAAGGATTACAGCAAGGCAAGTGCTGGCAAAGGAAATAGAAAAAAAGCTCAATAGAGAGAGAAATCACAGCACCAGACTTTTATTTTCACAGTGTCCTTACAGCAAACAGCATCTAGAGGTCTCAACAAGATTGTGAAGAGCACTGGGCTCTGTGCATGGACAGAGCACAGGGCCCTGGCTCAGGGAAGCTGTGCCCTAAAATGACTGGCATTAACAGTTATCAACGTTCTGGAAGGTGAATTATTTATGCTGGATATAAATAAAGCAGGTATTTTTGAAATTCACAGCAATTAACACTCCCATGAATCAACTTCATGTAATGCAGCACGGAAAGGAACAAATTCCAACCCCTCACATACATGACTGCATCCAAATTATTGTAATCCTTCGGGAAGGACTGCTGAAAGAAAAGATACTCTCAGTCAATACACAGAAGTGATCAGCAAAAAAAAAAAAACAAACCACAACCCAGATGCTGGGCTGGAGGTCAGAGAACGACAGGAATCAGATTCAGCTGGTTGCATAAGCTGGAATATTCAGCCTGGAAATATGGAAATCAGTTCTGCTCGGGTCCCTGCTCACCTGCCCCGGGTCACTAAAAATTGAATGTAGGAATAGAAAAGGTCCGGAGGAGAGTGACAATTAATATTATTAAAGGCAAAAGGGAAGCCTTGGCATCTTGAGAAGAGATAAGAGAGTGACTGTTAAGTTCAGAGAGGAGATAAAAAGAGCAGCACATTGATAGCAGCACATACAGCAAATGATGAGGGACAAATGCAATGTTCTGCCTTGTTCTTCCTCATGATACTCAGGCCAAAGGGACCTTGGACTTTTTAAACACATTTTAGCATTTAAAATGAAAACAGGTATAATTAGTTCTCCAGAAGTACCCTGAAGACCTTGGCAGGACTTAGAAGGAATTACATATTTATGTGAATAATAAGAATACCCAGAGCTACAACAGCAGGATTTAAAAAAAATTAAATATACAGGATAAGAGATCAGAGCTTTTGTCCACAGCCACACCAGCTATCCAGGTGAGAACACTGAGTATCTCAACTGGTCCTGCAGAAATGCAAGAGAGTATCTGGACTGGAGAGAAATTCCCATCCCTAAAGTGTGGGTTTACAGCACCAGGCAATGCTGTTACAGGTCAGACTGACAAAGATCCTTTTGGTAAATGTTGATTTCAGTTATTTTGACCTTGGCAGATACAAAAATTTTATCTGGAGTCTGCTGCAAGGAGCTGCCCCTCCCACAGATCTCTTTTTATTATTAAAAAAAAAAAAGAGAGAGAGAACACAAAGACACAAAAAGCACCTGAGCTGTCTAAAAAGGAAAATAACTCATTAAGTGCTGGATCCTTGAGGAAACCAGAGCCTGGAGAGACTTTGGACAGACATCCTTGCATTCGGTTTTACTGCCTGCAATCTGCCCAACAACTGGGATTTGCTTACAGCTGATTAGAATAGGAAGCTTGTATATTATGCATGTCTGAGAGGGAACAGAGCTTGATCTGATGCAAAATAAGGAAGATCCTGTGTCAAGCAGAAAATGGCTGCTCTTGCATTTTATGAAGACATACAGCAGTGACCCTGAGCCAAACCACTCGAACTTTCAGGCAATAAAAAGACCTTGCCTGAGTCTGAACAGCAGAGTGAACTTTGCTGGATGCCTTTGCAAAGTGCCCTTGCTCAGATCTCAAAGCATTTCACAAGCAAGAACTGCAAAGATCCTAAAAAAAAAAACCCAACAAACAACCAAAAAACCACATTCCCTGAGTCTCAAAGGACTTAATGAAGTTGAACCTCCCACTGCAAGTTGCTGACTAACAAACACCTTATGACAGAACAGAAAGAGCTGGAAAATAATGTAAGGAAATCACCTGATGTTTCCCTCTGCATTAAGATCAAGTGTCTCAGAACCACACTGACAGATTTCAGATGATTTGCTCCTGAGAAATGTTCTGTAATTTCCGCAACCTGCTCAGCGCTCCCACCATTCCTGAAGTCAGGAAGTTTTTCCTAACCCAAATATTTCTTGGCAACCCAAAAGCTGGAGGCTCTTAGCACCTCGCTCACCCTTCCTTTGCCTTGGCTCAGCTCCCGAGCAGGTAGGAGATATTTTACAGTGAGAACAGCGAGTCACCAAAAAGGTTCAAGGACACCTGAGGGGTCACAGGGACAGCAGAGCACAATTCCCAGCGCTCCAAACCTCCCAGCCAGGCCAAGAAAGACGAGCAGCACTGCGTGGACATTGTTATATTGATGAGAAGCTGATGTTCTGTTCCTAACAGCGTAGCAGCCTAATGGAAGAGGCCGAAGGACGCGACTTCCTGCTCTGCTGGCAGCTTGGGAAGGCAGAAACGCAATGAATCCCAAACTTCAATCTCCTCCAAAGCCTTGCACAGGAAACTTAGATCCCCTATGGGGCCGGTATTAAGGTTCTGCTAGGAGACATAACTAAGAGTAATGGGATAAAATTAACTAAGAAAATTTCCTAACTGGATTTCAGGAGCTAATAGAGCTCTCGTTTTCCCCGGGGAAGCCGTGGAAGCCCCGGCGCTCGGGAGAGCTGCACTAATAGAGCTTTCACCATCGGAAGGATTTCTAATAACCCGTGTCAGGGCTGATACTGCCCAGGGCCAGGACCACGGCCAGGACTCCGCGGGCCCATCCCGGCACCGCCTCACCGGGAACAGCGACGGAGGTGCCTCTTTCAGGAGGGTAAAACTTCCACAGCGTAGAATCATGGAATGGTTTGGGTGGGAAGGGAGCTTAGAGATCAGACAGTTCCATGCCCTGCCACGGGCAGGGACACCTTCCACTAGCCCGGGTGGCTCCAAGCTCTGTCCAACCTGGCCTTGGACACTTCCAGGGATCCAGGCGCAGCCACAGCTTCTCTGGGAATTCCACCTCAGCCCCTCACCACTCTCACAGCCAACAATTCCTTCCCAATATCCCATCTAACCTTGCCCTCTGGCAGTGGGAAGCCATTCCCTGCGTCCTGTCCCTCCACACCTTTTCCCCAGTCCCTCTCCAGCTCTCCTGGAGCCCCTTTAGGCACTGGAAGAGGCTCCAAGCTCTCCCTGGATCCTTCTCCAGGTGAACACCCCCAGCTCTCTCAGCCTTTCCTCATAGGAGAGGTGCTCCATCCCTCTAATCCTCATGGAACTAACGCATTCCTGCTCCTTGGAAAAATCAAAAGACCCCTCTTCTGTGATGCCAGCACAACTGCCAGTATGGCCACGCTTTTTAATGAAACCAGGAACTCCCCCAACTCAAACCAAACCAAACCAGAACAAAACCAAGCAGATCAAAGAACCACCATGGAAAATCTGTACATCTTTTTGTTAAACTCCCCCTTCCTTGTGCTCCCAGCTGTGCATCCCTATCCTTTGCCACGGGACAGCTCTGGCATCCTCTCCCTGCACAGCAAGATGAGCCAATTCAGGAAAATGCGGGGGTGGGGGGGAACAAAAAGGATTTCTTTTCCCTGAACTGAGCTGAACTGGCTGCTATTTCCATCAGCCAAGAAACATATCTGGCACAGTGCAGGGTGGAAGGAGCAGGGAAACTGAGGAGGAGGAGGAATTGAGAAGGGTGGTGAGGCAGGATAACACCTAAGGATGAGCTGGTGACAAACTGTTAATTCAGCTCAGCTATAGCATGAAACTATATCCTCCTATCTTGGGAAATCTAAACCCATTTCTCTTGGGAATAAAGCCAAGTGAAACACCTGACTCTGTTTTGCCACCTATGAAATGGGGGATAATGGGTATCTGTATCATCTTAGTCTTATTTAATCTAAATACACCTTTACAAAAGGAGCTTCACAAGCACAGACAAGTGTTAAAATAAAAAAAAATAGATCCATAAAATCAAACCAAATAACCCTCAACCAGAAAGCAAAGTCTCTGCTCCCTAGACAAACTGAAATACGTTCAGCTGATGAATTATTCATTTTTGTTTAGGGCAGAATTTACAGTTATTTTAATTTAATCTTTGGATAAAGTGTATACTTAAAAAACAACACTCAACCCCCTCCCCTCCAGTCTTTAATGGCACTCGACAAAAGTGCCTTAAAAAGGGTATAAAGTCACTGATTCTGCTGCCAATCTCAGTTACTGTTTTTGCCTGAAAAAAAAGATAAACCTCAACTCCAACACACGATTAGAAGGAGAAGCACAAATCACTTGGGGAAAAAAATAACAATAAAGAAAATAAAACGTCAAGACAACACAGTTTAAAAAAAAAAGGAGAGAAAACCCTGAGGGAATTTTCTATGTCGTGGTTCTAATGAGAGGGGTTGAAAAGAAGAGGTAAAGCAGAGAAAAAGAAAAATAAAAATGATCTGTGGGACAAGACGTAACCAGAAAAAGAACGGGAAAGTGAAGCAGAAACAGGCTTTCAAGTTCAACCTGAGGTTTGCACAGAAAGGACTCTTGCAGGCTTAGCTCTGTTCCCAAAGGAGGGCAAAGCCACACGACAACAGCGACACGCTCAAAACTCAGCATATTCCACGGGCAGGAGGCTCCAGGAGGGAACAGGTCAAGGTTGGTATCAGTAGCACAGCAGAGAGAGGCAGCTTTGCACTGCAGTTGTCTGAACCACACCTAGTCTGCAGTTAAATATAGAGCTTTACTTTCTGGAACTACTGCTCCTCTTAACCTTCACAGCATAAATATTGAGAGAGATGGTTTTTCTTTTTAAAAAAAAATAATAAATAAAGGGAGAAAGAGACCCGAATCCATCGTCCGAAATCTAAGCCCAGAGACTAATAAACTACCCTGGGAGGATTCCAAAAAAGCAGGGAAGACTGGAGAATTGAATTACAGAAACCACAAGCAGCATTCTGGAAACCCAGTATAAACCAATTAGTTTCTTTAATACACATCCCCTGTACACAGAGACTTAGGTACATCAGACATGCAAGTATATGGCCCTAACTCTAATCTTAATCCTATCAGGTTGGCACCAATATAAGAATTAATTGCACTGGAATTTTTGTTGATTTCAATCTTTTATAAAAAAAAAGAAACAAGCCCTTCAACCCTCACCCTTCTCATACAGCTCATGGGCCAAATCCTGACTGGTGCTGTGCATTTTCAGTGCTTCAGAAGGCAAACCCCTCTAATTTTTGCAATCAAAATTCAGGTCCTTCCCCTGAAGGGCTCTCAGCTGGTTGGACACACCGACTTTTAGTGATGGCAGTTCTCACCAGCTGAATACAACTCAAAGGCACACAATTAACTGACAGAGCAGGTCAGCAGCCCCACCCTCACCCCAAAATTGTTTATACAGCATCCCAGCAACACTCAGAAGGAAGAAGTTCTGCATTACCTACACAAGAGCTTCCAGTAAGGTTTAGATTCAACCCTCTTATCTTCAGACTTAAAACTAAATGACCAAAGTCAGTTCCAAGTGCAGAAGGCAACCAGAGAGGGAGGTGCTTACAACCCTCATATGAGCTGGATGGAATTGTCTCCTGCATCTCTGTTCCTCCTTGCTGGATAATTATCAGCCAAAGGTGCCCAAAGCCCTGCCTGCACCAACATCACATCAAGAAGCTGCAGGACATGCAAACACAAAGCAGTGAAACCTGCATTTCCTTGAGGAAAACTACCCATTAAGGTGAGATGCCTCCATTCACAGTCAAAATTTAATCCTTGGGAGGAAAGTGCAAGTTACCAGACAAACAGCACCAGCCCACAGGCAATGCCAACCACCAATCTAGTGGCCTAAGGCTTATTCCTGACCCTAGGGCATGGAGGGAACCTGACCTCCTGGGCCAGACAGCCTGCAATCGGGTTACCTCCATCCTGCTGCTGTTACAGGATGGACAAGCCTGGCAGACTCCAGCAACCTGTAAGTGAAATGAGTTCCTTTCTTCCTGGGGCTCCCAGAAGAGCGTTTTTCTCCCACTCTTTCAGAACCTGTCACATAAAACAGCTCATCCCTCCAGCTCAACTAGGCCTACTAAAGCACAACAGTTTAACAACCGTATCCCCAGCTGGCTTTATGGTGTGGTTTTATTGCCATACAACACTTTTACTGTGGTCCTGCCTCGAACGAAACCGCTCAGCCCTGATTTCCACTACCCCACACGAAGGCGGAGAAACTCAGCGCTCACGGTGACCTACCAAGGGCTTGGTAAATTAATATTAAAGCCAGGATTAAGGCAGTGTGGCAGCAGCAGAATAAGAAGAAAACCCCAGCAGCGAAGACCTTACAGGGCACAAGACACAGAGAACAAACCCAAGAACAACAACGAAGAAAAGAAGTTAATGAAAAATTAAGATTGAGTGATTTATGTATCTGCATTCACAACTAGGTGATTTCCAGTGTCAGGCACTGATTTGCTTCTTCCCATAACCAAACCCAAATCTCACACCTTTCAAACCATCAAACCACCACAGGTTCTCTGAGAGTGTCTCAGCAGGCTTGAGGAGAGATGTGGAGGAGGAAAGGGTAGTGCTGGTTTGCTCAGCTCCCTCTCTGCTCTGTGTTTCTCCACAGAGGAGTCTGAGGCACAACCAGGATTCAAACAACAGCAGTTACTGCACTTCAGGTCAGACAGAAATCAAAAAATGAAAACAGCCACGTCCAAACACCTCTAATTCTACTTCAGAGTAACAATTTCACACACAGAGGGTTCATCAGGAGATGGTGCTGCCCTGAAGGCACTCAGAGCTGTGGTGGTTTTGTCATTGCACACATCAGGACAGTCATACAAACACTTCGAAATGCTAAAGATCCTGTATTGTCTGTGGAGAAGGACACCAAAAAAACACAGTCCTGTACAATCAGATCCCAGGACTTTGCATTAGTTTAGTCCAGCAAAGCAGAACAGATTTCAAACATTATCTCCTTTGGGGAAACATCCAGTCTAAACTGAAAATATCAGTGCAGTGCCAGGCCAGAACAGGGAAACAAACACTTAGTGACCGGTTCCAGCCCTGCAAAGCTCCGGTGAGGGCCTGTGGCCACACAGAAGTGTGTCTGTCTTGTGCTCCCGAGGGAGCTCAGCACTTCAGTCCGAGCTCAGCCTCAGCTCCTGCTCCTAATCAGTTCCCAAGGCCCCTGTGCAAGCAGGAGGGAAGAGGAGCATTACAGAAAAGGTAAAATCACATCCTACAGGTCTTCTGGCCGAGGTCTCTCTGGAATCGCAAACCAGAGGAGTGCAGCACACACATGGCGCTTCCATGGAAAGGAAGTGCCTCCTGCCCTCAGAGGGGAGAAAACTCTTCCCAGCCATTTAGCCCCGAACAGAAACAAGCATTCATCCCTAAACTACATCTGAGTTCACTGGCCCTTTTCTGTTATACAACATTATCCACAAAAGAGACATTACTGCGAGAGAAGGGGAAGGCAAAGCACGCCCAGGCTCAGAGCTCTCCGTCTCCGCAGGACCGGAGAGCTGGGAGCTCTAATGATCACCCCCCACTCTGCAGATGTATTTGAAAGATCCACTTTGCTCCACGCTGCTCCCAGCTCATGCAAAAGGGTTGTAAGAGCCTTTCTGGATGAGGAATCTACTGCTTTGTTAGGCAAAAGTTCTGCATCCTGAGCAATTACAGCGTTGCCGAAACGCCGGTACCAAGTATGGAATACTGGGATACACGACGAGGGGAAAACAGGAAAAGTGTAAAGACAGAGCACACCCCCACCAAGACAGCCTGGATGAGGCTAAGTGGAAAGGTTTCTGCAAAAGCAAAGGAAGAGCTGAACAGCAATGCTGACTAAAGTCATGATGTCCTGGGGGCTACATAGAAAAAAAAAGAGAGACTGTCCTGAGCAGTGCCACGTTTTTATAAACAACACAAGAGGTAAACCAGCAAAACACACCCGTGGAAACAATGCTGGTGTTCACCAGAGCAGGCAAAAGAACACTCTAGCTGGCTTTAAAACACCCACCTCCAAAGCCCCAGAGTGACCTACCTTTCCATGACTGCCAGGCACTCCTTTCTCCACGTGAACCGACTGCCTCGCCGTAGTCTGAAGGTCCCAGAGGTAGCTGTGACTGGGGGAGGCGTCTGTCTCCATTCTGGCTCTTCTACTGGGATAGGAGCGGGTCTCATGCTTAATGTGGCCCCTAAGAATAATAAATATTGTGGGGTTTAGGGGGATAAAAGTCATGCCCATCCTCTCACTCCTGCGTATGGAAAAAAGAAAGACAGGACAGATGGTGAAACCATTCAGACTAAAAAAGTAAAGCACTGTCAAACAGAGACACCTTAAACATACACAGAGGGTTGCCATCCCCAGCCTCCAAGCCAGAGAGGTATCAAGTGACCATGGAAGACTGAGACATAACTGAGCTGACAGACACTTAGGAAGAGCTGTCCTGTCTTCATCAAGAGGAAAAGGGTTGTACAGAAAGGGTGAGCTGGGATTTATTTGGGTTGTGCTACCACCTGGTCTGTCACAACATGGGAAACAGCAAGTTCTGTTTAATTTTACAGCAGCATCAGGAAGAAAAATGGAAAATTTATGCCAAAGGTGTTTCAGTGTGTCCAAAAGAGCTGAGTGAACACCTGAAGCAGCTCCACCAACGGAAGCACAACCTGTGGCCTGTGCAAACAAGGGCTCACAAGTGCCAGGGGGCCCAGAAAAGTTACTGAAAGCAGATGAACACCACAACTTTCCTCTTCTGCTCCCCTTCTATGGATGTATTTCTCCTTTCAATAGCTCTGAGCTGGAAAGCATCAAGCACGAGACAGGACTTGGCAAGATGCCTTCAGGAAAGGCCCCTTTGAAACTCACCCCTGATTTCTTTCCACAAGACGCCTCTCAGTTAATAAATCAAGACAAATCAAGGCCCACGCTGGGAGATCGATCTTTCCCACATCCCCTGTTGGGGATGGGAACCTGGTACAGGACACGAGGACAGAAAGCAGGGCATGTTCTGAAGGACAGCTTTGTGCTCAGTGACTTCCCCCACAGGGAGGGAAGAGCTGTTCTTGTGTGCAAAACAGCAAGGGGGGAAAAAAAAAAAAGCTGTATGAAAAGATAAATCACCACCTATATCCCACAAGCATTCTGAGCTCCAGAGGAATTCCTGCACTGGGCAGATCCAGGAGGAGCAGCTCTGTGCACACACAGAGCAGGGCTGCGACAGCAAATCCCTCTGGGTTGGGATTTAATCATCCAAACACGCCGTGCTGGTGAAACAACACTGCTCCTCTAACACACCACGGAGTAAAAGGGTCAAGGCAACTTGAGAGTTTAACCAATAAACAAATTCCTCCAGCTAAAACGCAAGAAATGAGCTATTTAGGCAACTTGGCTGGGCTCCCTCCCAGAAATGCACATGGAGTATTTTCCTCATGGCATCAGTGGCAGGTAGTGGAGCTCCAAACAGTTTACAAATGTTACCCAGGAGGAGCCTGTAGGAAGTGAAGCCCCACAATCTCTGCCTTGCACACACAACACACGGTGCCTCCTCACTAATTCCCAGCTAACGAGCCCACACAGATTACTTGGGTTTTATTGAAACATGAAATATTTCCTATAGTGCCAATTTACTGGGAGGCCATTTCAAGGAAAGCTCCTTATCTAGTCCTTTCTAGTACTTGCACACTTTAGTGGGCTGGGTGGGTGTCAAGTTGCCAGGCTTTAAATACACTTCAAAAATTGAAAAACAAACAAATAAACCCACAAATAAGCCTCCCCCACTTAAAAATAAATAAAAATTTAAAAAAGAGACAGGGAAGAACAGGAAAAGAAATTCACTTTCCCTGCCTTGTCTTAGCAATATACTTTCCCTGCCTGAAGAGTTTTATTTCACAGGGAGAGTACAGGAAAATCAGTGATGCCCAGCATCAAGGTAAGTCCTTCCATTAAATTTTTCCGAGATTTTTCAGACAGAGGCTGGAAAAAAATCTGCATTGAAAGCAAAAATTTGCTGCTGCTGCTGCTACTGATATGTTCACATACTGAATATAGCATACTTTTTTTTGTTTTAGTAGCCCTGCTAGATCAATTTACCTATTTCTCTTTTCTATTGGGTAACATCAATATCAGCAGCAGATAAGAGAGAAATATGCTGAGAATTACAAGCAAGTACCACAAACAGAGAGAGAAGGATCTGAATGCATAAAGAGACCTAAAATGGGCTTGGATGTACATGAGGAAAGAGTGGACATGGGATGCACCATGGGCTGGAGCCCCTCTGCTCTGGAGCCAGGCTGGGAGAGCTGGGGACGTTCATCTGGAGAAGAGAAGGATCCAGGGAGACCTGAGAGCCCCTTCCAGGGCCTGCAGGGGCTCCAGGAGAGCTGGAGAGGGACTGGGAACAAGGGATGGAGGGTCAGGACACAGGGAATGGCTTCCCACTGCCAGAGGGCAGGGAGAGATGGAAGACTGGGAAGGGAATTCTTCCCTGTGAGGCTGGGGAGGCCCTGGCACAGGTAGCCCAGAGAAGCTGTGGCTGCCCCATCCCTGGAAGTGTCCAAGGCCAGGCTGGACGGGGCTTGGAGCCACCTGGGATAGTGGAGGGTATCCCTGATCATGGCAAGGGGTGGAACAAGGTGATCTTGAACCCAAACCATTGCTGACATGCACTGCTGTCACATTTAATAAGGTAACTCTGGAGCTTTTCCTCATCCCCCTCAATTCAATGAGCACTTGAGGACCCCGTTTATTCTGCTGTTCCAAAGCTTCAACCTTCTCACCACCCAACTCCACTTCTTTATAACTTACTAAGTTACACCCCAGTCCCCAGTTCAGAATCTTTTTATAAATCCCTCAAGCAGCTTTTAAGAAGAAGTGAAACTTCTCTCCTGAGCAGACAGAGTGGAGAAAATGCAGCATGCGATTTTCATCTCACAGCCAGACATCTCTCAGGGGTGTAGAGGTGAACTGTCTGGGAAGAACTGCCTTCACACAGGGAAAGGAAAAGTGGCATCTCTCACTCCCTGCCAGAGCTGAGCATCTTTCCCTGCAGTGCTGGATTTTCTCTGTGCCAACCTGAATTCCCTCAAATGCAGGGTGTGACTTCGAGGATCCTGCGGGTGGGTTTTTGGGGAGAAGAGGCAAGATTGGCGCTTCCCAACTGGAATACAGCTCTCTCTCCATTCAGAATTCCTCATGGAGAAGGTCTGCCTTCTCTTGGCACCTCCCAGACACTATCCTGGAGAAAGAGAGCTGCTGTAAGAGCATCACATGCAGTTGCTGATCCCCATCACGTGCCCCACAGGGTCAATGCCCAGGAGGGTAACTCATCTCTCAGCTCCAAGGAACCATTTCCTGGCAAGCCTTTGCAGCAAGTACCCCTCTTCCATTGCACTGATAAGAACAAATGTCTCACTGTATTTTTAGCCAGGCTGACCCCAGATCACACAATAAACACCTCTCAGTTCCTCCCGAGCCAGGGTAAGCTCAGATCAGCAGCAAAAGGTTCCTTCCAGAGCTCCTGCCTTGGATGAAAAGGATCAGAGCAGGGACTGTTTGCTCTGCAGCTCTGGGACACAGCACATCACCGACCATCCATTCCCAGTGCAAACCTCCTGGGACACCCAGCCCCTGATTTTGGGTGGGCTTTTCTTTTAGAGCTCAACGAGAACTGCTGTGGGAATAACGCAAGAGATGCTACATCTTGATAATAAGCACCTCTCCTTTTCCCTTCTGTTCCAGGAGCAAGAGCACAGGCTTCTCTCCAAGGTGACCACAGCTGCCTTCCTGTTACAGAAGACTGGCAGAAAATAAATACCCAGCCTAAATAGAAGCAGCCTGCACCCTTCTGTAACTTTAACACATCCAGATGCCAGCTTCACTTTGCACTACAAGAGGCAAGAGACAAGTTACTCCATAACAAACTTTCCACACTGTCCCAGACCCAGTGCTAGGCAAACTAATCAGGGTAACAACTACCAACTAAAAAGAGATATTTATTTATTTAAAACCCATGGGCTCTGAAAAAAAAACAGTCAGAACACTGCAGGGCTCTCTGCACTCATATACTGGCTTCTGAAATATATACTGTTTACCTATTGCCAAAATGTTCTCAGTCCTCCACAAAACACAGGACAAGTGTTGCCTGTCTGAAAAAAAGCTCCATCTAAATGAAAAGCATCCCTATTAATTGGATTAAAGACCTTTCAAACACTTGCATTTAGCATTGACTTCTCCCCTTCAACAAAAGAACTGCCTTTCACCCTAATCGGCAACTCCTCCCAGAAGAAATTTACAACCAGCAGTACACTGGAATTCACGGCATTGCCATTAACTCCGACACCACTCCTACCAGGAAAACGTTGATTAAGGCATTTTTGAGTAAGATTATTGCAAACAGTAGGAAAAGTGGGTGGGTTTTTTCCCCCAGTCCATGAGATTTCAGTCTCCCTTGCAGCGTTCCAGTCTGCTGCTGTCTGAACACCCACCACCGCAGACAGGGCAGACACAGAAACTGCCCATGCAGACCAGCAACCAAACCCAGGCAAGGAACAAACAGCACATTCAAGAGGCCAGAGAAAGCTGGGAAAGAATGGAAGTGATGGAATTGCTGAGTCTCTTCCATATAGGAGCAACATCTGAACAGCAGCAGTGTCCTGAAACTGACCTAAGGCTCACCAGCACGAAATTCTTTGGTGAGAAGATGCAGGAGAGCTTGTGGATGGTTTAAAGCATTATATGGCACCATTCTACATTTGGGAAAAAAAAAAGGAAAATAAAATCTCTTTTTATATATGTATAAGCTGTCTTTTGCTTCTATAAGCACAGTAAAAGACAGGCCCTGCTGCAAGGCAAAGCAGGGGTGGGTTCACCCACACTCACCTTCGTTGAGGAGATGGGAAAGTGGGGTAAAAAAAAGGTGAATTCTACAAATTGTACAGAAAAACTGGCAGAGCCAAGGGAAGGCTGCAGGTCTGCCAAGAGATCTCCAGCCCTTTCCACATAAAACAATTATTCCTCCTTCCCAGATTATACACTGATTTTTATCTGCTGTCCTGGTCCTTCAAAACTGCTTCAATTTTATGCGAAAGGGTTTTTTTTTTCCATTCCACAAATTCAGTCTGGACTTACTCTGAGTATCCAGTTTTGCAAGATAAGGAATTGAAGAAATTTGGGAACTAATTAGTTCCCAAAGACCTCACTTTGCCCACTGGCAACTCAAACATGCAGGTGTTCTGCACAGAGACCCGACTCTGTCACTCCAAGGACTGAGGTTTTGTTCCCAGCAGCTGGAATTGGGAAAGTTGGGAATTCTGAGAACAGAAAGCCAAATTCCACTTCTTAGCAAGCAAGCAAATAGAAAAAAGCACATGCCAGTCATTTAATCTCTCAAGTTTCCTCCAAGGAGGACAATCTTTCACACTCTACAGAGAGTGCAGTGATGGCATCACTTCTTTGGGAACACGGCAGGAAGTTCCACCGATTTCCTCATTTTCTGGCTCCAGAAGAGACAGCAGAATGTAGTAGCTTGTCTACTAATCACAGGACACTGTAAGTAGGATACAAAACTTTGGCTCTAAATTGGTTTTGTAACAGTGATTTAAGTCCAAGGATTCTTTGGACAAGGTCGGTACCTTCCAGAACACTTGTTAATGATCTCCTGGCTACCTGGCCTGACCTGCACTATAGTAGATGGCAATAATTCAAAGCAGTGGATGATCTTACAATAAATAAATAAATACAGCCCCATCTTCCTCAACTAGACTTTCCCCACAGCTGCAGGAAAGCTGAAGGTTCACCCCTTTGCCTCAGTGTCTTAAGACAAACCAAATGTTATTTGGTCCTAAAAGGAATTTAAGTGCATCCAAATAGTCCCTTTGCTTAGGCAGAGGAAACAATTTGCCTTTTACACTTCTTGAAAATGCTGCTTAAGGTTTCTTATTGGGAAAGAGGTTACACTCAAACAACCCCTCTTCCAGGAGGTTTTCCATGTGTGTGTAAAGAAATCAGAGATTCATGTGGACTCATTTCAGTTTAAGCTACATCCTTCAGTGTTGAAAATCTTCCTTCCTTAAGACACTTCTCAAGAGCAAAAGGACAAAGGAGATGGGACTGTTGGATATGGGGAAAGAAAAAAGGTTAAGAAACAAAGATTTCAGTGCTCAACTGGACAAGATTTCTCTTATCCCAGCACAGAATGTGATTTTGTAAACAGCTTCACGTGACACTGGCAAGAAAAGACACAAAGTGATGGGGAAGATCCACATCTGGAGAGGACTTCTGTGGGTTTTTTCCCCAAACTGCACCTTCCAAAACCCTCTAAGTTTCTCCACGACTTTGGAGGCAACACCTTCCATCGAAGGGAAATGTCTGGGAGTCACTTTGTGGGGCACAATCCCAGCCTTTCCAAGGAGCTGATCCTGGAGGGTTGTACCCAAGAACTCTGCTGATCCCGAGCGTCAGAACCCCAGCCAGTGCAAAAAATCAAGGCTCCTTGGCACTTTCCTCCTTTAAAACAAACTTCTAGATGCTGAACAGAAGAAACAGGCTCAGCTGTCACTTTGAACCCACCCAACTTAAATCTGAAGCCTTCCCAGGCCAACTGGCAGCTCTTGATTTTCAGCTCACACACAAAGCTGGGGTTTTGAGACTGTTTTCACTGGAATTTTTCTTAACAGAATTCTGGGTATTGAAGCCAAGCTCATATTAGAGAGCCTGAGTTTTAAATTCCTTAAAACAATTACACAGTTAATTTAATCATGCCATTGTTTAAAGGAAATTAAACGTAAATATTTTGATCTTTACAATAAAACTGCTAAAGGGAAAAAAAAAAGAATTGTGGTCAAACAAAATCTGTGGAGAAGAACAATGTGAGGAAATTAATTCAACTGTGATGCTGAAGATTGCTGGTTAGTTAAAGATAATGAGGAGCTTTACTTCTCCTTTTATATTCAAGATCTATTTTGAGATTTGGAGAGGCAGGTGGGATTTGAAAGACACATCTCCAGTTTATCACTGGAACTATCAACAGCCCATCTAGGAGCTCGAGATCCAACCCAAAACCCTCTGAAGTTATCCCAAAGATCCTCTCTGCCAAACTGTGGTGCTTTTTTTGCTGCAGCTTTGTATTATGCAGCCATTATTAATGTTTTCTAATTGTTCATTCTGAAGAGCCTCAGCAGGTATTTCATTAATTAACTGACTGTAACTCCACTGACTGCTTCTGATTCCCAGATTTAGCTAGTGGTGGGAGGCCAGGGCAAGTATCCATGGCTGAGGAGCTGGACAGACAGCAATGGATGAGACAGAGCTGGATGAGTCAGCTCTGGATCATTTGCTGAAAAGGAAAGTGCAGATTAGTTCCCATCCTCTCAAAAATTAAACTGGTCTGAGGAAGAACCTCTGGAGTACCCCAGACAAGGAGTGAATTATCAGTGATATAACAGTGACAAAAGGTTTCCATTCCATAAATAAACAGCAGGAGATGTTTAGGCTGCATTTGTTTACCAGGATTTGTCTTCTCAAGCTGGTACCATCTGTAAAATGCCCTTTTCTTCTGTTCACTCAGGTCCGACCCCTGCTGCAACAGCCAATGGGAGATCCGGCTCTGACTGATCCCTGGGAACACCGGAACAAAACACAAGAAAAGGAGAAAGAGAAAACTTGTTATTTATGAAACATTTTTAAGTGGGTTTTATACTGATAAAAGGTGCTGCCTCACAAAGCCCAGGAACCTGCCAGGCTTCGACCCCAGGAAAAGCTGAAGCCTCCCTGTTCTGTCCCAAACTGCCTTGACTTCTCCCTGGTGTTTTGCTCATCCTGACTCGAGGGGCACCCTGGAATCTGCCCAATCGACCCCCAGGCAAAAAGGGGGCAAAGTGGGAAGCCAAATCTACCACTGCCTCAAATTGTCCACACCTTTATCCTTAGAAGATTCTTAAACTTCTTCATCTGTGAAATGGGAACAAGTCTCTTCCCCACTATTACATAAAAAAAATGATAGTTAGGAGATCGTTATCACTCAGTGCTTGAATGAGGAGATGAACACAGAAACAGTTCGGGTGATACAGATCAAATTAGCCCAGAAATGCAGCAAACCAACTGTTCCAGCAGCTGGAAAAACGGCCAGAAAAAAAACCCAGGAAGGGCAGCTGTCTGCCAGCAAAGCAGGAGTCAAGCTCCAGGTATCCAGGCATGATTAGGGACAAAACATTCCAGGTTTTATAGCGAGATTTCTAAGGAAACAGTAAAAAGGGGGGAAAAAATCGCAGAAGTTAATACAGTTATTTCCAAAGCCTGACAGTGAATGAAGATCAATGCAGAACGGGCAAAAAGGAGCGGAGCTAAACAAAACAAGAGGTTTAAAAGTGTACCAGGAGGTGAACTGGAGCTTCACTTGGCAACAACAAATGTGTAGTTTGCTGGATAACTGCAGCAGAACTTCAGGCAGAACAACTCCCTGTGCTTTCCACAAGGCTCTTCAGCCACCGGGAAGGGTTAACAACATCCCCACTCCCCTGAGAACTGAAGTTTTAGGAGGTGCTCCAAGTAACAATATACTGCCAACACCACCTGTGCCACCACCTGCTTGGTGATAATGCCCAGGCAGGTAGAGGCTGGTTCTCACACAGAAACCAAACTCCCTGTTCCCTCCCGAGATGCATCAAGGTTTTTTAAGATCTCATAATCATATTTTAACTCATGAAAAACAACCCTCTGTAGTTTTACCACTTCCAATCTGGGGGTTTTACTGTGCTTTTTTTCCTGCGTTGAACACCGAAGGCAGTTAACTTCAGAACGTCTCAACTTGACTCTCAGGTACCATATTCATGTGGGTTTACTCCAATCAGACTTCTAAAATCACAGGGTTTATACTCTTAATTGTTCCTCCTTAAACACAATCCTGGAGGCTATGAAGTTTTAATTATCCTGGGGAAAAGGGAGAGGAGTGTTTTGTTTCGGAGGCAGAAGTTCACTGCTGTTCACCAGAGCTGTGCCCACAAAACAGAGCCTGATTTTCTTAAAACCCACTCCCAGAGAACTGCCCTGCCCACAACTGAAAGAGTTTGGGAACAGGGGCAGCCAAGAATTGCCTACCCCCGGGGCCCACACTGGGATCTAAAACTGAGTTTATATTACAAGGGAAGTGGAATTATTCAACCAAACAGAAACCTTAGATCCTGCCAAGTTTACATCAAGTAACAGTGGAAGCTACAAGTTAATACCAAAAGAAGTCAATGTAAGTTGATGATATCCTCTGGCCCAGAGCAAGGCTTCAGTCTAGCTGAAATCATACCACCCAGATGCTTGATCACCAGTGAAAGGACCAAGTTTTGAAAATCTGCAGCTCTTGACCTACTCTTGTGATTTATAAAAGCCATTTTTTGAACACAGTGCTGTGGCAAACAAAGGTTTGGCTGCCCAGCTCCCATCAATTACTTGGGCAACAGCACCACACATTTACGTGTTTACTACGGTCCACTCACACTTGCTGAGGTGAATTAGCGTGTGCTGAGTGTCTGGATAACAAACTAAGATATAAACACAATTATAAATAGAGATTAGATGTCCTCAGCAAGTGGAAAATCGGAATTCTGCTCATGGGGCTGCCTGACACTGTCACAACGTGGTACAGACGTGACCACTCCTGACCATCTGGGAGCCAAAAGACTCAGGCTGGGTGTTGCCATGTCCACTTCCACTGAATCATAGAAAAAATTGGCATGGAAAAGACCTTTAAAGGTCATCTAGTCCAACACCCCCTGCAATGAGCAGAGACACCTTCAACTAGGTCAGGCTGTTCAGAGCCCCATCCAACCCGACCTTGAGTGTTTCCAAGGATGGGGCATCCACCAACTTTCTGGGCAACCTGTGCCAGGGTTTTACCATTCTCGTTATAAAAAAGCTTCTTTATTCTATCTAATCTAAACTGACCCTCCTTCAGTTTAAAAACATTACCCCATGCCATAACAGGCCCTGTTAAGTTTGTCCCCATCTTTCTTACAGGCCACAACAAGGTCTCTCCACAGCCTTCTCTTCTCCAGGCTGAACCACCCCAACCCCTTCAGCCTGTTCTCACAGGAGAGCTGCTCCATCCTTCTAATCATCTCCATGGCCCTTCCTCTGGACTTGCTCCAACAGGTCGATGTCTTTCCCTGTCTTTTATCTGTCTTATCACCAACTCTGCACTGTCACAACGCACTGAACTGCACCCAAGTCCTCCAGAACAGAGCTGTACCTGTGCTGGAATCCTTTTGTGGCAAAGTAACTGGTGTCCTTTAGCCACAGCAGCTGGTCCTTTGACTCACTGTGAATCCTCACAGTTCACAAAGCTGCTTCTGCAAAATGTGCTTAAGGTGTGAAACTTATCTGTACCTCAGCTCGGCTCAGAGGCCCAAAAACTGTATTTCAACGGCTGGACTGATCAAGGTCAGGTGTGAAGTCCATAGAAGAATTGATCCAAGATCTCCTAGATCCCAGTGTCCTAATCCAAATCCATCCTTCACTCTTTTCAATTAAAAAAACACACACACACCCAAAATTGTCATGTCAGAGTTTCTTGCATATCAAGTGCCTCAAGGACAGGGCCACCAGGACCATCCCAGCACGTTGCCTGTAATCATTCCTCCCTAGGAAATTACACTGCCAAAAGCAGCTTAATGAAACAAGTTCTCTGGAGTACTGAAAATCCAGCTGTGTCGAGGGAATTCGCTCCCAAACCGAACCGGGAAGACTCTCATCCTCTGGGCTCAGCAACAGCAGGGCCATCAACACGTGGCTGTGAGCACAGCTGGTTTTCTCACAGAAAACACTGAAGAAAAGTGGTGTTCACAAAGGAATGCTGCAATGTAAATGCTGACTTCTTGTCACTCCTTCCCATGGCAGGTTATGCTTCCTAACAACAAACCCCGCGGAGACGGCAGGTCGGGCTCACTCCTCTGGCCAGCCCTGCTGGCTCCTACACAGGTTATCTTGGGGAAAGAGTTTCCCTTTCAGATACACGAAAGAAATGGCAAAACACAGTGTCAAGAGGAGGCAGCTGGGTATCTGCAGCACAAATCTCCTCATAACCCTCCACGCTGCTACTCAGCGAGTCTTTGGGAGCTGGTTTTCACCTTCACAGATTTGTTCAGGCTCTGCTTTGCATTTCTTTCATGTTTCTTTCAGGAGAGGTTTTTAGAAGCACCTGGAACACGTCAGACCCGGAGAAGAAAGTAACTGACTGTGTTTTAATTCTTCACTTTGTAAGCAAAGTCCTACATCCACAGAACAAGCGCTTGCAAAGGACACCTATCAATTTAAGGAGATTAGCAAAGCTTGTTTACAGAAAACCTGCGAAGATCAAAATCACAGGGGGAAAAAAAACAAAACAACTTTCTCTGTGTTGTCATGAGTTTAAAAAAAAAAAAAAGGGAAGGAAGGAGAATGTTTTTCCAAATCCAGTTTCATGCCATTTCAGATGATCAGTAACTCAGTAACTTTTTGAATTCTCTTCACACAATGGAACCGGTTAAGTTTCCCTTTGTGTTTGCATTTGCTCGGCATCCCTGTGTGTAGGCTCCAAACCTTCAGGGATTTTTATTTGTCCCAGCAGTGCTCCAAGGCTGCCCTCCACTGCACTGGATGCTGTGTGTGTTTAGCTTAATGGAAAGTCAACTCCTGGAGTTCTCATCTCAGTGAAGACAGAGACAGCAGGACAGGGCTGGGCTGTACCAGCAGAATAACTGGGAAGGTGAGCAGAACTGCACCCTGCAAAGCTCTATGTGTATTTAAAAACAACAAAAAAAAATGATCCCTGCGTTTTTGTTCTTGGGTTTTGGTTTGGTTTTTTAAACGGTTTGGTTTCTTGTAATAATCTGAATTCAAATTTCTGCTCTGCAATCTCGGGAAAATAAGGATTTCATCATTTTTTTTTTTGGTTCCTTCACTCCCTATGTGTAAAAAACGGGAAAGGTAGGATTTCCAAACCTTGCAGAGGCATCATCCATCAAAGCATTTATTCCCAGCTGCAGAGGGCTCAGCCCTGAATACTCCTCCCTCTCTCCTTTACTGTAGCACAGAACAGACAGACAGTTCCTGAAAACATTTCCCCCACTTTCCATCCCCATTTGGAAGCTCAGGCAGCATCTCTTAGCAAGTTTACATATCTCCTTTTATCCATTGCCTTCTGCCCAAGAATGCAGTGGATGCCCAGACACAATTCCTGTGGCAATTAAAGCGAATTGCAGCCCAGGACTTCAAATTATGGCTGATAAAAATGTATCCCCTCACCTGCCCCATGTGGGGCTGAGCCCCCACCCCGAGCAAAGCTGCAGCTCGGGGGATAAAAGGAGCTCCAAACCCAAGATAGGAAATTCCGCAGGAACTATTATTAGCTCCTGTTTATACTGTCATTTTTCTTATCAGTAGGAGATTATTTATACAGAGCCCAACCCAAGTGCTTCTTGTTTATCTTATTACAGACACCATTAAAAAAGTTTCTATAAAAAGCAGCTCCTGTTTTTAGGACCAGCGCTAATAAGTGTTATGTTAAGGTTTTGCTTCTTATCAATCACTCCTTTATTTTCAAGTCACCATTTAATACTCTGTTACTATTTTACAACCTGCCCTCTCCTCTCAGTACACCAGGGAAAGTCTTCCAGGTTTAATTTTTTCCCCTCAGGTTCATTATCTGAATGACTTTTAAAGTTTCTGGTAATTTTATAAGGACTAAGAGAGCCTAAAAAAATTGCTCTGCTGCAACAGCTGACTTCAACTTTCAGCTCCATGTTCCTCTGTCATGTATCCTCCCTCTCCATCCCTTCCTCCTTGTGCTACAGCAGGAAAAACGAAAGGAAAAGCTGTTTACTGATGCAGAGGCTGGGGCAGGAACGTGGATTCTCTCTTCTTTAAGAAGAGAAAAAAGAGAAACGTATTTCTGAATGGAAGTGCACCTCGAAGAATTAGCAAAATAAGGCAGAATGGAAGTTCTGAGGGGTCCAGGTTGCAGTGGAGGTTTCTGCCCCAAGGGCAGAGCAGGGCAAGTTACAGAGTGGGGATAAATGAGGTGGTAAGCGCTGGGGAAACATTACAGGCTCTGCTGAGCTGATCAGAAATCTGCAGTCTGAAGAGGTACAAACACATTGGTTCAGCTCAAGTTGATCACTTGTATGGCCAATCTGGCCAGTTCAAACCCAGCCATGATTAAGACACAGCAGCCAAGTTTTAGGCTGCAAGCTAAAGGTCCAATATCACCGTTCAGATGCACTGTTATTCCTCCCCCCTCCCCACACCACGATCCCCTCCCATTATACACACACACGGAATTTTTTAGAGTAGAAAAGAAACTGGTAGAGAATGAAAGGACAAAATTGGCAGCAGGGGCAGCCAAGCCAAATAACTCTGCTGAGAGAGTTCAGAGCCAGCCATACATTTCCCTTTTCTTTCTTGTCCCTTCCTGGGGCAGAAGAGATGAAGCCTAAAAGCTAATTTTTTAATTGTCCTCTTGTATAAGTAATTATTTAAATAACACCTTTACCAGTAAGACTAAGCCTGTAAAAACTGAGATGATGCCATTTGGGATCATATATTCTGCCTCTGTCTACGCAAACTGTTATTTTAACGAACCAAAAGCAGTTTCCAGGCGTTCCTCAGGAGCCTCTTGGATGCTGGAGACATCTGAAGAACACACAAGTCAACCAGCACTCATCAGGCCTAAAAAACTCTGGAAGTGAGAGCCCTGGGACATGTGCTCTGGATCTCTGTCCTGAGCTATTTTAGTCCCTCCTCACCACCCTGTGCTTTGGAGAGGAAGCTGATGTTTCTCCCTGTTAGTGCTGAGCACGCTCTTTAATCTGGTCCTTTCAAACATCTCTCACCATTTCTTTCAGATAAGCCATAACTACGTACTTGATGGTGGCATGCAAGGACTACACATCTGCTTACACAGGGGCTGTGGGTTCTATTTTAAATCAATCAGCTCCTGGAACCTCCCCACAGAGGATGACACAGATCCACCTGGTTTCCCACTGATTTGGCCTGAGAACAGGATAACAACACAGTGCCATTAGATCAGTCCTTGTTCTGTCCCACTGACTGTCTCCAGTCACATCTTCCAATATTCCTCTGATCACTGTGGGAGCCTGTCCTGGATTCCCCTCGAGCTGAGTGGGATGGGTGTGAAATTCAGTCAGCCATGTCTAAAGTGGATGGAGTAATTTATTCCCAGGAGGAAACAATCTGAGCTCCCAAAGGCTAAATGCCAACCTCATGCCAACTGAAACCCAGGAGAGAGGGCTCGGCACAGGAGGAGAAAAACCACCAGCTTGACGTTCCTACAGCCTGATCCAGGGGTATCAAAGACATCTGTCCACCTAGTTAATTATAATTAGATCCATTCCTTTCACTGATACATTAGTTTTGGGGTGATGATTCTGATTCAGTGGCCCCACTGACCAAAAGAAATACTGGCTTGGTTTGGGAAGGCTCCTTTCCTGCAGTTTTTCCCTCTCTGCATTACTCCTCCTGCAGGGGAAGATGGTCTGACCTGCTGGCAGATATGAAGGGTGCTGTGTAGAGCTTAGTTCAGAGATGGGTTATTCCAGGACTATATTCAAGCAAGGAATGCACAAAAGCAGGAGAGTGACCCACTGACTACCACAATTTCTAAGTTCAGATACAATTTAAGCAACTGGACTTATAGTTTAATTATTGAAATACCAGTGCTGACATCTGATAAGGCTGAAAACATCCCTTCCATTTACACAAAATGTTAATCTGATGATTTTCCAGATGAAATTGAAACCAGGGAAGGACAAGGAATTTTACCCAAGATCACAGAGGTGAGTTGGAGATGTGGAAGGAATTCCAGGCTCTGGGGCTCCAGCACTTGTTCCTGCCTGCCCACCTCAACTGTCTGCAAATCCAGAGCTCCCAGACAGATGGGTTCTTATGACATTTCAAATATTGGAAATATAAGAGAGCAGCTTCCCTCCTGCTGATTTGGCATTTGCAGTCACCAAGGAACCTTAAAAATTACCTATTTCAAGATCTTTATCCAAGCTTGGGTTAAAAAATTTGTAAGTCTTATAGATGTAACATGGGATTGAGCTTCTGGGATTTTATCAGGTTTTAATCCTGAGGCATTGAGGGGCTGGAGCGCGTCCAGGGAAGGGAACGGAGCTGGGAAAGGGGCTGGAGCAGCAGGAAGGGCTGAGGGAGCTGGGGAGGCTCAGCCTGGAGAAAAGTGGGGTCAGGGAGGACTTTCTTGCTCTCACAACTCCCTGACAGGAGGGGAGAACTGGAGGGGATCGGGCTCTGCTCCCAGAGAACAAGGGACAGCACGAGAAGAAACAACCCCAAGCTGTGCCCAGGCAACAGCCCAGCCCATGGAGGAGCAGCAGGACTTGGTCACTCCTTGTGTAAAGCTCTGGGAACACACCCAGGGAAGGTGGGATGTCACTGCAGGGGGTTCACTCGTCCTGGATGTGAAAGAGAGAAGGCTCAGGGCAGGGGGGCCACAAACACAACCACTGCTCCTTCTGCATAAAATCTGAGCTGGTCTGGTCACCCCCCAAAGTCAGATCTCATTTTAACTGCGACTCAAAGCAAGTGATGGACTAAACTTCCAGCTCTCCTAATCCGACTCCTGGCTGCAGAGATACCAGTTATAGCTGCATCTCCTGACTATTCATATACTTTTTAGAATATAAATACACATTATCTCTCTCCCTCTCCGTACACAGAGATGCAGATACGCATCTATTTGCTGCACTCAACAAACAATTTAAGAATTAAGGAAAACCGGTTTCATTTTAAGATAAGAATTTTGGGCTTATTTTAATGCTGTAAAATAAAATCTGCAAGCATAAGCCACAGGAAAAAGAAAAAAAAAAGTGGGAAAAAAAAAGGAAAAAGTGATTCACTGGGGAAGTTCCATGATGTGCAGGACAATGGGTCTTAAATCAAAGGCATACATTATCATGACTAAGCTGACAGATCTGCACTGCAATGCAGAAAGCCAAGTGATATTCCAACATCTGCACCATGCTCTGAGAGGCCGTTTAGACACAGCTTCCCAAAATCCCAGAAAGGACCACCCCACCCTCCCTCCCCAGAGCTCTTACCTGTTACCTGTGCAACAACTGCTTGGGAGATTCTCCGGTTGGCCAGGAAGGCTTTGATCTCCTCCTTTATCACACTGCTGTCCCTCCTACCAAAACAAAACAACAACAGCACACACCAAAAAGAGGGACAGGCCCAAGTGCACTGTGAAGGTGGAGAATGGCTCCATTTCCTTTATTTAGGGGCTAAGCAGTGGGGAAGGCTGGCATTAAAACAGTCCAAGTGCCTCAGCAGTGGACACTTCTTTTAACAAGTGTCACGTTTGATCCGAGCCCAGGAGCAGGAGAATGGATGACTCATGTCCCATATAATTCATATTAGGTGCAGCACTGCCATATGGAATGTACAAAGTTTCATTACACAGGGATGAATAAATCTCTCTCTCATGCCAGCATAAAAACCCCAGTCATAAAAATGAGGCACAAAAAAATAAAAAATAAAGGACAGCAGGGGCTGCATGGTTAGTTACCCAGATGGGTTTGCACACACCAACCTCCTCCAGCCTTTCACAGGGAAAAGATCCAAAGGAAAAGAGATTTTGCGACCTCTGTCCCCTCACTGAACCCCCTCAGTCCCCTGTTTTAGTCCTGATTTTGCACTGAATGAACTGAGGTATTTGTATGATTTTTACAGGGTCTGCATAGGTAGCTCAGAAGGAGCTAAAACTGTGCTAAAAAGGCAAATAACTTGGGGGTTGCACAGGGACTGCGATATACAGCAAATTTCAACTGCATTAAGCATGTATTTTGCCTTTCTCTTCCTCCCTCTCTTCCTGAGAAGGGCAGACAATTAAAACCAGACTTTATTAGGCTTTATTATTTGGTCATTTCCCTTCTCCCCACACAGCAGCATTCGAGGTAGACTCGAGCTTGCAAATGTAAATGCAAAGTAAGTGCCATGTTGTGGGTTCATTTTTATTTCTGTCCCCCATACTCATCTTCCACTTGCCTGCAAATAAACGTAATTTCAGTTTAAATAAGCACTAAAAGCATTACCTGAGACTTATTGCATAGGAACCCAAAACTCAGTGGGGTGATTAAACCTCAGCCACGGGAACCTGGCACTCTGCTGTACTCACCACCTTCCTGCAGGATTCCATCACCCAGCAGGGAATGAGGGTGATCAGCTTTTCTCACTGCTCATCTCCAATCCTCCCCCTCAAAAGCCACACCTTCACCCTAAATCTCCAAACATATTTCCATCCTGGAGCTCATGTGAACCCCAGTTCTCTCACAGGTACTTCAGGAATGTTGCAATTTGCTGGTGGGGGGGGAGATATTCCAACATTATGATCAAAATTGTTTTGAGACATTTGGCCTTTCCTCTTATTTTTTTTTTGTGCTCTCAAAGCCCACTGACTCCAACTTTGATCCTCGGGAGTTTAATCCCTTCCTTTCATCTCTGCCTGAAAAAGAAGCCGCCAGAAGTAAAGGAAGGTCAGGCTGGGGAAAAAAATCCCACCAACTGGCTCTCACTGAAAACTTCTGTTCTTCTGTACTGTTTGTGTTTCCCCACACCACTCTGCAGCCCTGTGCAAATCCCTGCCACAAATTCCAAACAGGCAACATCCATCCTCTGCAGATCCCACTGGAAAGCACTGACCAACCAAGCAGGATTCCTCTACTCTCCCTCTGCATGGAAGGAATTACAACGGGTATGAAGCAGTGGAGGAGGAGACATTTGAACTAACACTCACTCAGAATCCTTCTGAATAAAAGCAGGATGGAAAATTAGTGCTTTTAACATCAATCCCAGTTTTGGGTACAGCATGGGAAAAATATTTCAACCACACAGGGCCAGGGGCTGAGAGGCAGGTGAGGGGTTCTGGGATAGTGACCCTTGGGGGACTGGCAGGGAACAGGTCTGAAGCAGCTCCTGCTCTCCTGATAATCACTGAATCTCCATGGGATGGTTTGGGCTGGAAGAGACCTTTATAGGCCTTCAATAAGCAGAGATACCTCTGATTAGATCAGGCTGCTGAGAGTCCAGACCAACCCGACCTTGAATGTTTGCAGGGATGGAGCATCCACCACCTCTCTGGGCAACCCGTGCCAGTGTTTTCCCACCTTCTCTGGCTACCACAGCTCCTCCAACACACACTCCCCTTCCAAACTTCATGGTGGCTCATCTTAAGCAGTTTTAACGCCTGAAGGCGCCAGAACAACGAGCACGGCTTTGCTGCAAAGCGCAGGAACGGCACCAAAAAAAACCCCACCCCAATATCCTCCCTTAACCTCTTTCCTTTCCCAAGTCTCCTCACTCCAGACCCCAGGCGACAAGGCCTCCACTCACCTCATCAGCTCCTCCACCTTGTCGTCGATGTCCAGGTCCTCCTCGGAGGCCTCGAAGCTGTAGGACCTCTGGGCCAGGCTGTTGGCCAGCGGGTACCGGGTGGGCGACATCTTCCCGTTGAAGGCGGACAACCTGTCGCTGCTCTCCCTCCCGTTCTGATTCGTAGTGCAAGGCTGCGGGGAGGTGTCGTAGCTGTTGCTGGGCGAGGGGGACATCCCACAGTGCTGGGTCTGCGTGGAGGCCGTGGCCGTGGAGGAGGAGGCCGGCACGTTGTTGGTGCTGTTGCCGTAGGAGCCGCCCCCGTAGCCGGACCGCCTCCCGAATTTGTCGCTGTGCTCCTGGTCGAGGCGATCCAAGGTTTCCAGAGCGTGGAGGATCTCATGCCTGGTCATTCCCGTGCGTCTCAGGCGCTGCAGAAGGTCTATCTGCTCTATGGTAAATCTTGGCTCGTCCGTGTAGTGAGACATGGTTTCCAGCAGGCTGAAAAGGGGGGGAAACAGAAAAAGCAAAACACCTCAGGTCAGCTGCGGCACATGGGGAGTCCTTTACACGCCCCAAAGATCAAGCCCAAAACTTTAAGACACGCAGGCAGGACTGAACTGGCAGCGCAAAGGTGCACCTCCAAACCACCTCAAGCAGGCAACCTCCCAGAAATGCCAGGCTCACCAAGGGCTTATTTTCTTTGGAGCGCTCCAACGGCATTTCCCTCTTCTCCTGGCATTCCCTACGCCTGCGGTTTGTGCCCTTTGGGACAAACCACTGCTACAGAGACAGTGGTTGCTCAGTAATTAAGGCTGCAACTTGATTTGACACCAAATTTTGTCCCCTCCTGTTTACCCACCAGGCAGAAATCCCACAATTCCAAAACAGTTCGGTCGAGGCCAGCGGTGGAGTTTTGCTGGAGAAGTTTTAACCAGCTGTGACTTTAGATTTATCAACCCCTACTCTTTCAAATCTTAACTACAAAGAGTTCAAGTTGCCCTAACTTTGGGTGCAACCTTGAAAAGAGAAAAAAAAAAAGGAAAAGGAGATAAAAACACACCTAACGGAAATTCTAGTGGCCTGTAGGACCCAAGTTGATTTGACTGAAGTCCCATTTCTGAAGTTGGATTTCTGAAGTTGGGAACTTTTGAACCTGGAATGCTGTCACAGATCGCCTGCCCTGACAAGGAAAGTGCAGCACATCCAATTACTCCTGAGCTTTCATTTAAAGAAGTAAGTCTTCAGCCTTTTCCCCTCCAAAGGCAGCCCTCTCATGTAACTCAATCATCGTGGTGGCTCATCAAAAGCATTTTTAACTCCTCAACTTCCCAAGGTGCCAGAACAATGAACGTGGATTTGCTGCAAGCAAAGCCAGTGGAACTGAAAGAAAAATCACAATATGCTCCCTCAATCTCCTTTCTTTCCCAAGTCTCCTCACTACAGATCCAACTGGCACACAAACTCCAAGATCACCTCCTTCAGAACTCTAGATCTTGAGGAGAAGGGATGGCAGATGGAGGGCAGGCAGAACTTGGCAAGGAGAACAAGGCATTTTCCATCCTTCTTGTGAATCTTCCTATGAGTCAAGGGTTTATTACCATTCCTGCAGGAGAGCAGGGTGAGGAGATCACTCAAACTCCAGGAGACGTGACAGAGCTAATGCACCATCCCTGTGAGCACTCAGGAAAGTCAAATAAGGATTCCAAGGACCCTGTGAAAACCAACAGAGGGATGATGGCTGCGGGACCTTCCACGGACAGGGCTGCCTGTTCCTCTCCAAGGCTTCTGAAGATGACTCCTCATTTTTGTACTGGCACAAAGAAGTTCCCAACAGGAGACACAGGGTGACTAGAGACCTGTAATATGGGCTGAGGAACACTGAGAACTGGCTTGCTGAGCAGAGCTGGAGTTTGGGTGTAACTCTACAGACGTGCTCCTACAAACCCAGGATGCCCAAATCCACAGAAAAATGCCTTTGGCAGCCTGGGAAACACAGAAATGAGGAGATGGTCCCATCTTTGGCCTCATCAATCAACTGCTGAACCCCTTTCACTGTTCTGAGGGAGAAGGAAGGAGGAGGACAAGGCAAGGGGATGACTCCCATCCAAGAAAATGACTGTGTGAGAAGACAGACGGACCACATCCTCCTAAGTGCTTCACTCCAGCGGGAATGTGCTGTCCTTTGGACAACTGATTACTGGAAACATTCAGGCCATTTTATATTTTAAAAGACAAGCACCCAGATCATTCAGCTCGAGGAGGGCAGGGCAGGCAGTGCAGCAGTGGACCAGCAACTGACTGGAATTGTAACAACCACAATTTGGAAGTGGCCTCTCAGACTGAGGCGTTCCCAGCTTGACAAGGAGCATTTGGAAGCAGACAGTGTGTTCCCTGTTCCAGGTTTGGCCTCTGGGAGAGGCAGGGCTGCTCAATCCTTTCCTCCAAGCCTTGGGAAAAGTGTCACTCACTGACTTACTGACTCATCACAGCCTGCAAGGCCCTGTGACAGCTCATTTTCAAACAGAAAATCTCTTTAAACATCTGGCCTTCAGGTGGTTTTCACGGGATATGTCAACTCACCTTTCCTTAGAGTAAACCTGGTTTGGGCAATTCTTACCTGTGTTTCTAAAATCACCATTTCCTGAATCATTTATCTGCCAACATCAAGTTTCATGGGTTCAAGTACTTGGTTGAACTGGAGAATTTAATGAGCCAGAGCCTCCATCCAGAATTACCTCTACTCAAAATTCCTGCTTTACAGACTCTTCAAGGTTTAATGCTAAAACATGTATTATTCAGTTTAATCTCCCATTTGTCACAGATGCAGAAACGCAAAACTTTTGTCCTTCTAGCCCTGTGAACCAAAAAGCTCACACCTGACAGAAACAAGACCTTCCAGATGGCTTCAAAAATGTCAAGCAACACAGCACTTATTTCACAGAATCATGGAAATACAGAATGGTTTGGGTTGAAGGGACCTTAAAGATCATCCAGTATCACCCCCTGCCATGGGCAGGGACACCTCCCACTAGCCCAGGTTGCTCCAAACCCCATGAAACCTGGCCCTGGACACTTCCAGGGATCCAGGGGCAGCCACAGCTTCTCTGGGCAGCCTCTGCCATGGCCTGCCCACCCTCCTGCAGCAGTTGGTGGCCATGGCCAGTGATTCCCTTAGAAATCTGGGTGTGATTCCTCATTTGTCTGAAAGTGCCAGGGCTCAGCTTCTGGCTCTGGGTTCCCAGGCCAAATTAATCTGCTTTAGTGAATTACACATAATCATTTAGTGAATCCCAAGTATCCTTTAGTGAATTACAGCTAATGAACTGCAGTGTTCTCAGATGCACGAGCACTGGGTGACCTTCTGTCGCACGTGGCTGGATGGGGGAAAGTGCTCTGGCCTCAATTTGTCCCACTTTGATGCAGCAGGGATGTGCATGTGCAGGAATTTCAATTCACAGGGATGTAAAAGCTGCTGGACAAGGCCACCCTCTGCCCTAAAAAATAAGACATTCAGTGATTTCCAACTTGTGTCCTAGAATCCTGTTCATAAAGTCATCTAAGAGCAACAAACTCACTGTCAAAGTAAGTCCATTTATCCTGTGTTTAACACAATCATTGGAAAAACGTTGGCAATTTGATAAAAAACCCCAAAGTAAACTCAATTATCTGTGTGTCTCTCCATGCAAAGTATTCTTCCAGCCCTCCAACCCCTTTAGGGAACTGCTGGGTAATTTCTCAATGCTGAAAAGATAAGAACACCAAAATCAGAGTATGTCCCTGCTGGTCTCACTAATGTCACATACAGATGTCCAAACTGCCTTGCTTATATTTACATACTCAGCACATATTGCACCTGACACCCTTTTTATTGCTCTACTTGACTTGGGACTCCTATTCCCATTTTCACCTGCTTTTCTACACAACCACCAGATCTAGAACTAATGCTTTTATGTGTTTAAAACTGGAGTGGCTTCTATGTATTTAAAACAACTGCAGAAACTTGGAATTTTCCATTAAAAAACCCCAAAACAAATATTGCAAAACGCGGAATTATTGAACACGTTCCAGCACTGCCAACTATCTACGACTTTTTAATGAGTAACTACAGCAACGTTATTTCCAGCTGTTACTCCAGCAGGGCTTCTGCTCCTTCCCCCTTTTTTTGAAATATTTTAATAAACTTACCCTGTTTAAAGATCAATTCACAAGGCAGTGAAGTGAACCAGATGTTTCAGAATCATCATAATTTCATTAATGAGTGAAGATTCTCCACCACTTCACCCCCCACATACACACTGCTGGAAGAGCCTCTTATCCTCCTGAGCTCCCCTGGCTGCCTACAATTCAATCTGTTTGCCCCTCTTTTTTCCCTGTGAAATAGAATCAGCTGCAAAAGTAACAGGGATTAAAATAAGAGACAAGCAGATTTATTGGGGGGGGTTGTAGAAGAAAACAAAAGATGGCAAACACTTTCCCTGAGAATGCAGCCCGTGGACCAACTGCTCTGCTGCAGGCAAACTCTTGCTGCCAGGGCAGCAGAATCTCCTCTACACCAGCAGATCTCTGTGTATAATCACGTGCTTGATCTGCTGATCAGACAGCAAAACTCTCACTGTGGGCTGTCAGATTTCCTTGGGGAGATACCTGAAAAACAGAACCAACCACCAGAGAACGGCCATGTGTGGGGTTTTTTTAATCCTCCCTGAAATTCTACAAGCAAGACCCCTGAAAAGGATTGATTCAGCTCAAAATTCAAGTGACTGATTTTTAAACAGACGAATCCTGCCCTTAAAATGAAGGTTTTTCAGGAAAAAAAGAAAATCAAAAAAAGGTAGCTGAAAGTATCACACCTATTTACATTCCTTACATTAAGCCGGCAGTCACGCCCCAAGGAAGATGGGAAAATGGGCCCCATCCCACTCACTGCCTCTTGCTGCCTCTAAAGCACTAAAACTTCATGCTTATCTTTCATGGCTCATCCAGAAGGAACCTGAGGTACCTGAGTGTCAGACTGCAGGCAGAACTATAAGGGGCTAAATAAAAAAAAGAATTTATTATCCCTCCCAAATCCACAGATATAAAATATCCAGCAGGTCTCAACCAGATGCAGCTTCACTCCTTCACTTCTGAAGGCAATTCCAGGAGTGGAGGCTGTTTAGGGGCTCTCAACAGCTTTGCTTTTTCCCTTGTCATTCCACCAAGATTCATTTACCGTCTTTTTTTAACGAATTTCACCCCCTTTTTTAATGAATTCCCCCCCTTTGGATATTGGGGCTCCACCGCTCTGACAGTCCTGACCTCGAGTGGGGGCACATGGGCAGAGACAGAGGTTTTTCTTCCCTTATTTTCCTGCATCTCTCAGAGAAAAGTAAGGACAAACACATCAAGGGTTTCTCACCTGCTCTCACCTGCCCACGCAGACACAGGAATCATTTACCCAGCACTTAACTTTCTAGATGATGGAACACAGTAGAATAATCCCATAAAAACAGCTACGAGCTAAGTCCATGTCCAATTGAACTTGCAGAAGTTCAAAGCAATTCAATTACCCGTTTGGGAATAAGGCCAGACACCAGCCTTAACACCTCTAACACTTGAGAAAATGGCTCTGGACTCTTTAATGATCACAAGAAATCACTTTTTTCCACTCCTCTACTCGCTGTAGATGAGTAGGAAGTACTCCAGCATCACTGAGGAGATGCTCTTCTGCAGAGGTCCTTCTCCAACTCCCATTAAAATTCACTGCTTTATCTAATAAGCAAAGCTCAAGACTTACAAAACCCGTTGTGCTTTTTGATATAAGACCTGTATTTGATATAATCTGCATAATATGGATGTGGGCAAGAGCCAAAGTGTTCAGAACAGGATCCTAAGTCTGGTAATTGGTTTAAAAATGATTCTGATAAAGTCCCATCAACTGGGGCGAACAGGACAGGGAGAGATGCCAACTTCTACCCTTCTCTGATATATGGCACAGGGCAGGACCCCTTCTCTGTGAGGTCTGATCCAGGCAGCAGGCAAAAATGGGTATTAAGGATGGCATTGCTATTCCCAAAGCAATATAATTTGCTTATCAATCAGTCTGACATCCAACAACCCAATTCTCAGGAAGCACCGCTCCGGAAGCTTCCGATCATGAGCAGGGACTGCAAAGAAACTTCACTTCCAGCTGCCCATCCTGGTAGCTTTTAAACCATGCTTTATGTTATGCAAGCTTGTTTCCCTCTCCATACATATTGACAAGATCCAAGGACCCAAGCAAAGTTCCATTCTGTGCTCCTTCCTTTTCTACACAGGATCTCAGAATGGTTTGGGTGGGAAGAGACCTTAAAGATCACGTTCTTCCAGCCCCAGGGAGGTTGCTCAGGGCCCCATCCAACCTGGCCTTATGTCTCACCCAGCTTTACCCATCCCAAAGCATGCAGCTGGTTCTTCCAGGATGCTCAGGAGAAGGATCTTAATTGAGCTACAGCTGCTGCACAAACAGAGCTGCTGACACGTATCACAAAATAAATGCTACACACATGTTCAGAGGCAAAGACTGTGACCCTTCCAGTGCAACCTTAAGGCACTGATGGAAGAAAATTGGGACATTCAGGGTCATAACACAACCCCAGCCTTCTGAAATTCAAGCTTTGACCCGTTCTGTTCTTACTGAACAAGTGAATCTCCTTTAATTCAGAGGGTGGTGAGGCCCTGGCGCAGGTTGCCCAGAGGAGCTGTGGCTGCCTCATCCCTGGAAGCGTTCAAGGCCAGGTTGGATGGGGCTTGGAGCAGCCTGATCCAGTGAGTGGCATCCCTGTCATGGCAGGGGGTTGGAATGAAATGATCTTTAAGGTCCCCTCAACCCAAACCATTCTGTGATTCACAGCCAGCACAAATATTTCAGGAAAGCCCAAAGCTTTGCACCATATAAAGCGAAGCTGCCTTTAAAACAGGAGTGGATGGCATGAATTCTGGGGAGCAACAAAGGATTAAGGATCTGACTCATCACTTATACTCATCAGTTGCAACTCCAGTGTTTTCAGTGGAGTTGTACCAGTTTTCAAGAGAGAAAAAACCTCAGGCCTGAAGTGCTCATCATGTCAATGAACACAGAGCCCTCCTTATCCACACACTGCCACAATCATCTCCTGCAGCGGCGTTTCTGGGCCCTGATTTTCCAAAAGGACTCTACTCCCATTCACCCTGATTCACAAACAAAATGTAATCCCTGTAATGACTGCTCTCATCCCAGGGAAATGAGAGCCTGGCGCTGCAGCGAGGAGGGAAATCAGGCTCCGGGGCTGATCCGCTGGAGGGTTCAGCGTCACAGGGTCTGTTTAGGAATGCAAAACAGCGGCTGGGGAATGCAGAGCTCTGCCACTCGCCTTCCACCAGAACGGGGACAATTAATAAGAGCAGCCTGAAACTTCTGAAAATAAATCCGGCGTAATCAAACACTCCCCGCTCCACAAATTAGGGGAGGCAGGCAGAGAGCGGAATAGCAACACATCATTCCTTCAGGAGACTCTGAGTTCCTCAGGCAGTTAAAGAGGCCCAAACTCACAGCCACCACTTCTACACAGGCTGTTCTTTCCCCTCCCACCCCCAGTCTCTGAAATTCTCTGCTGATAAGGATTTTTTACTGGCAGCGAGCAAACCCCAGCGCTTTCGCCACTGATCCCGCTGGGGTGAGCAACTCACTCTGGGAAGGAGAGAGAGAGCTTGAGATTGATCTTACAAGGCAAAAATACAATATAAATGCCAATTATCGTCATAATCCAAGTCTTACAAAAGGGACTGACCTCTGACTAAGCACAGGGCTCGCAGCCAGACACTTCTGAATTCTACTGGAGGCATAGAGTGATTCGCACCGACACCTTATCTGTCTAACCCTAACCTTCCCCACTTCCAAAATCTGGGTTTCCTGCTATTGTTGCAATTCTGCAGCAACAGGGCAGGAATTCAAACTCTGAGGCTGGATTCAAGGGCAGATTGAGGGATCAGAAGGACTAACAAACAGAGAGAAAAGCTGTGGTGGCAGCTGAGCGCTGAACCAGGGCCCAAAGCCCCAAACCTGTGCCAAGAGCAAGGAGGAGCTCTTGGATTCGGGAGCCAAAGACTAAACTTTGGATATATCAGCTCTGTAACAGAATCAGGGCAGGACTTGTGTGCTTGAATTACAGCAAATCTCACAAACACACTGAAATATTGCCTTTAACCCGCATGAAGAGTCAAGGACAATAAAACTGAGATGTGGGCCTGACCTAAACACCAGACTGGCCCCACTCCTGGCAGTGTTCCAGGCCAGGCTGGATGGGTTTTGGAGCAACCTGGTCTAGTGCAAGGTGTCCCTGCCCATGGCAGGGGATGGAATGAGATGAGCTTTAAGGTCCCTTCCCACCCAAACCATTCCAGGACTGTTTGATAAGTCACATATTATCAGCTGTCAAGATCACAGGTACAGTGCTGTGTCCTGCCTCCTCCATTTCACTTCAAAATTTGACCAATCCTTTATTAAACTCCAGAAAGCATCTCCAAACTCTCCTCATTTAACTCTACCAGCTGGAGTACCCAAGTACTTGAAACACATCTTTCTGCAGAAGATCCCTGGGAGGCAGAGAAGTAAAACTACACTAATTTTTGGGACCGAGAGCTCCCAGAGAGGGGCTGGACTTCAGACAAGTCCAAATGACTTGTTCCAAGTCACACAGGAATTCTGCAGGAAGGCAGAGCCAGTGCCTGGCCAAAGCTCTGAGTGTTTTTTCAAAGCCATCCCACAGGATCCATCTACAGCACCAGACATGACGAGGTGCAGGACAAGTTCCAAGCAAAGCCATCACCAGGATTTCCACCACCTCTTCCACATGGGAAGGAAAAGAGACATCCTGAAGTATTTCAGGCCCCTTCGTTCTCCCTCAGGATCCATTCCCAGCAGGAACAACCAAAACACTTCCTCAAAAGAGGGATTTGTTGCTTCAGAAAACTAAAATCGAAACCCAGCAAACAGCTGAACCTCTCCTACTCCTGATTTTGTGCTGAACTCCAAAGCAAACAATTTTCCACTAGAAAAACCAGTTTGCAAGTGCAGTTTCACTGGCACAGCCTTAATGAAGACAGAGACTCCACTTGGAGAAGAAATCAGGAATAGATAACAGTGTCTCCCTGGAGAATATAAATCATAATGGCAAAAACATGGGCTTTTGGCCACAGCTGCCTCCATATTAAGAGTTTTATTTTAGTTAAAAGCATTTCAGAAAGAAACAAATGTTCTAATTAATGCTCTCAAAGCAACAATTTTTTGTGTACTCCAGACCTGAACCAGGGAAATTTCCTCTTGCATGATACAGAGAAGACCCATCTGCATCCTACACTGCCAAGGCCCATGTCCCCAAGTGCCACATCCACAGGGCTTTTAAATCCCTCCAGGGCTGGGAATCCATCACTGGAAAAAATATTGGGGAAGAAATTTTTCCATTCAATAGGATTTTTTGGGTTTTTTTTTAAGGACACTTTCAGAGTGGCTGTGAAATCACAAATTAACTCATCTGGTTTATCCTAAAGTAAAACCACAGGCTCAGGCAGGACATTGTTTCAGTTAAGAAAGCCTTAAAAAGCCAACTGGATATTCCTTACAGCCACCAACTATTTACATGGACAAAAAGAGAAAATGAGCTGAGTCTTCTTTCACCCAGGTTTAATTAATGTGGTCTGTGCCACATTTCAAGGGCACTGGACAGGTAAAGCTCAGCCTGTGGTGGTTTTATCCTCCAAGCCACTGTAACTCCAGTGCCTGCTCTTCAACGTGTGCTGACTTAGGAGCATCCACATCCTCAGGTTTTTTTTGCCTTCTGTTGTTTTCCCTAAATGATGACAAGGCTTCAATCCAGTCCTTTTCCATCTGCATTACTCATTCTCTTCCCACTCAGAAGGCTTTTACTCACTTCCCAGACAGCCCTGTCATTGCTGGCAATTAGATTCACAAGCACCAGCCTGATAATTCAGGTAAACTTCAGGTGACGGCACTGCAACTGTCTGGTTCCCTCAGAACTCATCTTCTGAGGGATGCAAAGCATGTTGATGGTCATAGCTCACTCCTAACACATATTAATTAATCAATACTGCCATAAGCCCAAGTAATTACTCCCGTTATATTTATGGAGAGCCCGAGAGAGATGAACTTGTGTTGGCTACAGGGCTTAGTTTCAGATAAATGACTAAGTCTCGTGAGACCAAAATCAAGAGTTCTGTGTTCACACCATGCCCCAAACTCCTCTCAAGTACTGACTCCCATCCAGCTGTGGACAAAAATCAGGCAGGAGAAATGGTAACTGCAGCCAGGTTCCTACTTGGCTGTTCTGTGAGCAGGGATAACACAAGTCCTCCCTTACCAGTAGTTTTAACTGTTCAATCTTTACCTTATTCAATATTTAAGTTCAAACTGTTAATTTTTTTCTAAGGATCCATTTTCTTCTTTCCCCTTCTCAATCCCACTTACCCCTTTTTTTAAAAAAAGATATCTATGGTCTAATCTGGAAGTTTTAGACCTAAATGGGTCATCTTGGCCCATCTGCTCTAATTTAATATTCTCTAATCCCCTCCAAATAGGTTCATCCTGGCTTCCCCTCAGTCAAAAATTGTTCACCTCTGCTTCCGCTGCATCCTATTAATTGCACATCCACTGGAATAAATTGAAGATGGACCTGCTCTGCTGGGAGGTGGCAGCTGATGAACAGGGCAGAAAACTGCACAGGGGCAGAATGGGACTGAAATCACAGCACAGCAGATTCACACCACGCAATTCCCACCCTGGAAATCCATGGTGAAAGCCTGACACAAAGTCAGACCTGTCACACTAATTAGAGGCTAAATCAAGAAGTCTTTCTGAAATCCACTGGAGTTTGGTTTCCAACAGAAAAATGCCTGGCAGCCTTATTTTTGCTGTGGCTCCCTCTACAGAAGCGTGTGACTGCACTGCCACTTGCACTGTGACAAGGATAAATCTTCATCCTTGAAATAATCCAGCTGGGAAAACGTGGCTGCTTTCACAGCAGCCCAGCTCCTTCCCACCCATTCCCAGCTCAGGCTGACAGAAGGCACCATCCGAAGTCAAGAGGTCAAAGTATCTCAGGAATCTCATTGCTGGGGACGGGCCAACAACAGGGATTTTGGGAGCAGCGAAACGGGCCCGGCCAGTGGGAGCTGAGGGACAGCACAGAGCAGGTCAAGCCTTTCCCTTCAGCCCTTCAGCTTCAACATCTGAATTCATTTGCTTATTTACAGAAGAAACAGCATGGAGACCAGTTACACTGAAGATTTATGGCAGAAGAAATTTAAAAACCAAATAAAAAACAATTGACAGATTTAGACAACTTCAATCCCAGCTGGGGCCCAAGATACTGCTTGGAACAGCCCATCCAATCCCCAGGTGAGGTGAGGTGCCCCAGGTTTTCTGCCTTTGCCATGTAACACTGAATTGAGGGTGTTCTCATCCTTTTTGCTAAGTCTGGAGTGGTGCTAAACTCCTGCCCAGCTCAGGTATCCCTTTAGTATCTCTCCAGTATGTTCAGGAGATGTATGAAGATATCTCCTTTAGCATTAATTTTTCTCTAATCAAGGCCAAGTTTCAAAGAACTGCATGGTTTTCTTTTTCTTTCAGAAACATAAAAGTAGAAATAGAAACAATACATCAGCCATACAAAGTGAGGAATTAAAAGTTACTATTCCCTGATTTAAGTATCTGGTTATTTTACTATTCCCTGGTTTAAATGTTCCCCCAAAGGAGTGGAACTCTCCAGCCAACTGCTCATAATCATTGTAACCACTTCTCTGCTCTTTTTGCACAAATTAACAGGAAAAAACACCATCAAATGATCTTAATTGAAAGGTTTCTCCAGCTTGTACTTACACTACTGGAAAGGTTCTGAGCATACTTTACATGGGGATGGGACGTTATAAAGCCTCTTGAGGGTCTTCAGTGTTATTCACCATTCTGTAAGACACAAGGAAAAGGCACATTAGAGATGTCTGTGAAAGGCAAAGAGATTCAATCCCATTATTCTGGATAAACTGTCACTAATCCAGACCCACAGAGGCTCACGGACTTCAACGCACGTGGTACATTCCTCAGGAGAAAGTCTGGTGGTGTCATCAGTCCAGAGACAAAAATTTAAATTACAATTGATTTCTTTTGGCCACAAGTAAATTAATCTATGCAATCATTTAGCCTTATGACAGTTACCTACCCTTTTAACTCACAAAAGCTATTAAAAGGATTATTTGGCCAACATCCTCAAGAGAGCTCAGAGACAGGTACTGTGTTCTGAGGAGGAATGACCTAATAGAGTTTTCTTTAGCTATTACTGCTCATGTTTTTTCTCCCCAAACTAACATGGACTGAAAGTGCTCCAAAAGTCAAACTATTAACCAATGGGAAAGAGAAAGGTAGGATGTTCTATCCAGGGATATGCAGAAAGAACTAGGGACAGTATTTACACTTCAGGCTGCGGGTGAGAAAACAAGTGGACAGAGCAGCACATGGATTGGGAACGATTTCCTCTGCTCCAAAAAGAGATGTCCAATATTGGCAATCATGGACGGACACATGTTGCCTCTTCCAAGTGATTAAAGGTGGTCCAGATACTACAGAATGACTTTTCCTCTATCACACCTTCTGGAGGCTTTGGGAAGAACTGCACCTATCCCAGATGGAGTTCACTGGGCATACACAGACCACAGAATTGTTTAGGCTGGAAAAGCCCCCTAAGATCATGGAATCACAGAATGGTTTGGGTTGGAAGGGACCTTAAAGATTATTTTGTTCCAACCCCCTGCCGTGGGCAGGGACACCTCCCACTAGCCCAGGTTGCTCCAAGTCCCGTCCAACCTGGCCTGGAACACTTCCAGGGATCCAGGAGCAGCCACAGCTTCTCTGGGCAACCTGTGCCAGGGCCTCACCATCCTCACAGCCAGCAATCCCTTCCCAATCTCCCATCTCTCCCTGCCCTCTGGCAGTGGGAAGCCATTCCCTGTGTCCTGTCCCTCCAGCCCTTGGCTTTGGCCACCAGCTTTCCTGGGAGGTTCCAGCCTGTCCACACGTGCCTTCTCCCACCCAGACGTGGCCAAGGAGAGCTGGGTGTTCCCAGGGAGGGGAGCTGCTCAGAGCTGGCTGCTGCCACTTCCAAAACAAGTCATTTGGCCCACATGGAGCTGCCTCCTCCTCTCCAGGACAGGAGGTCACCCAGAGCAAGGTCACAGACACGATGAGTGGTCCCAGCAGACCGTGACAGGTCACGTCCTGTGGCCTGGGAGCGAAACGGTGGCACCAAACCACTGATGGATAGGAGGGACAAACCCCCCCCACTCACCCACCCCAAACCTCTCAGAGACACTTCCACACCAAACCCCTCCCCTGTTAAATCTCTTAACTGCATTTTAAACATGTTCCCCGAGGCAGTCACAAAAAAAATATGACATCATGCTGCTGACTTCTTGCCAAATTTTAATACAGAGAGACGGTTTGTTTTCCAAAGGGGAACAAATTAGACTTAAATACATACAAACTTTCTGAAGGTCAGAAAGGCTAATGATAGAGAACTGGATTCCTCAGAGAAGGATTTGCTTCCAGGGTGAGGAAGAAGTGAAGAAGGAAACCCAGCAAGGAAAGATCACTTTCCATCATCGTGAAATGCGGGATTAAAACTGGAACATGAGGAGATGAGACAAGAGAGTTTGCAAAGGAAGGGCTGCAGTAACTCAGGTTTTGAGATGACAAAAGCAGGAGGGTGATATCAGTGACAGTAATGGAAGAGGAAAAAAATGGTATGGACCTCAAATGTACATGGAGAGCCATTAGGATCTAGACCAAATTTGGGATGGGAACAGCAGAGGAAGAGGAGCTTTTCCAAGAGACTCCAGATGTGTGAGTGCTGACAGATGATGGTGGGATTTCAGCAGAGAAAAAGATCTCTGTTATTGCTATGTTAGAGGCTGGGTTGGTTTTTATTACACTCAGAATGCAATCCCAAACTGCCCCAGACCGAGCCAAGCACCCAGGAAGGACAAGGAATCCTCAGGTCTGAAAGCAAAGGGAGCTCCAGAGAACAGGGAGGAAGCTGGAGCTTCCTAAGGCTGCTGCCAGCACAGAGCGGCTGCTGGAAAGGGACAGTCTTGAACTGCAGGTCAGTCCAAAGTTCAGGGGCACAGAAACACCTTCCCCACCCCCTAGACAGACGTGAAGTTTGAAGCTGAAATGTTTTCCTCATTTCAGGGCACCTCAGAAAGGAACCAACCCACCCCTCACATGTAATTTTAGTCAAAAAAATCCAATCCCAACCAGCATCAGTCACCAACAAATCATGGACTGAAATCATGGCTCAACATTCCTCTTTCCCTTTGGGCACAAACCAAAGCACCAAAGCCGGTCTGAGACAGCAGCAAAGGCAGGTGTCACCACTGGCTGTAGTGACAGGCAGGTAAGAGCTCACAAAACCTTTGCCCTCTTCACATTATTCATTAAATAAATGACCTGCTAAGGCAGGGAAAACACAACCAGCTCCCCTTTCCTTATGGCTGGCAATAAAAAAAAAAGAAGTCACTATTAATATGGAAATCGTGGCTGCAGTTGCAGAATCAGATGTAATGAACAGTCTTGTCCCCAGCTTAAGTTTGCTATAAAGGCAGCTTAAATTTACAATGGATGAGTCCTCATGGCAATCTGTTTTTCAGATATTAAAAATCTCATTTTCTCAGTGCCAAGGACAAGTGGAAGTGTGAAGCACTGGAGTATCAACTCTGCATTTGTCTCACTTGACATGAAATCATTCTCGTTTTAGTTCCGAAATTTTTAATACATTCTTGGGATCCACTTCAGTTTTCTTCATTTCTCACTGTGTGCAATTAAATGTTTGGAAGTAGAGTTCACCCTGATCCACAATGCCCTGCAGCAGCAAGGAGAAAGTCACTTGGTAAAGATGAGGCTGATATCACTTATTTGGAAGAGAAATTCATTTTCCCTTTTAATTTCTGAATGACTCACCTAGTAAAAAAAAAAAAAGAAAAAAGAAAAAGAAAAAAAAGCCATCACTTTGTATTTCACTAATACCTTCCTTGGTAAGTTCTTTAAAAAAAAGGGCTTTACAAATAAGAAATTAAAAGCTTTTGTCCTTGGGGAAGACAAACATCGTCATTTTGACATAAGTAAAACATGGAGAGAGGGGCTGAATTCTTGGCTTAAAGCCACACAGGGCAGGATGGGCGGCTGAACGTGGAATCTGCCTGAGGACATGGGCCCCACCACCACAACTGTCACACCAGGAACGCAGAACCTCCGAGTTCCAGCCCTGCTGACAAACCTGAGGCCTTGGATGGTGAAGAAATTAAGCCCAAAGAATGAAGTTCTGCCGCTGCTGAGCTCGAAGCCAAGGCTGGATTCCTGCAGAATTACAAAGCAACCCTCTCCTAGAAATAGCAGAAAGGAAAAAATTCAACACTCAAGCCTTCTACTGCACGTGCAGCTCAGGGTGTGTGGGAGCTGCCAGCCCTTCTGGGTGGACCCTGTGCAGGAGTGTTCACGTGTGTGTCCATAAACATGTGCCAGGGGAGGGTCAGGTGGGACATCAGGAGGGATTTCTTCATGGAAAGGGTGGTCAGGCACTGGCAGGGGCTGCCCAGAGAGAGGGTGGAGCCCCCAGTCCCTGGAGGTGTCCAAGGAAGTCACAGGCTGGGCTCAGTCCAGTTAGATGATTCTGGAGGTCTTTTCCAACCTAAATGATTCTGGATACCATGGGCTTCTCTCACACTGAAGTAAAACAATCACCTGGCTTAACTTCTGCCCAGAGGACATCTTGCCTCAAAACCAGCAAGAGACCAAGGATCCATCCATCCAACTCGAGTTCATCCCGGTGATTAAGCACCCTCTCCATTACAAATTTGTACTTGATTTCTACTTTGAATGTGTCTGGCTCCAGATTGCAGACAGCAGCCTTCCTTTGCCAGCTCCAAGTCCTTTATTCCTGGGAGCTGTTCAGTCAGGCTGTTATTTACCCAGTGCTTTTAAAGCTCCAGGTACTGCACTTGTATCCAAACTTCAGGATAAATTCATCTGGGTGCACACACAAAAGTAGGACTGGTGTTCAAAATGCTAAAGCTAATCTAGGACTCTTTAGCCCATTTTCCCAAAATAGGCCTATTAGGAAAATAAAAAAATATATAAAAAAAGCTCTGCCATATGACTGGAGGATGTGTTTGACTTGTGCCCTGGGAAGCAAGGTTAGGAACCTTCTCTAGGAAGGTCAGGAACCTTCTCTAAAGCACTGCCACCTCCTGAGCAGTTTTGTGCAGTCGCTGCACTGCAACACAAAGAGTTCTTGAGCCTCTGGGCTCCAGGTTATTTAAATATCACTGCTTTAGGTATTTAAACATCACAGAGCTCAAGGACCGTTTGGACAATGCACTCAGAGCCCACCGTGAGACCGATGGGGTGTCCTGGCCAGAGCCAGGAGTTGGGACTCCAAGATCCCTGTGGGTCCCTCCCTGCTCAAGGTGTTTTGTGGTTCTATGATTTTTAAGTCAGTTCACTGAGCTGCCCCTTGAGCGAGGTCTTGTGCAGCCCCTCAGGGAACTCTTGCCAGAAGTGGCTGCTGAGCAAACAACAGTCACTGCACGTGCAGAGGTTCTGCCTCGAGCGCTCCTCGCAGACCAGCTGCAAGGGAAGAAGGTGTGAAAGGTCTTCAGGGACAGGTTGTGACCTTCTCAGCACAGAACGAGGCAGCTGAGGTTCAGAGAGTCCCAGAATATGCTGAGCTGGAAGGGACCTGCAAGGATCAGAGTCCAACCCTCAGCCCTGCACAGGACCACCCCCAAGAGTCACACCATGAGGTTGGAAGGGACCTCTGGAAGCCCTTTTATCCAAGCCCTCTCCAAAATCCAGGACCATGTCCAGATGGCTTTTGAGTATCTCCAAGATTTAAGATTCCACCAGTTCCCTGAGCAACTTGTGAAGTGAAAGGAGCAAGAGATCACACTTTTTATGAACACAAAAATCCTTGAAAACACTGCTCAGAAGTCCCCTCCAACCAATGCTGTTTTCATTCTTACTGTGACTGTGTTTTCACCAGACCCTTTCACTGTACAACCCAGGAGAAAGCCGTATTTTGGGATTATGGTGAGGGACTGCAGCAGCACCTTATCATGTTTACAAGCCTATAATTTTTTTATGGGATCCTCTTCTTTCTCAGAACTCTCTGAGTGAAGGGAAACTCTGGACAGAAGCCTTTCTGCTTTAGAAAACACACCTCAATCTCACGATAAACCACACCTGGTAAGTGTAAGATAAAGCAAGTAAGTAAATCCTTGCTTCTATGTGCCCTGCAGATCTCCCCAGAACATCTCCCTGCCAAAGATGTAAAACTGTTTCTCTCTTTTCCCCTCTCCAATTTCACACAAAACAAACCTCCTTACCTAAATTTAGTGGAATTGCCTCCAATGCAAACCAGAGGCTGGGCTCCACTTTGAAGCAGACTGGCAATGGAGCCTCTGCACAGAAAAACTGAGCTCACAACATCCTGAAGTTTCCCAAACTCACCCAAGGCTTCCAGAAAGGCAGAAAAGTTCATCTGTACTTCACTGAAAAGGACCCCAAATTATTCCAGAAGTCCCAGAGATACATAGAAGGCAGTGCAATCCCAGTAAAAGGATGTAATTTAGTATTGCTTTGTCCTTAATGGCCGCTGGAAAATGAAATGCTGTCACCAAGTTCCATCTGCAGGGACATTTCAGCAGAGAGCCCGGGTGGTATTTTCACTACTGCTTACAAATGAGCTTCCAACTCTTAACATTGCTGGTGTATCTCCTCAATTGCTCCATGCTGTCCCCTCCAATCATGTCTAAAAACTTGCCTGGACCAAAAGCCAGACTTGAATTTGCTTTTCTGGCTAAAATTACACGTGAATGTCGACAGTGGAAGACTGACAGCAAGGCACAAACTCCTGACTAGCAGGGACAGCACCCAACTGCTGCCACAGCCACTTCCATAGGATCAAACAGGTCATCCCAATCCACTCAGATCAGTTTGAGCACTGGAATGGACGAGGATGAGATCAGTCCAATAGCTCACAGCCAGCTGACTCCTACACAGCCACACCAGGCAGGACATGCCCTGAAGCAGAAATGAGCTTTAAAGCCCCCACACAACACCCTGAACTCCAGGTACACCCTAAAGGCACATCCCTTCATCTGCACAAAGCTGCAGATGGGACACTGCCAAGCCCTGGAGTCCCAGCCTGGGCCAAACATACAATAAGCAAGAGGCTTGTTCAGAAAACATCCCAATTAACAACAATTACCTGGCCAGTTTTCTGCGAGGAACGCGGTGACACGGCAGCACTGGACATGCCAACTGGAACGAGGCTCTGTAGTGCCAAGCATAACTGGGAATCCACCTCCACTGCAGCTGGCTTGTCCCAGAGAGGATTCCAGAGCTCACTGTGAAGGCTAACCCTCAGATTCCTTGACCTGTAGGTCAGGCAGGGCCAAGAGCACGACAACAAGAGGCACCGCACAACATACAACAGCTCTGAGAAATCAGAGTGTTCACCTGACTGGACAGGTCCTTTCTGCACCCATGACTCTCCAGGGAAGCCCTACTCACCTCAGTGAGTGCCACCAAACCTCCTCTAGCAGAATTCCAGAAACTGTACCTGGCATCAGGTCATTGGAGAGAGGGGGATTGATTGCAAGGCAGGGGCTTTGAATCACATCTGATTTTCTTTTTATTTGACCAGATTTTAACTCTTCCTTTGCCAAATCGGGGCAACACTTCTAAAAGCTGCATTTTTCCAGAGTGGTCTGGTCCACAATGTTTGGAATTTACATCTGCATGGATGTAAAAGTCTTGGCAGGCACAGGGAACAGCTACTTCACAATCCTAGGTGAGTAATGAAGATGCCCACTATAAGATGCACGTTCAGCTGAAGAACCTGCTCCCAGTTGTTGATCCCAAAAAAGAAGCCAGAATTATATCTGCCACCACTATTACCAGGAACAAGCATGGCAAAGAAGTAATGCCTCACAATCCTTTTATTTTTGCACTGCTGTATGGCACACAAAAGTAGTAAGAGGAAAGTGGCATCGCTTGAAAACGGCAAATTCTCTGCGTAAAATGCAAGTATTGTCTGTTTTAAAACAGGTTTTGCCTTTAAGATCATCACCCCCTTTTCCCAGGAAGTATGGTGATAAAATGCTGTACAAACAATAAACTTGTCAGGAACTTCACAAAACACAAAAAATGGTTGTTCCGGAAAGCTCTCAGTTACTCATCATAAAATAAAACAGGAGCGCAGCCCTTTTCCACCCCTACCCCCCGCAAAAGGCTGTGTGAAATTGTGCCATGAAAGGAGGCCGGTGTTTGCCCTCTGCTCCCAGCTGCTGCAGGTGTGATGCCCGGGCACAGGGCACCCACCTGTCGTTCACTTCAGAACAGGGGGAGTTACCGGAGGACCCGCGTGTCGGAACCGGGATGTGGGAGATGCGTCCTCGCTGCAGCAGCACATCAAACAAGCCTCCTTGGCCCCCTCCATCTCCCCCTGCCCTTGTCAACCTGTTCTGCTTCAAATATTGATCCGTGGCTCTGCCCTCCCCTTTCCTGCTTTCCCCTCTTCTTCTTCCCAGCTGACCCCGACACTTTCATCAGAGTCACCTCCAAAGGGATCGTCCGTGTCAAGCAAACAGCCCGATCAAAGTTGCCTTTTCTCCCCCGTTTTGCCAGAAAGCCTGTGGGGCTCTCCCACCCCTGCAGAGGGACGTGGAGCAGCAGATGCAAGGGGGAGGACAAGCCTTTTGTCCAAGGTAAAGCTGCACTCTGGTGATTTTGTACCACAGACACTTCATCTTATTTCTGCCCACTGACTGGTTCAGAAGAGGCAGAGATGACTTTGGTGAGGAGGAGACTGGCAGTGATGAAAACGTGCTGGTTATACCGGGGCTATGAAAATGGATTTTTTTAAAAGGGTGTTTAACAACGTGCTTTCATAATTTCAGGGCTTGAGGTACTTCATTATTTGGCTGCAGAGCCACAGTAGTACAGAATGGTTTGGGTTGGAAGGGACCTTCAAGCTCATCTAGTCCAACCCCCCTCCCACAGGCAGGGACACTTCCCACTATCCCAGGTTGCTCCAAGCCCTGTCCAGCCTGGCCTTGGACACTTCCAGGGATCCAGGGGCAGCCACAGCTTCTCTGGGCAACCTGTGCCAGGGCCTCACCACCCTTACAGGGAAGAATTCCTTCCCAATATCCCATCTCTCCCTGCCCTGTGGCAGTGGGAAGCCATTCCCCCTTGTCCTGTCCCTCCAGGCCCTTGTCCAAAGCGCCTTTCCAGCTTTCTGCAGGCCCCTTCATACACCCTCCTCAACACTTTCATTCAAATAAATAAATAAAACACCCCTAAGCACCTATAAAAAGTGGCAACAACACTCAGGCAAACATCATGTGGATGCTCAACCAGGACATTCCCACAGCAAGCACAGTCACCTCCCTGATCCATCCCCTTCTCCCAGACCGCACCGCCCAAACAGGGGATCACTTGCCCGCTAATTATTCCTGCAAAGGCTTTCTGCTTAACATATTACCAGGGATTTATAGGAGTGACTGTCTGGAACACTGCTTAACAATGCTAAGAGCAGAGTTCCAAGAAATCAGTAGTTTGGCAATCGCAAATCCAGCAATCCATGCTGAAGTATGTGCTCAGGGCTCGCTAAACCTGTAATCCCAGCTCCCTCTTTTCTTTTTCCCTCCCCATAATAAGTGGTTTAAATTTAGCAGGAATGAATCACTCGCTGCAGGTTTGCTAGCTTTAGTTATTTATTTCTCTTTTTTTTTGCACTTGGAATCCATCTTGGATGACATCTAACAGGAAGAGTGGAGGAGGGAGGCAGAATGTGGCTTCCTCAAGGAAAGGCAGTGCGTTTCATGCAGCATCTTCCCAAGCTCTGCTGTAAGTTAAGTAATTCCGTAACTGGGGAATTTCCTCCTGCAGTAAACAGCAGATACAGGGCAGACTCCCACCCAGCCACTGCTCCAGTGATATTTCTGCCCTAAGCTGAGTCCAGGCCAAAGAAAGAAACTGGTGCTCTTAAGACCTGGTGGTCTTTAGACATACTCCATACAAATGGTCTGCTCTGGCATCATGGTCACAGAATCATGGGATTATTTAGGTTGGAAAAGACATCCAAGACTGAGTCCAACCTGTGACCCATCCCCACCTTGTCCCCCAGCCCAGAGCACTGACTGCCACGTCCACTCCTTCCTTGGACACCTCCAGGGATGGGGACACCATCCCTGGAGCAGCCCCTTCTGATGCCTGACCACCCTTTCCATGAAGAAATTCCTCCCAATGTCCAACCTCAACTTCCCCTGGCACAGCCTGAGGCTCTGGCCTCTGGTCCTCTCACTTTTTACCTGGGAGAAGAGGCCCATCCCTACCTGGCTCCACCCTCCTGTCAGGGAGGTCAGGGAGTTGTAGATCCAACTGGGACCCTCCTGGGCTGCTCTCAAGCCAAACAGCAGAGCAGCAGCGCGGCTTTGCACAAGCCAGGCTTAAGGGAAAGGAGTCATGGAATCATAGAATGGCTTTGGTTGGAAGGGACACCAAACATCATCCAGTCCCACCCCCTGACATGGGCAGGGACACCTTCCACTAGCCCAGGTTGCTCCAAACCCCATCCAACCTGGCCTTGGACACTCCCAGGGATCCAGGGGCAGCCCCAGCTTCTCTGGCCAACCTGTGCCAGGGCCTCACCACCCTCACAGCCAACAATTCCTTCCCAGTATCCCATCTCACCCTGCTCTCTCTCAGTTAAAGCCATTCCCCCTTATCCTACATGGAACTCTGGCAGGTGGCTTTGGTGCATGGAAGGGAACTGGGAAGGAGGAGGGCAGAGGAGCAGGTGACAGCTTTGGGACGGCACCACAGGACTGTTACGGCAAAACTTTGCTAAATATATCAGCAGTGCAAAGTAGGTGGGTCAGAACATACCTCCAAGAGAAATCCATATTTGGAAGCACAGCCCAAGTGGGAAGCTGTATGTTCAAAGGAGGTATAAGCACAAGCATAAGGGCTTGAAGCAAGAACACTTGAAGGATTTGGAGTTTCCCTTCCCCCCACCACAAATATATAAATTCAGCCAAAGCACAATGCGAGCCTGCAATGGAAAACAGAAAATACTCTTTAGGAAACAGGCAGGAAAAATAAATGGATGCACAGAGAGGTGAACTGACCTCCAGTCCCAAGTGGAATTATTTAGGAAGCTTGGAACCATATTGAGATTGAGCTACCAGCATACACCCTCTCACCTGTGACAGGGCTGAGGCTCAGCAACTCATTCCATGTGTGACACCAAACCTGAACTGCAGGTGAGGAGCCACTTATGTCCTGAGCACACAGTACTGACTGAGCTATGAAACAAACTACTGATGCCAGAGTCAAGAATTACAGAATCCCAGAATGGTCTGAGTTGGCAAGGACCTTAAAGGTCGTCCAATTCCAACCTCAACGCCTTCCACTAGCCCAGGTTGCTCCAAGCCCTGTCCAACCTGGCCTTGGACACTTCCAGGGATCCAGGGGCAGCCACAGCTTCTCTAGGCAACCTGTGCCAGGGCCTCACCACCCTCACAGGGAAGAAACTCTTTCCAGTATCCCATCTAACCCTCCTCTCTCTCAGAGAGAGTCATTCACTAAGAAGAGGACAAGAAGCAGGAGTTTTATCACGGAGAATTCTGAACAACTGATGAATTTCATCAGGCTGTGACGCAGTTCTGCTGAATCTCTGACAGGAAATCCAGCTTCAGCTGGGGGAATGCATTGGAAGTGTTGATAAAAGCCAAAATTGCAGAACATTTGGAAATGCATAATTTACTAGAGGACATCCAGTACAGATGCATAAAAGGAAGGTCATGCCTGACAAATCTGCTGAAATCCCTTTTATTATACGACCAAATCGTTAGGTTAGACAAGAGTGAAACAGTGGACATAAGTTATCAGGATCTCAGGAAAGCATTTGATTTTGTACCACTCAGGCTGATTTACAAAGTCATAAAGTATTGTGCAGGCAGAAGGAACTGAAATGGAATAAAAGAACATTTTAGGGATAAGAGCAAAGGCAACAGAGTGAGCGGAAGGAATCTGAAACAGAGAGGTGTAAAGGTCAGGCAGCTCCTAAAAGGCATGAAAACAGGCTCTGAGAAGAGTAAAACTTCAGCCCAGCTACCAGTTTAGAGACAAGAATACTCGAGTTTGGTGGCAGAACTGCACAAGAGCATTACCAGTGTGGTAAATCAGGAGGAAACTGGATGAAAAAGGAGGGGGAGCAAGGCCTGGTGCTTACACAAACACAGGAGAGGTGCTGCACCAACCTGTGGATTCAGCTGTGCCAGAGCTGAGGTGGGAAAGGACCTTCTGGCTGGGAATCCACACTCATTTCGAAGAGGATTCAGTAATTTTATGGTCATTAATAAAACCTGCAGCTATGCATGCTGTGGTAATGATATGGGTAATTAAATCTGAAGCTTCTGGGAATTAGGCTGATGGCCTGAAAGGGTCAAAGAGAAAACTCCTCTGGTGCTTAATCAGAGGAACAGCTTTGCAAGCTGGATGGGTGCATTAATGGTCCTGCACTGACCACGGTGTGACACACAAAGCTACATCAAATGGACCTCTGGACTGACCCAGCTCGAGCCTCCACAACAATCACCAGGATTTCATGGAGGACACACCAAGAGAAACAGGCTTTTTGGACCTATGTGAAGCCAGCGTGGTTTTCTTGGCTCCTCTTGGGACAATTCAGCACAGAGAAGAAGAACTCCCACTTAATTCCAAGTTTTTCCATGGGCTGTTGGATATACCTTCTCCTGAGAAGTGCCAATTATCCTCCTGGCTGGTGGACTGGAGACGAGCCCCGTTGTCTGATGACGATGCAAGAAGATTTTATCCTTTTTTTTTTTTTCCTTTCCTAAGAGAGCAGCAAATCTTTGCCATGTCCTCATGAGCCAGGGAGAAAAAATTCTCTGTGGAAAACTGAGCCTCAGCTACCTGGCTCAAGGTCACCTGTGTTAAAGACAAGAACAAGAACGTGGATCTTCTGATTCCCACTCCTGTGCCCTGAATTCCGGGCCACGGAGCCGCTGCCACCACCTGTGGGGACAAGCCTTTCAATCCTGAAGGCTGTCAAAACCCAGCAGCTTTTCCAAGCACTCAAAAAAAAAAAAAAATCACTTTAAATAAACTTCAGCTTGAAAAATATAAAATAAAATAGAAAGTTAGGGGAGAACAGGTGGACTCCTGTGACACCAGGATTCTTCAGTGCACAAAGAATCTTTCATCTCGCTGTTCTACATGGCACCTTTAAATATTCTTCTACATAAAGGCCTGATATGCAAGAGCAAAAGAATAACTGAGAAACAGTAATCCCTAACAGATCAACTGTGCTTTATCTACACAGATTCTGCTTTCATAAAAGCACAGAGGAAAGAAGGGGGGGGGAATAAGAGAAAAGTACGTTCTTATTGTTTTCTGAAGCTTAAAATAACCACAAAGTGAGAAAAATCAAAGCTGTTCCATAGAACAACCAGGAAAAAAAAGTCTCACTGAGAATTTGAGAGAGACAGTAAATGGCAGAAGATGGAATGAGAGATTTAGTGAGTGCCATGGCCACCAGGCTCAGATCCTAAATTTGGGCTGTGCTTAAACCAGTGTGGTTTAAATCTGCTGGAATGTTCGTGCCCCATATGTAATTAGAGCTGTCAGTGGTGGTTCTGGCTGCCATTACAGCCTCCATTTGCACTTCCCAACTCCTCTGAAAACTTTCCTCTTGCCCAACTGGATACAGGCAATGCCTGCAGGAAACCTGGTGACTGAGAGACAGACAGGAGGGAAAGGGATGGCAGGAATTAGGAACAAATCACCTCTACTGAAGGCAGGCAGAGTTGCCATCAATTTATTCTCGAAGCTGATTGATTAAGGAGGTTTTTTTCCCACTTCCAGCAGAAAATCCATTATCCACTAGAGCTGGTTTTGGACCAAACACTTGGGCTTAGCTTCAACACAGGGCCAGGCTGGGACTGGGAGAAGCAGCAGGGAAGTGGTCAAAATAATAGCTAAAAGCCATGAATTTATCCCTCACATTCAGACATTTCATATTCCAGCCCTGACTTTCATTTCCAGGTGTGTCTTTCTGATACTCTGCCTCCAAACCCTCTGTTTCAAAGCTTAGGGAAGATTCTTTATAATTTGCCATTCAAACTTCTGAAAGGGGGTGGTGATGGTGTGGTATTTATATATTTTTACACATACATTTTATTTTAAACCCAAATAAATGATGGAGCCTGTTAATCTCATCCCATTCAGCCAAAAACGTCCCAAAAGCAGGAGCTGGAGACAAACCCAGGGCCCTGACAGCTTTACACACCTGTAATTCAGGTGTTAATGAAGTTGGTTGCCAATTAAAGGAGTTTTAAGACTTCTCATGGCCATGGATGCTTCTATCCCTGGATTTCCAGCTGCTGGGATACCACAAATGAGCCACCAGCACCCTTCAAAAATCTGCTTCAAGAGTCATGGTTGTCCCATCCAGGGTGGGAACTGCATTTTTTCCCCTGCTAACTATAATTCCAAAATACCTGTAAATCAATGACACAACAACTGGCAGTTCCAGCTGCTGTTTTAACAAGCTTCCAATTTTAAGGGCAGCAAAGGAAAACCCCAAATATTTTTAATTTCCACTTCTGATTCTCAACATTTAGAAGAGTTTCCAGGACTTCTCCAAGTGCATGGATGTTACTCAGAGGGATAGATAACTCATTTAAATCCACATACACACCAAAATCCAGGTGGGAACAAGTGTAAAGCCTTTCCTATGGAAGCTTTACACCTGTCCCATTCATCACCTTCTCCTTTTTTCCTTGGAGCTGGCCAGACACCACCTTGGAAAGTTAAATCTTCTCATCTGAGGAACTAAAAATTTTGACTCTGGTTATTCAACTGAGGTCTCCAAGTTTGGAAATTGGATGTCCACCAGGGGCACTGAAGGATATATAAATCAACACATCACTCCTCCAGTGTAAGAGCTACTGTTTAATGCAACATGCCAAAAAATAAAATGTGAGCTCCTCTAGACAGTCTGCAACAGGCAATTATCTAAAAAACAATTTTTCACCAAGTTCTGAACATTCCTGCTGACCAACAGTTCTGCTGCCAAGCACAGGACACGGATGGGAGGATGATTTTTTTCCCCCCTCTTTAGTTAGTTCTAAGAATATTATCCAAAGCACTGACTTACATAAAGGTGTAATTCCAACTTCAGTTGTTACTTAGTTCTTGATGATTCTTTACACCCAGCTGGTAATGCACTGGCACATTTATCTGTTACATAAATCTCCGCTCCCCTCCACACAAGGATACTCTTGGCTGAGCCACTTTAACCCCTGTTTAAACATGACTTACCACTCAAAGCACAGCCAAGTTCCCAGGGCTGAGGTCACCATCGAATTTAAACAACTCCTGGAAGACATTCCAAAGTTACCACGCTAAGACTGCTGCAAGAACCTCCAGAGAGCAGAGCAGGACAGGAGTCTCTGAGTGTGTTTGGAGGCCATGAATTACATCTCTCCCTCCATTTCCACCTTTCTAAACAAGTATCCAAGCCATTTTTTTTAGGATGTGCATACACTGGTTATGAGTTCTCTCTCTCATTGAGTAGCAAAAATAGATGAATCTTCCTAGAGTGATTTTGAATTAAAAAAAAAACCCTGATTATCACAGACTGGTTTGGGTCAGAAGGGATCATAAAGACCATCTCATTCCAACTTCTACCATGGGCAGGGACACCTCCCACTATCCCAAGTTGCTCCAAGCCCCATCCAAACTGGCCTTGGACACTTCCAGGGATGGGGCAGCCACAACTTTTCTGGGAAAACTGGCACTGGAGTGACTGGAACACACAGAGCTCTCCAAGAGAGGTGTGATGGGCACAGTGGAGCACTGGAAAGGGCTAATGATTAGAGAGAAGTCGTTGATTCCACTCAGTTCCCACCAAGGATTTGCCCTAACAGAACCATTTAAGGATCTGAAAAAGGAGAAGTGGGGTAACTCTGACAGTCTGGTTTTTTTAAGGGCTTTCTTTAGAATCCAAATCAGAAAGTAAAACCTCTCATCCATTCTCTCACTGTCCTCACACTCACAGTTCACACTTGCTCTTCTTTAAGTTCCACCTCCCGGAGTCAAATGATTGGAAGGAAAAGGGGGAGGAGGCAAAAAAACACTGAGTAAAGTGGATCTTATATGACTAGAACAGAATTAAGCCCTTTATGTTACCAAACCATGATTTAGAAACATTTTTTTGTATATTTGATGCTGCAAATAACAGTTAATTTCAAAAGACTGCTCAGCCTTAATGCTTGGGAATATAAAGGTTTTGGGGGAAAAACAAACAGGATTGGGTCTAAAATTCTTTCTTAACTTGTAAAAAAATTAGCTGGGAGCCACTTTTACCTGTGACTGAGATTGAACAGCCAAGAACCAGCAAGTGCCCTTGTTGAGAAGAGCTCACAGTAGTTGAGCTCCAGAAAGAGGGTCAAGGAGCTTTTGGGGGAAACTGGTAATGGAGAGACCTGGGACAGAGGAAGGACTCCTGATGGCACAAATTTTGTCAGCCATGAACTATGAATCACAGAATTATTTAGCTTGGAAAAGGCCTCCAACATCATCAAGTCCAACCTGTGACTGATCCCCACCTTGTCCCCCAGCCCAGAGCACTGAGGGCCACATCCAGTTCTTCCCTGGACACCTCCAGGGATGGGGACTCCATGAGTAGCTCCTTCCAATGCTTAATAGCCCTTTCCATAAAGAAATTCTTCCTGATGTCCATCCTGACCCTCCCCTGGCACAGCCTGAGGCCGCTCCCTCTCGTCCTGTCCCTTGTTCCCTTGGGAGAAGACTGAAGCCGCTCGCGGTTTCTGCCACTTCTTCAACCGCAAGAGCAAGGCTGAGTGTCTGCAACTCCTGTTTTACTGCGATCACAGACTGGCTACTGGGCCTCAGTCTGACCCTGCAGGGATCTGATGTTCCTAAGTGGCCCGGGGAACAATTTATGTGCAGCCGTTCCCAGAGCCGGGAGCGCGTGAACAGTGTTGTAAAAACACAGAGCGTCGGGAAAGACTCGCTCCACGTCCACAAGGAGAAAACTGACACCATAAGTCACCATCCAGTTGGCTGGGGGGGGAGAAAGAGGGATGACACACACATGCACATAAATGGATTAGATCACAGCCTCACTGGATTGCTTCAGAGCCACGGTAAGACTCGCCCTTAATATTCTTAAAACGATTTTTTTTATTATTTTTGAAATATAAGACGTGAAAGTGCCCCATTTTTCACGAGCTGAAGCCAAACTTGAAATAACAAAGCAGCCCTGAGTAGTTAACAGGCTACAGAGCTCCCCAGGATTTCCAGTCAGCATTGCAGGCCTGCAGAGTAACACTGTGTACCCATTAACTCCAAGTCCACAATTTGGCCAGAATTTGTTTTGCTGCATTACAGCCAAATCACTTTTTGTGTCTGTCTTCCTCCTACGTGGGATGGCCTGAGCAGAACAGGATGCCAATGCTGAAAGCACTGACTGTCTCAGACTTTACCATCTTTGATTAAGAAGGCCCTTTTATTGCAGGATCACTTAAGACTTTACAGATAACTGTTGCTGCATTGAGATGAAGTTACTGGCAGGAAAAGCTTAGGGCAACTCGGGGAAGAGCAACCAGAATATTAAGACTTCTGCCCACCCCCCTCCCCCGTGAGCTCTTTCAGGAGGCCAGCACAGAAATTATTTTCCTAGTATCAATTTTGTGCTGAAAATGGGTCCACTCCTCTTTGTACTCCCCACAGCAGATGAAAAAACATCCCATTCCTCATTTCCCTACCAGAAACTTCCACCTTGGGTTTGCACAGCTCTTGGTGAGTGGGTGGGAGATTGAAGGGTTCACTTGAAAGGTCCCACTGTAGGAACTCTCTCAGAACTCATCTCTCCCTCCTTTTAGTGCCACATTCTCAGCTTCTACGTTCATTTCACATCTTGTTTCCAGTCCTGCTCCCGCCCCACATTCCCATCTTCCTCTGCTTGTCCAAGATGAACTATGTGCTACAGCTGGCTCCACATGGACTGATAAGCAGGAATACAAGGCTGCAGATCAGCACACCCACTCCCATGTCCACAGTTTTGAGGGACCAGACATAAAACAGTACCAAGAACCAAGTGTTTCACAGCACTGGGCAAGGAACCCTCCTATTTTATCAAGGCTGGCACATATCCTGAAAGATTTCCTTTCCGTTTCTTTCACACCTACCACTCCCTGTGTTACCAGCGTGGGTAAACAGGACTTACCACTTCATTTCTCTTTACAATTTGTTATTTCTGTTCTATCTCAATTTTTCATCCAAATGGATGTTCCAACGTATATAAACAGTCCCAGTAAGTTGTAGCGGCCCCCAATTTTATGCTTTGCATCTGCAAAATTTGAGACAGAATTAAAAATCTGATCCAGGATGGGGGACAGAAGCACCCAACGGTGTAAGGTCGTATGTGCCATTAGTTTCTCCTTCCAGTTCTACAGATCTGAGCAGCACCAGCATTTTGCATTCACACAAAAGCTTTCCTTCCCTCATCAGAAAAAGAATTAAGCATTTTTCACCTTATGAAGCAGAGCTTAACATCTGCAAGAACCTGGTGGCGCTCCTGTCATCTCCAGCAGCAGCCCCCCAAGTGATGGCAGGGACACTTCTTTATCACAGCATCCCCCAGGAACACCACCAGCAGCAAATGAGTGACCTGGCAACACAGAATTCCAGGGAAACCGAGGCCGATGGAATGCTGGGACCTCACTTCTGCCCTGATTTACAGCACAGCACATTCAGCAGTGTGGGTGTTGGTACAGCAGTGGGGTGAGGCATTTGCTTTTAAGGCAGCACAAAAGTCAAAAAAGCACATTCTGAAGAAACAATTTATTTAAATTGGTTGGTTTTATTGGGGGAGGAAAGGGAGGCCTTGAAGCATCTTCTACCCAAATCCTGCCAGTTTTCAGCAGAGTGTGAGCACTGGGCTGTAAGAAGCATCACGGGTTTGATAATGGAGAAGGGAAGGTACGGTCAGCTTCACCCCAAACCTGCTGCCTTGCTACTATATATACATATATAATGTATATTTAAATATATATCTATGTATGGTGTGCATATATATAAATATATATATGTATGGGTTGTATATATGTATGTATATATATATATATATACACACCACACACACATATATATATATTCTCACACCATATATATCCTCACAGTGCTGAGCATGCAGACTAATAAGCAAATAGTTAATTACCAAAGGATTTAAGGTGCTCTTTAGAGACAAAACTATCACCATCCCACGAATGTTGACAAAATAAGAACAGAAAAGCCAAGCAGAGCAGTATCTCCTGTCTGTGCTTATTCAACCCTCACTGTAACTGTTGTGTGGCTGCAACAAGACTCCTGGCCCAGGGACAGAGGAACACAAGTGTGAGGGAGTTTTGGTTTTAATCCCAAGAACACAGAGCAGTGGCTGCCTCCCTCATTAGCCTGGGGAATTTAAACAGTGACCAAAGCACTTGAACTCATCTGCGAGACAGACTCAAAATTAAAAAAACCTGCTGCTGAACTCCTTCAGAGAGGAAATAAGAAATTCAATATGTATTCCATGTTGAAAACTAGCTTAATACATTTTTCACCTTGATTATCAAACCAGGGTTGCATTCACCATCAAAAAAGTGCTGGGGAACCACCTGAATTCATATTAGAATTCATAAGGGAAGAGGTAAAAAAAAAAAAAAAAGAAGTGTTTGAATTCTATTTTAATTGGCTTTTTTCAAAGTTCCATTAAAATTCTGATCAACTATTCCAAAACACAAACTTGCAATAATGTTATTTAAAATTACACATAAAATATTTAGCAGCCTTAGTTATTGCTGTCTTTTGGGGAGGCAGGGAAGGGAGGGAAGCAAATCCCAGTCCTGAACTGGTGAAAACTACAGCAACAGCACTGGGAAGGAGAGTCAGGTGCTGAAGCACTTTGGCAGATCGAGGGAATAATGTGCTCATTTAGAAATATAAATGTTGAAGAATTTAAATGAGAATTTCTTGAATTATGTACCTATTCCAGGACATATTCCTGCCCACTTCCCTACCAGCTAAGCATTCCTGCTCCTGCCCAAAGAAAGGAATTCAGGAATTAACTGAAGAGCTCAACCTGTTTGCAAATAGGCAGGCTTCAAATAGTCACCAGCCAATGAAAATCAACCTGTCTTCAGGAAAATAATGAAAGTACAATCCCAAAACAAGATTAAAATCAATGATTTAAATCAAAGCTTCCCTCTTGCTGATGTAAATCAAAGTGATTTAAATCACCAGGTTTGATCAATTCACTCATTTGCATCACATTGATCATTTATCCCTTAAAATGTCACCCAGGGGCCAAAGTTAGTTGGGTGTTTCTCTCAATCTCAAAACTCACCCAGCATAAATAAAGCTTTTGTGTTCTTATATAAGTAAGAATGAATAAAATTCGCTATCAACTCAAACATTTCCATTACTGATGTCTGATCATACCTGGGCTGCCAAAAGGGTTTAAAAGATAAAGGAATGTATGTTTTGCTGTAATCCCAAGTGCAACTGGAGCCACATCCCAGCTGGCAGGGCTCTGGAGACGTCCTGACCGTCAACAAACACACAAACATGCTGATGGGACAAACAAGTGTTTACAGGATCCCTCAGCCCATCAGTTCCCTTTAATACAGTTGGGTGGCCAGGGGTTATTGATCCACGGGGGTGAATTTTCACAGCAGGCTCTTGTCCTGCATTGATCACGGGAGCAAAGCAGGGATTAACATGGTGGAGGAGCTCCTTCATTACTGGAAACTGTGCCCAGCTCTGGGCCCTCAGCTCAGGAAGGACATGGAGGGGCTGGAGCAGGTCCAGGGAAGAGCAGCGAGGCTGGGAAGGGTCTGGAGCACAAGTGCTGTGAGGAGAGGCTGAGGGAGCTGGGGGGGCTCAGCCTGGAGAGGAGGAGGCTCAGGGGAGACCTCATCCCTCTGCACAACTCCCTGCCAGGAGGGGGGAGCCGGCTGGGATCGGGCTCTGCTCCCAGGAACCAGCAGGAGGACAAGAGGGCTCGGCCTCCAGCTGGGCCAGGGGAGGTTCAGGTGGGATCTGGGGAAGGGATTCTTTCCCTGGAGAGTGCTCAGCCCTTGGAATGGGCTGCCCAGGGAGGGAGTGGGTTCCCCGTCCCTGGAGGTGTTCAAGGACAGAGTGGATGTGGCACCAGTGCCCTGGGCTGGGAACCACGGCGGGGTTGGAGCCAGGGCCAACCCTGGCACTCCTTGATGATCTTGGAGGTCCTTTCCAACCTGGCTGATTCTATGAAAAACTGCCTTTTCTGAAGGCAATACAGAGGTTTGGCAGAGCCTACAGATTGCCCCACTGCTGGAAGTGTCCAAGGCCAGGTTGGATGGCGCTTGCAGCAACCTGGGCTGGTGGAAGGTGTCCCTGCCCATGGCAGGGGTTGGAAAAATATGAGCTTTAAGGTCCCTTTCAACCCAAACCATTCTGGGATTCTATGCCCCAAGCACACTGGGACAGCACAGGAATCTCCTAAGAATCCAGAGGATGCTTTGCTCCCCCATTTTACCCAAACTACAGCTCTCAAAAACGATGAATAACCACTGAGTGCTTTCACCTGTTTAATGGCACACACAAAAACCCGAGACTGTCTCGAGTATCGAGCAGGTTTTTTTAAAAGCAAACATTTGAAGGCAACAGCACAAAGCCAATAACTGTATCCCGGTCACTTTGATCCAATTACAATACATTTGAAAGTATTACAGCACTTTTAAAGATTAAATAGAGCTGCAGCTCCCCATCTAAAGTTACCACACTGAAAAGTTCTCGGGTAGAGAACACGCGGCCTCGACTGCGGGAGCTTTTCCACTTGGGAGATTCAGAGTGGATTTAGCAGGATTACCAGCATACTTCAGCATTTTCGGGATCAGAGCCTAAATGGTATCTCCAACACACATGTGGAAAGTAAAAAAAAAGGGGAGGAAAAAGAAATCTGTTCCTAAGAAAAGCAGGAAGCTATTGATCCTAAGGAGCTTTATGTTTTTGACTCCAAACTAAGAGGGACGGAATGAAAACAAATACTCTGTGTTTTAGTAGAAGTTTTAACTGGATCCATGTATTTATAATCTGTTCAACTGTCATTAACTGATAAATAAAACAAAACATGCAATAGTAAGAGGCAACATTTTTAGATGACAAGACTCAGATCATACTGGAGGCACTTATTTGTTCAAGGCCGAACAAAAAAACCAAACTTTATAAATATTGAATTATTATGCTCTCCTAAAATACCCTTGCTGGACAAACCACCAAAAAACTCTACCTCAGATCCCTACAGAGAATCACGGAGTGTTAAGAGGTTGGAATGGACTTCGATCATCTCGTTCCAACCCCCCCTTCCACTATCCCAGGTTGCTCAAGGCTTTATCCCACCTGGCTGTGAACACTTCCAGGGTTGGGACATCCATCCCTGGTCAACCTGTTCTAGTGTCCAACCACCCCCACAGGGAAAAATTTCTTCTTAATACCCAAGCTAAATTTCCCCTCTTTCAATTTGTACATTCCATATGGCAAAACCCTGTTCTTCTCATTTTTAGAAAGCAGATGGAGCTTAGTTCACTTCAGGAGAGCAAACGGCCCTGGCCTAGGAACAGGAAAAGTTAATATCCCAAAAGGAAAGCAAAAGAAGCTATTACAGCTGCACACAGACATTTCCTGCCTCAAGATCTCAGAAATTAATTCCCCAATACACTCAGAAAACTAGAGTTGTCTTAAACTGATGCCCAGATTTGTTTCCCAACCTTTTTTTTTTTTATCTTGTTAAACTCCTTACAGTTTATTTTTAACTGCTGCACAGAAGCTGCATCTGTCAAGGATGCTCTTTTTGCAAACAGAGCTCCTGCTCTAGAGACTGCAGGGAGACTTGCCTGCCTCGCCTTCAGCAGAGTTAAACCATTTGTGAATAAGAAACGATTCTTCTACCCACTGATCCCAATTTTAACCTTTACAGGCCACAGCTCTGCCACCCACCCAAGTCCCACTATCAGGGAAAGGACATGCCAAGAGAAGCTGTGGCTGCCCCTGGATCCCTGGAAGTGTCCAAGGCCAGGTTGGACAGGGATTGAAGCAACCTGAGAATAGTGGAAGGTGTCCCTGCCATAGCTGGGGGTGGAATGGGATGATCTTTAATGTCCCTTCCAACCCAAACCATCCGTGATTTATGAGTCCGTACCAGTGCCATCTTCAATGTCTCACATGAGCTCAAAGGAAGGATTTAGAAGCAGATAGTCTATGTTTAACTTGCATTTAAAGCCTTTAAAAGTTAAAGGAGTACAACAAATGATGCCAGGACAAGCATTATCTATAAAGATAAACGAGCTCAAAATAGCCAGCAGAGCCCTGTTAGCAGTGAGCATCCTGCCTTAACATATATCCTTCAACAGCAGCAATTTCAGCAGCTCCTTTGCAATAATCTTCCAGAGTCATCCTGGAAACTCAGGAGCAGGCACAACAAAGAAGTGAAACCAAATCCTACCATTTAAACAGCTGAAGGTCTTCGTGTGGGCACCACCTTAAGAGCAGAGCTCACTCAGTACATTACTTGTGGTCACTTCTTTTCCGAGTCCAGACATTCCACGAACACACATTCTCACCCTCAGAGTGTTGTCCAGCTTTAAGCCTACGCCAGGGATTTTCCTTTGGGGGAAAGACCCTGTAAGTGAGTTTCCAGCAGGGGATATTCCCCTCCTGCAGCTCCAGGACTGCATCACTTTTTCCCTGTGAGGGTGGTGAGGCCCTGGCACAGGTTGCCCCGTGAGATTACGGATTCCCCATCCCTGGAAGTGCCCAAGGCCAGGCTGGACAGGGCTTGGAGCAACCTGGGCTAGTGGAAGGTGTCCCTGCCCATGACAGGAGGGTTGGAAAAAGATGAGCTTTAAGGTCTCTTCCAACCCGAACCATTCTGGGATTCCACGACCCTGAGATTTCCTGCTCCCTGGCCCCACCGAAAGGCCGATCCCCAAATTTGGGATACCAGGCCCCGGAGCAAAGCCATGGCAGTGCTGGGCTGTGTGTACACGAGATCCCTGGGAAGCAGCACAACGTCAAACCCCCTCCCACCCACCCACCCACCCACTGGAGCTGCAGCGGGGCCGGGGCCGCCCCAGCACGTGCCCTCGGCTCCACAAACACAGCTGCCAACCCTCCCAGGCAAAGGTGCATCTGCACCACTTGCAGAGTCATGCAGTTTAAAAATAAAGAGCTTTCAAATCACTTCCCAATTTAAAACAATTTAAATGGGAAAAAACGATTAAGATGCATGTTTTTGTGTGTGGGGGGGGGAAATTTTCCAAGGGGAAAACGCTATCAAGGCAGAGAACCAGTGGAAGTCACTCGGTAAGCACTGGGAACTAGTGTCTGATGAAGTGCCAACCCATCTTTCAAGCAGAATCCTTGTCTGCAAGTACAAAAGAACAAACATTTTCTTTTTACTTTGCTTATTTAGCTCAGTTCAATGACTGCTGCTTTCAAAGTTGAGGAATCAGCTGGGAATTCAGCAAGCACGGAAAAACAGTTTCTCGCTTTTAAATGAGGAATAAAAATAAGGTGGGTTGATGAGCTCTGCCAGCTCTGTATTTTTGAAGGACAAGGTAACCAGAAATTAGGTGAAATTTAGCTCATCGAGACAAGGCTCACTGTATTTAAAAGATGTATTTTAAAAGAGAAGCTGCATTTTGACATAAGTGTAACACAGCCTTAACATCAAATAAAACTGCACTTTCAATTGAATTAGTTTCCATCCAAATGGAGCTTGACATGACTTTAAATAAGAATCAGCTGGGAAATACGCAGGATTAACCATGTTCTAATTCAGCAAGGCATAAATTTATAGGGAGCAATGCAACTGTTTAAGTTACACCTGCTACAAAGCTCTGAAGTTCTCGGCAGAACCCGAGAAATACAAGTGCAAAGCAAAACTGAGGATCAATTATTCAAACCCAAAGTTTCCTGCCTGCTCTTTAAACCGCTTTCATTTCAATCGACCCACGTCCTGCAGCGCTGACTTTGTGCAACCACCCTCCCTCTGAAGCCACACTCAGGTTCATCCAGCATCCACTGGATCCATTTACTGCAGGTAAGAGAACTTCTGGGATGGATCTAATGGATCATTCCCTACCTGGGAGGCAGCCCCACTTCTGCCCCGAGCAGGGAAGGGAAGGGGAGCGAAGGAAATTGTGAAAGGCGACTGGGAGACCAGAGGAATTCGGGCCACACTGTTCAAAATTTGGGCAAGCAGATGCACCATTCCTTTAGGGAGAACATCCAGGTGAAAGTTAAACCACCTTTTCTGCCACCTTGAGCACGAAGGGGCAGGGGCTGTGAGTTTTGTATCGCTGGGGATAAAAGGGAAATGCTCAAACAGGTGTAAAAAGTTATAATTTATAAATTATTAAACTGTGCTTTGAGCAAGTAAAGTTGGTCACTCCCATGCCAGGAAGCAGCAAAAAGCAAATGTCCAAAATTTTAGGGGACAATTTACATGATGTCAAGAAGCAGAGAAGGTTTTAGTCCAAATGAGGAAAAAGGCAAGTGGTGACATTTCATACCAGGTCCATTCAAGACACCGAGATGAGCCCTCAACACCATCACAAGCAAAGGAACACGAGGGTGCCAGAGCTGTCCAGCAAACAGCACGTGGGTGAGCAACTGGAGCTGTTTCAGAGTTTTATTTTAAAACAAAGGACCAGTAGTAACAGGTAACCTTTCTATCCACACCTGATTAAATACGAAGCAGGCCTGGGGAGAGGGACTTGGGGGGGCTGGTGGGTGAGAGGCTGGACCTGCCCTGTCCATGTGCACCCCCGTGTCCTGGGCTCATCCCACAGCAGGGGAGGGGTGGATTCTGCCCCTCTGCCCCCTCAGGTGAGACCCCACATGCAGAGCTGCCTCCAGCCCTGGGGAACAACAGCACAAGGACGTGGAGCTGCTGGAGCCAGTCCAGAGGGGGCCACGGAGATGCTCCCAGGGCTGGAGCCCCTCTGCTCTGGAGCCAGGCTGGGAGAGCTGGGGGGTTCACCTGGAGAAGAGAAGGATCCAGGGAGATCTTGGAGCCCCTTCCAGAGCCTAAAGGGGCTCCAGGACAGCTGGAGAGGGATTTGGGACAAGGGCTGGATGGACAGGACAAGGGGGAATGGCTTCCCACTGCCAGAGGCAGAGGGCAGGGTGAGATGGGATATTGGGAAAGAATTCTTCCCTATGAGGATGGGGAGGCCCTGGCACAGGTTGCCCAGAGAAGCTGTGGCTGCCCCTGGATCCCTAGCAGTGTTCCAGGCCAGGTTGGACGGGGCTTGGAGCAACCAGGGTGAGTGGAAGGTGTCCCTGCCCATGGCAGGGGGTAGAACAAAATGAGCTTTAAGGTCCCTTCCCACCAAATCATTCCATGATTCTACAGCCCCACTCAATGGAACGCTGCAGGGCTTGTGTTCATGAGCCACATCTGCTGGGACACAGAGCAGTCACTGGGTTTGAACCCACCCCACGGGTACCCCCAGGACTGGAGTGGTCCAGGAGCAGCCCAGCAGAGTGTTTCCCAGGCAAAGCCGTGTTCTCCAATGGCTCTGCCTGCACAAATCGGGAGGATTAAACCAGACCCGGGAGCAATTTAAATAAATCTGCACAGCCCGAGTGTCTCTATCAGTGTCTTACACTGCTCCATCTCAAACTGCTTCCCTATCAGCTTAAATTTGTACCTCCACACGTGGGAGTTCTCCCAAGCACAGGAGGCAACACCCAAAAATTGACCTCCAACCACTGCCACGCACCTGAATAAGAGTGATTTACACCCGGTTGTAATTTTACCCATTGGAAGTTACAGACACAAACATCAATTTTATGTGCATACAAATGCATTTGTGTGCGTAGAAAATACATACAAATACATGAAAACAAGCCACCACTTGTGCTCCAAATCTAAAAGCTTCTTCCAGCCACTCCATAAACCTCACAGCCAGAGCCAGACACACTTTATGTTTTTATAAAGTCTGCAACTAAACCTTTAAAATAAATAAATAATAAAAGGTCATAATTCATCATCCTGACATCAAATCAGCAGATTGGGACTTCAGTATATCAGAGTGATGGATATAGACTTGTTTTAAGGATGGTTTAGTCTGCATTATGCCAGAGCATTTATTGTTGCCTTTAAGACTCTTTCCTTTCCAAGATGTTTCAAATAAAAGCTCCTGTTTTCCCTTAACTGCCTGATCTGGGAGTCCACTGTCCAGCAAGAGAACTGTCAACAAAAAAATCACGCCTAGAGAAGCAACAGGATGGTGGGTGCCAGAAAACACAATTTCTTGTATTTCCTTGTTTTCTCTTGCTTGCCAGGTGATCCAATAATCAGTCTGTGATGGATATCAAGAGTTAAGTCTCTCTGAGGGAAAAATCCTTCCTAATAAATGCCCAAACATAACATCTACCACTTTTCACCCCTGATGTTCCACTCTGCCACAGGGTCAGGCTGCTGGAGCACCATTATCCAGGGACGTGCTGCCTACCAAGGACCACGACCAGTCACCCCAGTGCTCCCAGTCCAGCTTCCATCTGCTCAGACCAGTCTCTACCTGCTCCCTGTGATCCACACCTGCCCTCTTACCCACCTCTCTCTGCTTTTGATGGGGTGAGATGAAAAAAGCTGCTGCATGAATCTGAACTCTGATCTTGCATCAAATGCTCTTCTGTAAATGAACACATACTTTCAGTTAGAAGTCACTGATTTATATATATATTTTTTTTATCACCAGAGCACACTGAAAACTATTAATTCTCATCACAACCCTCAATGGTGGCAAAACACATCAGCTTTACAGATGGTCCAGTGCAGGAGGAGGCACACAGAGGTTTGACAACCAGCCTGGGTGTGCTGGACAACCTGGTTGCTCCACACAACTGCTTCCCTTTGCCTCAGGCTCACACCATCACATTTCTTACCCTGAAAAAGCTCAACCTTTTTGGAGCAACTCCATGGACCACCCCGTGTATCCCACTGACACTGTGACACACAGAAGTGGTAGAGCCATAAAACCACGAACCTTTCTGCCAAAACGTTTTCCTAATTACAAATATTGATAAAACTCTGCATCCCTTCAGCTTCTGCTCCTCAGGCAACAGAACATGTAAATTTGCTGCAATTATTTCAGCCCCCCTCCCCACCTCTAATACCTCACAGACCACCAAGAGTCAGAAAGTCACTAACACCAATATGAAAATTTGCTGTTTGATCCAGGTTTAAACAAGACCTCCTCAGGTTTTGATCTGTGCTGTAAATGGTGCTTCGTAAGCACAACTGGTAAATCAATTTGGAAGAGAGGAGGAAATGTAAAGGAATAAATTACCATTTCTGCCCATTCTCTGCCCCCATCACAGTTTTACAACCCTTCTTTGAGGCTGCTCAGGCAAGAAGTCAACCCAGGAGAGCAGAGGAGGTCAAAAGTCCCAGGAAAACCAGGGTAAGTGACTGCCAGATCTGCAAAATAGTGTTGGGGGATGATGTGTTTTAGGAACTGCCCCTATCTTTCAGGCTGCAGTGTTGGGGGATGATGTGTTTTAGGAACTGCCCCCATCTTTCAGGTCGCTCCTATCGTCTCTCTCCTCGCAGCAGAACTGAAACAAATCTCTGTGGGTTATGAGGGTGCAGGAAGCTCTTTACAGACCTGGGGGTATGTACTCTTCATATGAAAAAAGAAAAGCCAAAAAAACCCCACAAACCAACTAAATTAGAGCAAGCCTGTGTGTGAGTGCACCCCTCTTGTGAGAGCACTGCCGCACGTTCTTCGTCGCATTTATAAATAGGGCCGGTTTTATCATTACACAGGGTGGGAAGTTGCTGCCATTTGCACTTCTCTTTTTCTCAGCTCGTGCACAAGAGCTCCCAGGGCTGAGTTTGTAAATACAGATGTGGATAAACAGCAATAGATCCACGACGGGTGCAATATGAGGCCATAATTCCACCGGGCCAGAGAGCGTGAAAGGAACCCCAGGTAATGGGGCTGTTCCTACATATTCACACAAATAATCCCAGCCCCTGTCCTGACACTAATACAGGAACACAATCTTATGGAGCTTGAAATCTTCCCCTGGAGAAACAACTTTGCAAGAGCAGGATGGGAGAGAACACGCTGTGTAGAAAAGAATGTTTGTAGCTTTGCTTGTTATTTGAACCAGGCTGATTAATCTTTAAGATCCAGCAGCTTTTCAGATTTTTGCCTTCCCTCCCTCCCCCATTTTAGCAGGGTTTTTTTTTTATCAGTGCTTCAAAGGAACAGCACACCAAGGGCTAAGCTACACCCAGGACTGGGCACACAGATCCCACAAAGTGCTCGTGTGAGAGCTCAGAGACCATCAGGCAGCTGGAAAAACAGGACAGAAGTGGAATATAGACCAAAAAAAGAAGTGGTACATGTGGATCTTGAAGAGCTGCCTGAACACAGCAAGCACAGCCCTTCAGAAACCACAACAGGACAAGGGGGAACGGCCTCAAGGTGTGCCAGGGGAGGATCAGGTTGGGCAACAGGAGCAATTTCTTCATGGAAAGGGCTGTTAAGCATTGGAACTGCTCATGGAGGTGGTGAAATCCCCATCCCTGAAGGTGTGCAAGGAACAACTGGACGTGGCACTCAGTGCTCTGGGCTGGGCGACAAGGGGGGGAATCAGTGAAAGGTTGGAGTCGATGATCTCGGAGCTCTTTTCCAACCTCAATGACTCCATGATTATAAGTTTTCCAGCTGTCTTCTCCAGCTGGAACCATGAGGGCTCACATCTCAGCTCTTCTCTGCAACACTGACATCGTAGGTCCTGGTAAAATCTGAGATTGTTTCACAACAAATAGCTTCTCTAAAAAAAGAAACAAAAAGCCACCCTAAAAGGTGCTAATATTGCCAGCCTGCTTTTGTATGCAGCAAGGTGGGAATGGAGGGCAAGGAGAAGATGTTCAGGGAAATGTGAATGAACAGAAGGCATTTATAAGGAGCCTGGAGTTTTATAAGGAGCCCAGAACCCAGAGTGAGGGCTGCCTTGGGCATGAAATACAGGCCACTCCCTTCCCCGGAACGTTCTTGCAGTCTAAAGCCCCAGCTGTGAGATTCTGATCCCTCACATAAGGTTAAGTGTCTCTATAAATGTATTTTAGGTCTGGGCTGTAAGTGAAAGGTAGTCCAAGGAAGTCCTTCAGCACACCAGTGGGAAACCTGGGTTATGTGGAACACAAAGAGAAGGTGTAACAAAACCTCAGTACGAAGCACAGCACACGAAGAGCATTTCAACGGGAATCGGGCAAGTGCAGCACCTCAGGAGAGATCTTCCTGACTCCCAGAAGTTACTTGGGAGATAAGGAAAGGAGAGAGACAGTCCTGGGATATAACCTTGTTTTCCCACAGCTCAGGTCTAACTGTGCCATGTACAGGCTGTCTGCCTTCACTACAGCAAGAATTCCTGCATAAACCATATAGATGCAATGCATATGTTGCACAAAACTGAGTTTACATAATAAAGAGAATATATATTTGCTTTGATCTCGAGTTGCCCCATAAATTTTTAATAGCAGCTGTAAAACAGAAATCTCGGGCTAGGAACGCTCAGCAGCAGTGAAATTTAAGCTTGCTACTCATTTCAGGTTTAAGAAAACCCATTTCCAAGCCATTCCTCGCAGAACTGTTCCCAACTTCCCAGCGAGGAGAAATGCAAATGTCATTCACAGCCGTTTAGTTGGAAGATTATTTTCCTCAGCTTGGCTCTCTCCAAAACACAGGGATAAAAGAGACCATTCAATCTGGTTTGTCATCTTTGGTCCTGTTAGCAGAGACATTGTTAAGTTCAGACATCACAATCTCATTTTGTATTTTGCTGGAAGATGCCTCTATCTGCCTTTTTTTTTTTTATTTCTTCCTCTACAGAGAAACTGTTAAACCAAAAGTACTAAAAAAATAACTTCTCTCCCATGCACCACAAATAGATTACAGTTTCTAGTTCAAGTGCAAAGGGACAAAGAAACCAAAATCTTTTTATATGCAGACATTAAAGTAAAAGCAGGAAACAGAGGAACATCTGGTGACAGAAACATTAACCCTTACAATTTCAGTGATGCAACTCACAGGAATTTCATTTGCTTCTCAGCTCCTTCCCCCTGCTAAGGAATTAGCACTGTTGTGCTTGAAAGAGTGTGTTCACACAGGCCCTGTTAAAAAAATAACCTTTTAGGTAAACCAGGAGGCTCCAAAAAGCTGCAACTGTCAAATACCTACCTAGGGGGAAAAAAATTAAATAAAATAAATATGAAATAAAAAGGAAAGTCTCACACAGAGGCCTTTTAGAGGAGGAAGATTTTTAGAAAGCAGTATTTGGGGGTAGAAAAGAGGCCAGATGATTACAGGGCTGTATGATATGATGAGGAAGAGCGAGTTAATGGGACATAAAACTGCACACACTGGAGACAGCTTTATAAGTAAGAGAAATGACAGCCAAATAGCAATCACACCACACCAAAAAGGGACTGACAAGGCAGGAAAAAAACCCCCCTCATTTCCTAAATGACAGCAGACTCAGTCCTCACACATGCAGGGTACACAGAGCTGGAGTTAAACAGTAACTGAGAGTCCTACAGATGTTTGGAGAGGCCCTAAAACAGAGAGAAATCATTCCCTGCCCTCGCTCTGAGGTTTTCCAGCCGCTCTGGACATGGGCAGGTGTGTTTTCCTGGATACAGGGACATCACATATCCAACAAATCCAACCTGTGCATGTCCTGCTGGCTCAGAACATGGAGCAATCCCTGAATCCCTTTAAGCAAGACCATTGCAGTTGGATCGAGCATGAAGTTACTCATAGGTCCATGTTATCCCAAGCAAATAACAGAGTTGTTAAACAGCCCTGTCAACACAGTAACAGGAGGATTTACTATCCAGTACACAGCTTAAAATATTTTGTATTTGTCATGACTTAAGTGGCACAGGACAGAACTCAACAGGCATTGTAAAAAATAAAAACAACCTCTCCCCTCAAAATAAAAGACTAAAATAAAGAAACAACTAAAAAAAGGTGACTGAATTTAGAAATTAAGGGGCATTTGCTCACCAGGAACTGAGCTAAAAACAGCACCTCCCTTCACAAGCCCCAGGTATGTGACATTCACCAGGTGGAAAACACTACCATGGACTGCTGTGTGTGCACCACTGCTGCTCTACAGAGAGAGAGCAGGAACCTCTCTGAACTCCCAATTTCAAAGTCCACTGTGCAAAACACCAATTAAACAACTGCCTTCTACCTCCCCCCTGTGCCATCCAAGGTGTTCAATCCAGTAGGAGCTGCCTGTCTCTAAGAACTACCACAGAACACTTTAAAAGCTCCACTTTTCAAAAATCAGGTGGGAGGAAGAACAGGGGGCAGGATGAAAAGCAGAGGGATGTATCTGTACGGAAATTAGCAGTTTAATTTCCCTCTTTGCACATGGCACCGACCTGCAGAGGTTGGAGAGCACCCCTCGAGCTGGTCAGGTCTAAACACCCTGTAAATGCAATTTTCTGGTGTAACCTGCTCCAAAAAAACAACCCTGTGCAGGCACATGATGATCCACCTGGATTTGGCTGTGCCTGGATAACAACTGGATTAAAAAAAAAGGCATTTTCCTCCAAAGCCCAGCAGGCTCAGAGCTCTGGGGTCAGGATGGCAGAGCCTGATGGTTTCTGAAAACCAAGACAACGTTGACAAATTACTTTTGTTTCCCAACTGACTTAGGCCAAACTCCAAAGTTAGTTAAAACCGGGTTTAAGCCAAGTTTATAACTGGGAACCACACATGCAAATGGTCCAGGAGCAGGTACAAAAGCAAAACCACCCACAAGAGCAGAGAAATCAGGCAAGAGAGACTCCAAACAGAGTAACAAGAGCCATTATTTGTAATTTCTCTGCTTCCTGCAGGCTCCAGTCACGGCCCAAGACTCTGCTCAGCAGCTCTAACAGCACAAGAGCTCGTATCCAGCACATCTAAACTAATGCAGGAGGGTTTAGGAGGTCTGCCCCAGTAATGTCTCCACACAATTATAGCTCAGAAGTCATAACCCCTCCCTTTAATATTAAAGAAAAAAAAAATCATATTTGCAGCCAAAATGTCCTGATAATACTGCAATGGCAGCATGGCCCTGAGCCTGCAGCCTTCTCAGAAGTCACTCTCATTAGAGGAAAACTGAAGGATCATCCTCTTTATCCAGTTCTTTGCAGGATGTTTAACACTGGAAGGGCAGCGCGGTGGAGTTTTTCAAGAGCGGGTGAGGAGAGTTTGAGTGTTTCAATCCCATCACTGGGCAGGTTTTTCCCTGGAAAGAGGTGGAAAGCACAAAGCAGAGCTGGGAAGCAGCACCCAGGAGGGCACCAGAGGCAAATTCCTACCATGAGGGGCAGGGGGAAGGCTGCTCACAGTAAAATTGTTTTGTCAAATGACTGGAGGAAGGGCCAATGTCTCCTTTGGAAAACTGACAGTGGAAGTCTGTCAGAAGCAAAAACAATGGAGAATTAATTATTCTTAAGAATAAAGGACCTAGAACTCAGTGATCTGCTAATTAAAAACACGAAATATCCTCACTGTAGCTCCAGTTCAGTTCTTGGGAGAGCCAACAGAGAGCAATCCCACTGCCTCTAACGTTAGTTACAGCTTGTTTTAAGGACTCACCCTTAAAGGCACTGAAATTTTATGGAAACTGCAGATATTCAGGACTTCTATTCCATATTCAAATATCTGAGCTCACACAAAACACACAAGAGAGCCTTTATCGACTCGTTTGGTTTCAACAGTTCCAGAAATCACCCAAAAGTAACTGGCAAACCAACTAAACTTCAGCAGGGGAAAGGAGCTCCTTGAAAGCAGCTCTGGAGGGGTTCAAAGGGGTGAAGTTTCATTTTTGTTTTAGCTGGTCATCCATTGGGGAGGAAGCAGGAACAGCTCTGATGTGTGAGGAGTAGAAAAGGTCTGCAACGGTCACAACTCATCTTTCTGTGAAGTGACAACATCAAAAATTGAACATGCTTGTCTTAATTTCTGTTTTGTGTTTTGTGAGGGACAGAAGAAAACTCAGGTTTCTCCAGCCTAGCTTTCCCACAGCGCTTTGCAAAGCAGGGAGTGGAGAGATGTCCAAGATAAATCAGGGATCTGTAGGGACCCCTCTGCACTGCAGGACCCACAGCCTTTCAGGAGAAGTTCTGTCCTCACAATGCGTGCAACCAACCTACCAAGGGATCCACAGAAACCAAAATCACTGAATCACTGAGGTTGGAAAAGACCTCCAGGATCACCAGGTTTAACCTGTGCCCCATCCCCACCTTGTCCCCCAGCCCAGAGCATTGAGTGCCACGTCCAGTCCTTCCTTGGACACCTCCAGGGATGGGGACTCTACTCCATCCCCCTGGACAGCCCCTTCCAATGCCTGACCACCCTTCCCATGAAGAAATTCTCCTGATGTTGGGAATACTGGACAAATGGCCATCTTGAAACACAAAGCAGAACGAGAGGTTTTAAATTCACCCTCAGTGGGGGCTGAACAGAGCACAGTTTTAAGCCTCACGACATCCCAGCTGGAAAAAGGTGCCCACATCCTTTGCTCCAAGCACTTTGCTCCAGCAGCAAGTCCTTTCAGGACAAGCAGAGGAATGGCCACACCAGCTCTGTGGTCACTGCCTCCCTTTTACCTGCCAGCTCACTGGTTGGACACCACCAAACTATAAGGAATATTTATTTCTCCTCTCAAAGCTTTAATTTTCCATTAAATTAACTAAAAACCCTGGAGCCTCCCCCTTTTAAGCCAGGCAAAGGCCTGAAGAGCAGCCTACCTGCATTCCGGTTTTCACCCCGGGGTTATTAGCCAGACTGTTTAGAAAACAATTTTTACATGCCAGCTTTTATGTATCACAGTTTTATTAATCTTGAATGATACATCATAGGTACAGGATGCATAAAAGGGTTACGGAAACATGGTTTGCATTTTAAAACGCTTTACTGAAAACAAATGAATTCTCTTTTATTAAATGAATTGAACCTTGCTGTGTCCTCCATGGAAAGATTTCAGCATTACAGAATCTCTTCCCTCATTGTTCTTTTTTTTTTTCCCCCACCTTATGTTAGGGGAGGAAAACAAGGATTTCGGCATTTACAGCTCCCAAACGGTTTCTCAGTTTTGAATTAAACAGTCAGTGATATGAACTATCTGAATACACAGAAATGAAGAAAATATTCTCTCTGCATATGCAGAACAGGCTTCTTCTGTCAAAAAAAAAGGAGGTTCATTAGTTCATCAGGTGCTGGTTCTGAGTGCTGAACCAAGAGTGATAAACCACCACTGCACTGGTTTGACTCGATTTGAGATGCTGGCAATAAAAATAACATTGCCCAGGTCCTGCTGGAGCCCACAAGAAATGGAGGCACCACAGCTTAGGGAAAAAGCACTGATATTATTTTAACCTACCCAAACAGAAAACATTTCCAGCACAGGCCAAATTTTGAATTCAGGTTATGAGCTCAAGTTGAGGTGTAATTACAGGGAGAAGGTAGAGATGCTTCACCGCTGGGTTTATCAGCTAACTCGGCCAACAATCAGCTTTTATTCTTATCAAAGATACAGATGCATTTGCCATTAAACAGACCTGTTTCCCACAAACTAGACATGGCCTCCAGGCTCCAGATAAGCAGGGAATCTGGCCCTGTCGCATCCCAGAGCTCCAAGTACAGGAATTTTAAGGCCTTCTTGGAGCAGTATTTATTTAAACTGATTATTGTAAACAAATACAATCTAAATGGACTGTCCTGGATCTCTTTGGAAGCAGAGACTCCAGTAATGCTCCCAAACTTCCAACAACTTTAATCCTCATTTTAACTATTTTATGAGCCATTTTTATCCCCCTAAGCAATCAAATATGATGCCCCAAAAAAAGATCTGAATCCCAGTTTTCCAGTTCTACGAGCCTCACAGGGGAAAGAACATAATACCTAAAGAAGTTACACGCTCCAAACCCAAGGTTTTATGGAAGGAAGGGAGGTTGGAAGGTGAGAGAGGGGGATGATTTTTCCATAGCACTGCAAGGCCACAGGAAAGGGCCACGTTTAAATGTAATCAAGCTCTACATTGCAGCCATATGGAAACAATTTCAGTCAATAAACAACTCCTGCAAAAGGCAGCAGAGGAACAGAAAAATCAGACCCTGGCTTAGCCAGGAGGCAGGAGAGCCGCTGGCTGAGCTCAGAGGCTTCCATGGCAGGAAATATCCACGTCCACCAAAACTCCACAGGTTTGGGTCTCTGTCACTCAAAACTTGCACACCTCAAACTGCAGGAGCACAAACGGCACAACTTCTCCCACAGTGCCTTCCCCAGAGATCCTGTGCCCCAGTCCTCTTCCCTTTCTTCCCCTTTCCCAACCTTTCCTCAAAGCCTGTCGCTGTTAACAGGCTTCCTACTCGACAGCCGCAAAAGGAATCACACATCCCAACTTTTAGATACTCTCTGCATTTTATCTGCCTGGAATTCACAGGTTTCAAAACAGGGGCTTTCTAAGGAAGCAAGTCCTTAAAAAACCCACCCTAAAAAAAAAGCCAACAAAACCAACCCAAAACACAACACACTTCACTTCCTCCTGCCAGTGGTATTTAAGGGAGGTTTGGTTTCACGATCCCATGTTCTCCGGGATCCTAAAAAGCCATGGCAAAAATGCTGCCTCTCCTACAGAAAAAGGCATTCCTGTGCACTGCTGATTACAGCTGCAGCACCGAGGGAGAAAAAGCTAAATCAGTTTGGGACAGGAAAAGGGAATTTCAGGGGAACAGCCAGCGAGCGAAGGCAGCTGCATTTTCAACAAAAAGCAAGAAGGCACAGTGCTATGAATAAATCAGAATTTCCCTCAGTGTGACACCACCATTTACAAGAATAATGCCCATGAACTGTAGGTTGGGATGGCCTTCACTTCCACGAGGCCATGGAATCTGGCAGGAGATCCACCTCAGCCACCCAAAAAGCACTGCCATTTTATACTTGCAGACATCCAGGAACAAAAGCTCTTGGGATGTTCCTCTTACCAAGCAAAGTGCAAGATTCAAAATATAAAAACCAAACAGAACAAGAGTGAGAAAATTTAAGACCCAGTGACTTTGCAGTGGAAGGGGAAACCACTGAGAGTACTGGGAACAGTTGCTGTTACACTGGGGCAACACGCCTTTGTCATGTGAGGAACCTTCGAACTCACCAGTAATGAAAGATGATTTCCAGCAAATCCATTAGCAGGGAAATGTTTTATATCAGCCTAAAACCCAAGGAGGGCTTTCCCCCCCAGGCCAGGTGGATGTTCACGTCGTGCCAATGCCCAGAAAGGGGATGGAGCAAATCTGCAAAGCTGGAAATCCACCCAGGCAGAGAACAGGCAAAGAAAAACATGTCTTTTTCCCAGTGAAGAATTACAAGAACAAGGACAGAGGCAGTGCCAGTCAGCACGTTCTAATGGCAAATGTCTTGATAAAGGACTTAACTTTGTTCTCTGAGATTACAAATGTAGTTGAACAGGAGCAAGTACATGCACAGAGTGTACCCTGGTGCTGGTGGAAACCCTCGTTGGCGGCTCAGTATCCGAGGGCTGTCAGTCAGCCAGTTCTTCATCCACTTCCTGGGATTGCATCATGCTAATTTATTTTTTTATATCATTTATTTATTTTTGTTGTTGTTGTTGTTGTCACTAAATTTAAGGCCTGATGCAGTTCAACGTTTTTATCGCCGCAGATAAAAATCTGTGAGTGACACCAAGAGCTGTAGAACAGCAGCACGTTATTAAGGAGGGAAGGACAGTGGGTGAAAGGAGGCTGAATACCTGCCTCAAAGTCAGCTCAGGAAAGCAAAGCACGGCGGAATACAAAGGCCAATTTATAATCCGAGAAATGCAGACTGTAACTGCTAAAGTAAAGAATGTCAGTGCTGGAGCAGGGAGGCTCAGCAACAGCATTTCCCTGGAACCTCTGAAATGGCTGTGCAGCAGGAAGGGCTAAAGGCACCTCGGAATTTGGTCTGGGATCAGGCACAGGCTGGAACAGGCACCTTCTTCTGGTTTCCACAACGTTAAAAATAAACGGAGGCCATGAAGAATCACCGGATGATCTGAGTGCTGCAGAAAATGCCTCAGAGTGAGACTTAAAAGCTCAACTCTGTTCTCTTATCTATGAAGTAACTTGATTACAGAGTGTAAGTACCTTCATGGCAAGAAAGTCCTAGATACTAAAGGGCTCTAATCTTGTCAGGAAAACCCTAACAAGAACCAGCAGCAGAACTTGGACTAATTCAAATTAGAAATCAGCCACTTATAACTACCAAGAAAAGTGATGAGCCTGAAATTACCAGTGATGGACACTCAGGGCTGGAAAGCTTTCAAATTGTTTGTAGCCAAACATCATTTACTGGTCTCAGTTTCAGAGTAAATGATTAAAATTTAAAGGCCTGTGATACAAAGCATATAAAACATATCAGGGAAGGCAATTTAATTATCTGTTCTCACCTTAAATTTTATGAATCTCCAATATGTTAACATCACTCGATTTCTGTGGACCAGGAAATTAAACAGGGAGGAATAAGTTTCAGGTTCAGCAAGTTCCCTCTTTTTCAGACTTATCACTAAATAGCACCACTCCATCAAAGAGATGGAGCTCCCACGAAATACAAACAGCCAGGGAATGGCCCACTACGATGCCTGGAAACCACGTGTGACACAATTTACTCGGGAAAACTCTGATCAGCCACTTACCTCTCCCATCTGTGGCATGAAAAAAATCAGTACTAGCCTAAATAATTAGTTCTCAACCACAGCACTTGTGTTTATACTCCTGATGTTTGTACTCTGCTGTCCAGCCAAGAATCTCCACGTACTTGGTGAATGTGAAAGCAACTCGACAGCACTGGAAGGATTATTTTCGTATTACACGCTGGAACACCAGCCAGGCAAGAAGTTTGCCCTGGGTCATGAAAGAAGACCTAAGGCAGAGCCTAGAAATGAGATTCCACTGCCAGGAACTTCCCTTTCCAACACACTGGAGCACTACTTACATGTCAGAGCCGCTGCACACCCCAAACCCCGCCAGTGAAATCACAGCGAGGGTTCTGGTGAAAGCTGACATTGTAATCAGGGAATCTGATCATGGCAGAGAGAAAGTGTCCAAAATAAAGGTCAGAATAAATACCCAAGCAGAAACAGCTCTTGTATTTGATGAACTAACTAAGTGCTTTTCTGCTGCCATCAGAGGCACAGGGAAGAACAAAAAGCAGATTCAGAGCTTGGTTCAGGGCTCGGAGGGAACGGGCAGCTCGAAATGCAGGAAATGACTATATGCTGCACTTCCCAATTGATAGGACAGGGGCTTATCAGGAGAACAAAACTGGCTGTTCACAAGGCCACTGAAAGAGTAGCCCACAGTATTGTTTCAGTGGCAGTTATTTTACTGCTGAACTTGAAAATTCTAAGGAAGTGGAAAGAAAAGAAGGGTTTTGAATATTAAGTTCAAAAGTGAGGAGAAGACCAACACCGGGAACTCAGACCAAATGAGGTTCAGACGAACATAACTAATGTATTTTTTATACCTGGCTTATAAATTCCTTCCTTCAACCAACGTTAAAACCTCAGGGTTTTCATGAATGGAGTTCTTATAAATTGATATAACCCAAATAAACATATTGTAAATATGGAAAACAAAAAAAAACCCCACCACTTCTATGCATGGAGCAGGTGTTAAAATTTGTTCCCTCAGGCTGGAAGAAACCTTCCCACGAAGAGCAACACTCCTCCCATTGGAAAAAAGAGACTGGAAGCACTACCTGCCTGAATTCCACGGATGAACACGTGAAGTGAGATCTTTTCAAGGTGTATTACAGGTGTATTCACAGGTACAACCTGACCAAGGGCTCTGCCTGCTAATAAGTTTCAGGCTGGTAATTGCCCTGAAACCAAGAGGAGATGATGAAGTGAACACTAGAGAGGAATTCTGTAGGAAAAAGGGAACTGACCTTCCACACCTCCTGGTTGGCTGCACAGGGAAGATAAAGCAGAACACACTCTGTCAGAAGCACTACAGCAGTTCCCAGTTTTAAGAGCAGACTTTCACTTCAGACTCTGCCTGCAGCTTTGATTAAGAACTGGGAAAGGGAAATCTGCACACAGACGGGGAGAATAACCAGTTAGAGATGAATTTTTTTTTTTAAATTCTTGAAGCACATTGAAACAGTAATTGTTCAACCTTTTGGTGTCTGAATAGAAACAGATGATAAACATGCATGTGTATTCCTGAGATAGATCTGAAGCCCAACACTGAAAAAAATCCTATTAAATGAAGCACAAGGAAACAATGCAAGAAAGAAGGGCATCCCTTACAGTCTTGGGAGAAAGTTTACTCCATAGTGGTTTTAGCCTGATGGGGGGGAGGGGGTAATAATGGATTTAAAAAGCAAAAAAATTAACTGAATAAATAAGGATGAGAAGTGTCCAGCCACAGAAGTCAATGGCACATGAGAAATCCTCCCATCACTGTAAAAAAAACCTCTTGTTGACTTGGGTGTTCTTAATGAGCACACTGGGCGACCAGCCAATAAATTCCTTATAAAGTCAATATATAAATCCATATATGACAGATGTAAAGTGCAATAGATGGGGAAGGGACACCTGTGTTCAACTGCCACTGACTCAGTTCGTGGCCTCTGTGAGTCACTTGGCCGTTCTGCCTCGGTTTCTGTTTCCAAGACACCAATACCTCAGCCAAGCACTTTCAAACCAAGGTGCAAAGCATCGTTTTATCATGGAATAGCCAAGGAGGACAGTGGTTCTGCCACAGTGATGGACTGAGAACCAGCAGAGCCACATTTGACCAGCCACCACCACGAGTTATGGCCATAAATTGATGGCTGCCGATGAGGTTTGGCTTTGTGACACCACAACTGTCACAGCAGCAGCTCCACATCTCTAACACGAGCCCCTTCCTTAGCCTGCACCAACAACAAGCCCCTGGCAAACCCAACTGCAGCAGCAAAGAACAGAAGCACCCCAAACCCACTGAAATTTGAGGCTGTCTATGAGAAAATCTTCTCCACGTGCCTTTTACGGTCACGGGCTAACGCCGCGTAAGCGCCCAGTCGAGAGGGGAAGGGAATCAACCGCTTACATGTTTAAAAAAAGCCCATGTTTCGAGTGAATATATCTCTTTTTAGCAGGCACAACACAAAAATAAATGTGTTTCTCAGAGTGACAAGATGAAATTTTCAGCTGGTCAGCGACTGCTTCTCGCTGTGGAACCACGTGGCTGCCCCAACGCATAAGAACATTTCATCTGCCAGCCTGCAAGGAGGACCACGTAGTTAATAGTTTGCAACCCCCTTTCCCCCAGAAGATCTTCAGAGTTGAGTAATAAAATTCCTCACATGATTTCAATGAGAGGGTTCACTTGTCAGGGGCTGTTTCAAGGCAGTATCGTATGTCAGGGAGGTGCTTGCTCAGATCAAGTTTTCCAACCTTGTGTTTTCAAGGCTTCACTGAAAATGAAAAAGAAAACCAAACCAAAAAAAAAAACAAAAAAACAAACCCACAACAAATCTCCAGGCTCTAAAGTTTGAAACTGGAGGAAAGAGAAATAATCTCTAGATGTTATTTGCAAAATGTGAAAGTTGGGCAGTTAATGAGGGGAGGAAGAAAAACCCTGATTTAAGCCCTGGCAAAGCCCCGAGATCACAGACTGATTACGAGTCCTGCCGCTGACTCCGTGCAGGAGCCTGGGCAAGTTAATCCCCTCTACACCTTGGTTTGCCACCTGCCAGATGAAAAATAACACTTTCCTTTCATATCCTGTCATTCCTGCTTGTATTGTTCCCCAAATTAAAAGCATTTGTCAAAACACTTATCTTTAGCATTAACGCTGGGAATTGCATTCACAGCCTCCACGCGCCCCGTCTGCATGACTGAGTGCTCACAACACAAACTCTTCCTACACTTTGCTCCCCAGCCATCCTCATTTAACAGGAGCCAGAAGGGAGCTTTACTCAATATGGCAATATTAGAATGATAAACACAGTTTATTACTAACCTTATGTATGAAACCACCTTTAGCGACACGAGTTAGACGCCCCAAAAAAATCAAATTCTCCTCAGTAGCTCCACAAAAATCCCACTGTAATCACAGTATCAGTCTCACTGCATTGATAACCCACAAGATCATATTATCAGCACAGGTATAATTAAAGCTCAATCCCACAAGGACATGGATGCAAAATCCAACCCCTGCTCTGCTAAAACCAGAATAACACGGAATCAACTTCAGGGACTTCAGAAGTGTCAAAGCTGCACAAAGTTATCGACAGGAGGGACAAAGGCATCTTTTTTTCTGCAGTAAGATTCCTAACCCGACAGCATTTTGATTTCAAATCGTAAACTTTGAAGAAGATGAAAAATATTTGCCACAGAATCCCACCACCGTAACGTGTCATTCTGCAATGTCCCTAAAAGCTCTGCACAGAAATCATTGGGAAGCTCAAGCTGCTTTCTTTAGATTAAAATGAGCTGTTGTTCCATGAAAATTGATTTATTTTCTAGCATATAAACCCAAACATCTCCAGAGAGATCCCTTGGTGAAAGGGACAGCACAGCCTCCTCCTTTCTCGTGGCTCAGTTTCATTAATTCCTCCAGTTCCCCGCCCAAAGACCCAAATTTCACCACTGCCCCACTGACACACAACAAAAAAAAGAGCAGTCCCAGAAGTTAACGATAGAACAATTCCTGACAGTCATGCTCATTAAAAATTCATTTTATTAAAAATTAAATTAGCTTTAAAAGTGAATGGCAGAACCCCACTGTTTTCCCAGCTCCAGACAGCGATGAGAAAACATACCAAAACACTCCCATGAACTTATGGATTATCACTATAAAGTAAACACTTTGCAATAATTTAATTTTCAAAACACTGGACAGCCTTGAACTTTTATTCTCCTTTTAAAAGAGAGCAGTAAGACTCACGCTGAAACTGCCTTAAAAATAAGCTTTCTGCAGCTGACACCGGGCACTAATTCCACGGAATTATCAGAATCACAGTTCTAGAGAGACACACGTTGTCCAGAAAGGTCAACAAATGAAAGGAACTGCTTGAGACTGCTCAGCAGAGCAGTTCTAGAGATAACCAGGCCTCATCCACACGGGGTTTTCTTCCAGGTTTCCTTACCCCTCCCTAAAAATCCTGCTGTTTCACCTAGGATAGCATTCCTGTAACCCAGCTGGCAGCCTGCACACCACAATGTCGTCTAGACCTGCTCCCAACAGTGGGATGACACAGGAGGAAAAACGCTGATGCCTGTGCTGGAGCGAAGGGGAGGAAGCACAAGGCTGAGTGAAACACGAGTTCCTCGTTCCCAGCCTCATGCCCAGGCTCATCGGGCAATTCTGTCAACCAGACACAAAAAAGTTGTGGCCGTCGAGGGGAAGAAGAATAATCCTCACAAAAAAAGGGGGGAAAGGAGCTTTCCCAAACCCCCGTTTTCACCCGCAGAATCAAAGCCTGCCCTCTCCGAGCCCGCTGCTCGCAGGACATGCAGACAACAAACACATCCCTGCACAGATAACATTTTTCCATCCCTTCCTTCCTTCCTTCTCACCCTGTCTGCATCTCCAGCAATTTGGGTGAGAAATGGCAAAAAGGGAGATGCAAAACACTGAAATAAATTAAGTTTGTTCTCCGCTGCTGATGGATTTGGTCCTACCACGACAGGAGGGGGAAAAAAAAACAACATTAGGAGTGATAAATCCATATATACCTACTCCAAACTGCACCCTGTTTCCCAAGGGACACGGTATAATGGTAAATAAATATAGATGCAGCTCCTACTAATGAGGCCGGGTACAGCAAGGCCAAGGAAAATGCAATCATCTCGGGGAAAAAAAAAAAAACCTGCACAGGACTCCTCCTCTCCCATCCACGGAGGAAATCAAATGCCAGCTGCACCATCCCAGGAAGGAAGCAGAGCCTGTACCTGATGAGCCCTGCAGAAATGAGCGAGTCATATCACGGGACTTCAGGCTTTCGTCTGCAGAGCACAATTCCTCGCTCCGGTATTTTACGTGGCATCATTCATGCAAATTGTAGGGCTGGTTTGTTGTTTGGGGTTTTTTTCCCCCATCGGTTTTCTTCCCCCCACCACCACCACCTCCAACCCCACTAGTTTGAAGCAGGAGCACGTAGGTAGTGTCTCTGAGATCCGCTCTCTCAAACGCGTGCCTTCCCATCAGTTTTAACACTTTCCTCCCTACAAAGTTTAAATCCTCGCAGTTTTTGCTCATAATCGTTCTGCACTTAAAAGCCACCGAGTCATACTCCCAGTGTTACTTGAGCAGAACAAATTGAGAGAGACCTGACTCCACAAACATGCCTAAACCTTCATTTCCTCTTCCTTCTTCCTTCCCCACCCCCAAAAAGAGCTTTTTTTTTTTTTTTTTTGTCCCCAGCACGAAGGAACTGGGAAAAAAACCCAGCACATCCAAAGCCAGGCTTTTCCAGACCTATCGCAAGGAACGAAATGCTTCCGAAGAAGTGCTTCGCAAACATACCAAGAAACACTCTAACAACTGGGAAAAAAAAGAACCCATCAGACAAAACTGAGGTCGAAGAACTCGGCGGGGTCTGGCTCGGGTGGGTGTTCTGCACCTAAATATGCTCGGCTCTTGTTTAGTTTTAACCCCTGAGCAGAGAAAAACACTTCCAGCAGAATTCCCAGCCGCTTCCCCTCCGACCACTCCCGCGGTCAAACACATGGTTCTGCCCCCACCCCCCTCCCAAAAAAAAAAAAGATCCCAGGCACGGCTACAAAAGCATTTACCCCCCCCCTCACCTCTTCCCAAGAAGTGCAAAATAAACAAGCGTCTGACACCCCACCCAAGCTCTCCTCGCACATTTTGGGAATGACTTCCCTCCGGGTCCTCCTCCTCCTCCCCCCCACCCCCAAACCGTTCCCATATTAAAACTCTCCAGCAAACACACACCTTTTTCGGGTTCACGCCTTTGCCCTCCCCGAAAACCCTCCCCAAAGCCCCGGGAGCTGCAACAGCGGGGTTTGGGGCAGCCCCGACCCCCCGTCCATCCACCTCCACAGAGCTCCCAAAAGGAGCCCCCCGAGCCCTCGCACACCCCCAGTCAGGGCAGGGATCTGACGAGGGGGTTCCATCCCCGCAGGGTCGGAGCCTCCCCCTCCGTCCCCTGCCGCCCCCGGGGGTCCTGGGCACGGGGGTCGCACCAGCCCAGCCCCAAACTCCACGGACAACCCCCCCAAGCCCCAGCACCCACCCCGGCTGGGGGGGCTCCGCCGCCGCCCCGTGCCCCCCGCACCCCGCAGGAGACGGCAGGAATCCGAATAAATAAATAAGCGGCAGGAACAGCGAACCCCAAAGCTGCCCTGCCCTCCCGCAGCAGCTTCCCGGGGACACCTTCCTCCTCCTCCTCCTCCTCCTCCGCGGAGCCCCCCAAAGCCGCGGCTCCAACTCCGCCGCCCGAGCCGAGGGGCTGCCCCTGCCCACCCGTGGCCGCCCCCGGGTGCCCCCCTCACGCACATCCCGCTCTCCGGCTCGGCGCGACTCCCGGCGCTGCCGGGGAGGGGGGACCCCTTCCCGCTGCCCTCCCTCCAGCCCACCCACCCGCCCGCCCCCTCCCCTCGCCACCGCCGCTCCCCCCACTCCTCCCTCATCTCCCCCCCGTCCACACTCACCTCTGGGTGCTGCCGGCGCCGCCGCCTCACCATGGACCGGCGGGACTGGGGGGGTCCCCCCGCCCGCCCCCGCCCCAGATTGAGGGGGGATTCAGGGGGGGCGCGGAGGGGCGAGAACAATAGGGGGGAGGAAATCCCTC
>JAWWES010000115.1:113555842-113603776 GCA_035583135.1 Lophotriccus pileatus
TTTTGTGCCGGGTGTGGGTTTTTTTTTTTTTTTTTTTTTTTTTGGCTCAATCACACCAGCCCGACTGTCTTTGTCTGTCTGACAAGCGCCATGTTGATATCAACATCCGAGCCCCCACCTGCTGCAGCTGTGAGACCCTGGGACTTGTAGTTCCCCCCTCCCCAGGGTGACGGGGAGACCCGCGGCGCCGGGACTACAACTCCCAGCGTGCCGCGGGCGCGCGGCGCGCCAATGGGGCGGCGGGGCTGAGCGCGGGGCGGACTACAACTCCCGGCGTGCCTCGGGGGGAGGCCATGACGTTATGCAGGGCGGGGAGGGCGGCGGGACTACGACTCCCATGATGCCGCGGGGCGCGGCGGGGCGGGCAGGAAGGGGGGGGCAGGATTGTCCCGGTAAATAGAACCGGGGGACGCGATGAAGCTGGTGAGTGCCTGGGGCGGCGGGCGGTGAGGGCAGGCAGCGGGGCTCGGCCTTCCCCCGGCGGCGGGGGGTTGGACCGGGATCGCCTCTGGGCTGCGCAGCCTCAGCCCCGCCGGGCGTGAGGGCAAACTGAGGCGCGGAGGTGGAGGGTGGGCGGGCGGCCCTGAGGGAGGTATTGGGGGGGCGGCCCTGAGGGAGGTGGGGGGGGTAATCCTGAGGGGAGGGGAGAGGCTGAGGAAGGGAGGTGTGATCCTGAGGGGGAGAGGCTGATCTGAAGGGGGGTGATCCTCAGGGGGAGGAGAGAGGCTGAGGAAGGGGAGTCTGATCCTGAAGGTGGGGGATATTGAGGGGTGGGGGGGATGGGGGTTTGGGGCTGAGGGACGAGGATGTTGGATGGAATCAAGTATCGGCGGGGTTCAGGAGGAGGAGAAGGTGTTTGTCAGCCTTGCTGCCCTTTAAACGCGTGGAGCTTCCCACGTGTGGCTTGTGCTGGGCTCTGCCAGTAATGGGAATAAACCCCCCGTGCTTCTTAATAAAGTCGTTTTCCATCGGCACTTTGACAGCACAGGTAGTAAGTAATAAAAAAAAAAAATCAGCCTGGAACAGCTTTGCCAGGGGTGCACTTCTCTCCTGACAAGGATTTTGGTTCTGATATTGCAGTCTTCTGTCAGAAAATACATTACCCGTGTTATTGGTGTGTCTCGAGATCTCCCTCTTTAACCGTTTAATCTTCCTACAGACCTTGGATTCAGGCACCACTTTATTTTCCAGGAGGAATTTCTGTTTCACATAATGTGCTGCAGTTCTTGGTCTGGAGGTGAAAACCCAAGCAGGTTTCAAAATACAATAACACTTGATTTATTTAACCTGAAATTACACTGTTATTCAGAGTAAAAATTGTCTCTTGGTTTCGAGACTGAGCGGTGTGTTTTGACAAAGCCTCATAGAAGTGATCTTGGATTCTGGGCTGTCTTGAGACTTCCAGGAAATCGCTGTCTGTGTACAATTAATTCTGTGGGCAAAGAGCTTGATCCTGCATAATCTTACCTGTGGGATAAACATATGGGTGAATATCACAACCACTGCAAAGCCCGACACCTCGGGATGCGACTGTAGAGACGGATATAGTTCAGTGGGAAAAGGCAAACTGGAAAATCTTTAAATAAAAACCATAGTGGAAATGCAGAGCTCTTTTAATGTTTAGAGTCTTGCACCAGGGGAGAGAGAGAGAACGGGTTGGGAAGGGAATTACAGCCTTGTCTGCAGTCTGTATTGGAGCATTTTTAAACCTGTGTATCAATTTAGGGGCTGGGAAGTGTAAGGTCAGATTCTTCACCTTATATTTTTCCAGAGATATGTCTGAACTTCAGGATTGTGTGAGGAGGAAGAGATTTTTTTTCATCCCCTTTTCTCCTAGTTTTGGGTTGAATTTGGAATATCAGGGTAGAGGTGATGGATTAGTGGAGTGTTCCCTATCCATGGCTGGAATGAGAGGATCTTTAAGGTCCCTTCCAACCCAAACCATCGCGGGATTTTTGTGACTCCAGACCTGATTCAGAATCCAGTGAAAGTGTCAGACTCCCAAAAATTCGTGCTTTGGCCTGGGCAATTCCAGTTCCTAATTTCCTCCTGGATTTTAAGCTGCCACGTGATACTAATGCTGGAGGAATGCACTGCAGGTTTTGTTGGCTTCAGCTGGGATTCAGAGCACTTTTTAACCTGCACGGTTTGGGGTGTTTTGGAGCTGCAAGTGTGAGCCATCGTCTCTCTCTGCTCTGTCGCTCTGCTGCCCATGAGATCACCAGGGATGCTCAGTGGGAACTGGATTCCTGTGGAGAACCTGCAGCTCTGAGGGCCTGAGCATCTGGAATTAACACCTCCTTGTGCTCCTTGTGCCCCACTGTCAAACTTCATCCGATTTACAAACCCTGCCAGGAAAGTTCTGAGCTGAGCTGGGCGTATTTTGTGTGGTTTGTGTCTTTTTTTACATGACTTTTTTTCGTTAGGAGATGAGGCATTTATGTGTTACCTGCACCAGCCTTTAGCTGTAAGGGAATAAAGTTGGAAGCGCACAACTCCTGGAGCAAAAAGAGCTCGGATTTTAGTCGAGTCAGGAACACTGGGATCTCTGGATCTGTTTTAAACAGTAACAAGTATAAACTGAGTGGAAATAACCACATTTATAAATGTGTATAGGGACGTACAGAGTGCAAACACTCCAACTGTTGGATTCCTAATCTGAAATTCCAACAGAGGCGCAGGCCCAGAAATGTCACCTGTGCAAACAGCTGTATAGAAAATATGAATTGCTTTTTTATTTTTCTGTCACTTTGCTTGAAGCTGGTGGAAAGAGTCCATTGATTCCCAGGAATCCATTTACCACAGCGTGACAGCCACAGATAGAGATGATTTTAGCTGCTTGTAAAGAAGAAAAAAGGAAGATTTCCCAGTTAGCTTGTAGGTGTCAGGGTTGTGAACCTACTCATGATTTTTCAAAAAAGGCAAGAAAATGTTTTGCTGATAAAAGTGATGATATTTCCTTGCCTTTTTTAATTACCAATAGTTTAAAAGCTACAAAAATAGACCTTATTTTTCCCTTCGTTTCTTTCTATTTACTTGGATTTAGAGCTTCAGTTGTCAAAGTTCTGCTCTGGTGAGAACTTAATTTCACAGGAGTATATTACATTTGTGACTAAACCAACTGAATTCCTTACTTGTATCCCCACTCCTTCACCAGCTTGTTATTTTTAAACTTTGCTGAAAGAAAGGCAAAATGTGATGTAGCTCCTTCATAATTAAGGCTTTGTGAATTTAAAACGAAAGTCTTTGTGATATTTGAAATTTAATATATGGGACTTAGTAGCTTTTTAATATTTAAATATAGTTTAAAGCAGGTTTTTGTGGAATGTATGTAAATAGACTCATTGGGAGCTGTTAATCCAGACAGTTGCAGTCCTGGGTTACCATATTGTGAGCAGAGGTACAAAATGAAATGATTAATCTCTCTCCTTACCACTTGGTAAAGGGAAGTACAGAACACAAGCCTGTGGGATAAATGAGTTAGAAAAAGACTGAGCCTGTTTTTAGTACAGTGCATGGCCAAACAAGTGGTGTTTTTTCATCTTAATTGACCAAAACTTGAATTTAAAAGCTCAAGTTTGACCGCCTGAGCGTGGCTGAGCTGCCAGATGGCCAGACTTGGAAGAGATTCCAGGTGAAAATTCCCTCCTCCAAGCAGAGAAACCCTCCCGCAGAGGTGCCCACGCTCTGCTCAGACATTTACAGTTTCTAACCCCGCATTTTAAAGCCGACCTTTCTGTTCTCTTCTTATTCAAAGCTCCTGTGCCTCGTTAAATGTTTGTCACTCCAGACAGGAGGCGGCTGCATCTCAATGATGCTCAAGTGCCCCCTACATAACCTGCTCACCGGCTCATTAAGCTTCCAAAGCCTTTGGGATTTGGCTACACAAACCCTTCCATTCAGGTGGGGTTGTCCGGTCCCTTCTGCTTCCTGTTTGTGTTTAGCAAGACAAAAAGCAGGTGAGAACTTGCCCCAGAGCTGCTGCACCTGTGCATGGTTGTTTTTAGGCAGGTTTCTTACAGAAAAAAAAACCCTTGTGTTCCTGCAGGAATTCTCTCCCTCCCTGTTCGCTCTGAGTAGTTTTCAAATTTTCTAGCCAGGTTTTGCCAGTAGGACTGAATTTTGAAGAAACTGATTTCCTGGGATTTGGGGGAAAATAGGTGATTGCTAGAAAAAAAGAGATTCCACGTGTGTCCTGAAGCTCTGCCAACCCCTCAACCCTTGGGAGCAGAAAAACTGCCTGAAGAAAATCTGCTCCTTTAATATCCTGACATGGGGAAATCTCTGTGAGCACACACCCTGTGAGACAGATTCATGGGAAGTGGGATTTTGTTCTGCTGTGTATGACACTGTGTGTGAAAACAAGGGGAAAAAGGCATTTGGGAGGAGTGGTGTTCACTCTGTTCACAGATGCATGGAGGGTGGAAAAGACCTCTGGGATCACCGCCTTGTCCCCCAGCCCAGAGCACTGAGTGCCACATCCAGTTCTTCCTTGGACACCTCCAGGGCTGGGGACTCCACCACCTCCCTGGGCAGCCCCTTCCAATGCCTGACCACCCTTTCCATGAAGAAATTGCTCCTGATGTCCAACCTGAACCTCCCCTAGCACAGCCTGAGGCCGTTTCCCCTTGTCTTGTCCCTTGTTACCTGGGAGCAGAGCCTGACATCCCCCTGGCTCCACCTTCCTGTCAGGGAGCTGTGAGAGCAAGAAGGTCTCCCCTGAGCCTCCTTTTTTTCCAGGCTGAGCCCCCCCAGCTCCCTCAGCCACTCCTGCTGCTCCAGCCCCTTCCCAGCTCTGTTCCCTTCCCTGGACACGCTCCAACCCCTCAATGTCTCTCTTGCAGTGAGGGCCCCAGAACTGCACACAGCACTCAAGGTGTGTCTTCCCCAGTGCTCAGAGGGGAAGAAGGTCATGCTGCTAAAGGTCATGGCTAACTCCTCATTCTTTTTCAGTACTGCCTGTCAGGACATCCCACCTTGCCATGCAACGTGCTCAAGTTCAAATCCACCACCATCATGTTGGACTGTGGGCTGGACATGACGTCCACCCTCAACTTCCTGCCGTTGCCTCTGGTCCAGAGGTGAGTTCTGGGGCCTGTCAGCACTTAAGTCTGTGTCTTCTTGGGTTGCAGCTGGAGTGCTCTGCCTGAAATGGGGTATTGGAAGGAGGGAGGAGATGGGTACAAATGAACAGCATCATCTGATATCATAAATAGACTTTGTTCACTTAAAAATTCTCTTTATCAAAATAACGTCCTTTGGCTCGGTAGACGGAAGACATTTTATGGATTTATTGATTGGTTTTTCTAGATAATTTATTCTAAGCTTCAGTAAAGTATTGCTGCAACTGCTCAGCACAAGTGAGGTCACATATCTGTCATCTTTCTGGCTTCTTCATGCAAGATGAGATAAATGGGTAACAGAGATGGAGTGTGTGGAGCCCAGTTCTGTTCAACCACCATCTTCTCAGGCTTTTCTTGGAGCACTGACTAATGCAAAGAAAAATAAGCACTTAGCAGTCCTTGTTAGTTGCCTCCTTGGCATAATTGTTCCCTCTTAAAAATGAAATAAATAAAAGGGCAGTGCAGCTGGGCACAGGATTGGAACAGCAGGGAAAAGAAGTCTAGAAGATGATCCTGAGATCAAGACTTCTTCCATGCCCTACTACAAAGTTGTATTTCCCCAGGTTTTTAGATTAATTTGGATATTCAGTTAGAATGACTTATGTCTTGAGTAAATGGAATCAATGGCAAAAATTAACAGCTGAAGAGGTGGGAATGAGTGACTGGCAGTGATGGGAAGCAGTGGGAGTTTTCTCAAAAGCCATTCAGTAACTTTGATCCACGAGGAAACAAGTGAGGAACATTCTGGGTTCAGAGGAGACTTGATGGAGAGGGGGAAAACATGATTGGGAAAAGGAGTTTCCTAAGTGACCTAATGAGGTTAAAGCAGTTTGTCCAGCACTTCCTATGATTTGTTATTTTTTGGAGAGGAGAGGAAAAGAATAGACAATGTCTGCATTGTTCTGCAAGAACGTGGAGTTCAGGGTCTGCTGTAGAGAGGCAACAGATGCCTTAAGAGGGATCAGTGTGATAGTTGATTTTTGTCCCGTTCCATAATGCAGTTGTTGGCTGCAGCAGCTACTGCTGGGGCAGGAGTAGAGTTTGAAGGGATCCAGAAAATTTGGGAAATCCAGGGACAGACAGAATTGCTTGGCATTTGCTTTCACCCACCCCCCCAAATAAAAAGGAAGTGCAGAGAGGAACAAGTAGCAAAATGAGGTGATTGAACAAAGGCTTAAGAGGTTCTTTAGAACGGCAGGAATCAGCACTCCCTGGGGATATGCCAGCTTTGTCTGCTGATAGCAGACCCTGGGAATGAACAGCCAAATTGCAGGTCACAACCTGGAATTCCCCAAGTACCTCCAGAATGTCGGCACTAAAATGACTCAAACTCAATAAGAAAGGATGTCAGATTTGACCCCTGATGGCCCAATGGAATCGGAGCAAACAGTTGGATTTAAATCCAATCAATCTTGTCGGTGAGGTGATTGAACAGCCCTTCCAGCGGGGATTGTCCTGAGCACATGGACTTGGGCGAGTAATTGATCTCTGCAGTGCTCTACGAGCCAGGTGTCCTGCAGAGAGTGGTGCAAGTGAGTTAGAAACTTGAGCAGGAATGTGGGTGCCACTGGAAAGCCCTTATCTCTCTGCAGCACTCAGAGCTGTACCTTCACAGATCAGGTGTCTGTGTCTAAATTCCTCTGAAATTCAAATATGCATTATCAACACGACATGGGCAGGTGACAGAGAGGTGACATTGCCATAGTTGCCAGGTGAGATGACAGGAGGGACTGGTCTGAGGAATCTGAACACAGGTCAGTCAGATCTGAGCTGTGTGTCCTCTCAGAACCAGGGATGCTAATCTGAGGTGGGCCTGCGTGAAACCTTCATCAGAGAGGAGCCACACTTGCCTCTGCTGCCTCTAATCGAGAGATCCCCATAGAATGACCCATGAACTGCTTGAGCTCTGCAAGTCTCAGCCCTAATTTTTACCTCTGTGGAGCACAAAGGAATGATATGACAGAGGATCTCTGCTATGCAGCTCAGTCCTGTGTCACACCTGGCATGGGACTCTCCTTGAGCAAACATTTTGAGAGCCTGTGCTTTAATCTCTGAGAGAGGGAAGTGCTGCGGCGTTTGTGGCATGAAAGGGACTGGACATTTTTTAGAGTTCTTTGCTCTCCAAAAAAAAAAAAAAAAGCCCATCCAAAGGTGTTTAGATTCCCCCTGGCTCTGGCAGTGGCAATCCTTGGAGCATGTGCGGGGCACCTGCAGTTACCAAAGTCTTTGTGCCCTCTCGTGCACTTCAAAGGAGGTTTGTCAACCGGAATTTTCTCCCCTGCGCCAAAGTCAAATGCAAAGCGGGGAAAATGAACATGTGGGAAGCTCTTAACCTTTCCTGTCTAGTCATGACACACTCGCTCACATTATTTATGGGACAGTTCCAGCTATTTTGGATTAATCAATCACTCTATTACAATGTCAAAACTGTGTCGGCAAGAGCTGTGTTGCTTCTTGGCGTCAAGGTAAAGAGTCCTTTCTGTCCTGTGTTGCTCATTCCACTTCCAGCCACACACAAGACCCACCTGCTGATTTTGCCTCCCCTGACAAGGCCTTACCCTCCTCAGTGGATGGCAGTTTAGTACAAGTTCACAGTGCTATTTCACTGTGAACGAAGCAAAACTCACGAGGCTAAATTATGAGGACTAGGGCAAGAATATCAGGAAAAGTTTATTCTGCTCTGCCTCATGCTGGTGATACCACAGATAGATCCAGGGATTGGCAAGGCACAGCTGGACAAAGCCAGACCTGACCTAGTCATTGGGACACTGGACTGCAGACCTCCAGATGTCCCTTCCAGCCAAGATTTCTGTCCTCTCCTCCTATATCTGGCAAAGCCATTGCATAACAGAGTGGTTTGTTCTTGTTTTTTTCCACACCTCTTTCAGTCTCGCTGCACCAGTTATCCTCAACCCCTCAGTCTCCAAATTACTGCTCCTAAATTGTGCTTTTGAAGGTGTTGGTGGGAGGAGCACGTTCAGCCACTTCATCTTTTCTGTCATCAAACTTCTTCAGACTTAATCCTCAAAATGGGACACACTTCTCTGGCACAGCTTCTCCACGACATATCCTTCTACTCTCCCCTCTTACCTTCTGTCTTCACTGCTTGAGTCTTGGATTTCCTCTTTTTCCTTCCTTGGGACTTTCTGAGGTGTCCGAATTTGTTCCTTCATATCCACGTTAGTCTGAACACAACATTCCTCTGAGCCCTCGAATCACTTCCTGTTTTCAAGATGTTTACTTTGAAAGCCCTTGTAGGCTATAAACATGTTTGTCTGGAGAGCTTAGTGCCCAACACTTCCAGATCTCATAGCAGCCAGGTTCCAGATCTGAGGTTGTTGCAAGGGCTTGTTTCCAGATGGGTTCAGTTCTCTTGTTACCTCCACCTTTTTTTGATTTCTGTAGATGTGCTTGAGCCTGGGCACACAGTGGTTTTAAAGCTGAGTTGGAGGCTCCCACAAAAATCAAATGTTATGGTGAAGTATGATTAAGTCTCTCAGTTAAGGCAGCAAGAAATGCTGCAGCAAGTACTGCTGTAAACTCAGGATGACAATGTCCACCTTGAAATTTCTTTATTAGCATTTGAAACTCTTAAAAAAAGGGGCTCTGCTGTTGCTTAGAACATGCACTTCACAGCAAAGCCTCCTTGCCCTTTTGTCCTTCAGCAGAGGTAAATGCCCTGTACTGTTGGTGGTGTGGCTCCTCAGGGTGAGAACTAAGCATGAAACAGTGTTTTATGTGCTCTAAAATCCCAACCTGCTCCTACAAACACTTGGTCCAGAGCATCAGTCTTTCCCTGCCATGGCTAATGGGAATATTTGTCTGTTGTCCTCTGTCCCAGAGCAGTTTTATGATGCTTTTGTGTTGTTTCAGGCCCAGAGTCTGTTGCTGCCCCAACTTCTGTTTATTCATCCAGTTTCACCACAGGGCAACTAAGCAGCACTGAGCCTTTTTTGAAATTCTCCTCACAAACGACTAAAAACTCCCTGCAGGCCACATCCTCTTATTCTTTTTACTTAGAAGTGTCATAATCATGATTTGTAAAAGTCATTTTGGTGAACACTTAGCCACAGTGAAACTGTCTGTCTGTTTTATTGAGACTGTTACTTCCCTGAGACAGGAATGCTGTTCTCTGCCTGTATGACACCAAACAGAAGGTTTGTGCTTGGCCACTGATCATGAACCAGTTCATATTCCAATAATTTCTCTTCTTTTTTTTTTTTTTTTTCCCCCACAGCCCCAGGCTGTCCAAACTTCCTGGTTGGGTTTTGAAAGATGGAAGCACTTTTCTGGACAAGGTACTGTACTTTTGGAATTTTCTTGCCATGCCAAAAGCTCCCTGACAGGTTAGGAACAATATTCCACACTGACTCATCCTAAAGGTTTCTGTGTGTAACTTTACCAGCCAGGGTGTCCTTGTAGAGCAGAAGGGTTTGACACAAAATGCTAATAGCAACTCCAGGCTCTCAGTCTTCAGAGGTAGCCTAGATTATAAAAAATCCTCTTTAAAATGCAGAAGTCATCAGTATGAATATTTTTGTATTTCATGGAGCTCCATAAATAATAGTGCCTTGCCTTCTTAGAGTGCCTTTTATTCCCCAGTCTCACTTTTCTGACACTGAAGCTTCAGAGTGTGCTTATAAATGAGGTTGGTACTGTACCCTTTTTGAGGCAGGAGGACTCTGAGAGAGTGAATGGTTTGCCTATGGGAGGTCCCTGAGAGAGGAAAAGCCTGTCTTTGGCCTCTGAAGTCAACATGTGTTCTGCTGCTGGACATAGCAGGGAGGATTTTATCTCCAGCCTCCTAATTCTAAGACACAGAACTTCCTCAGCTACATGAGAGACACAGAATTTCTCTTTTTTTTTTTTCTCCCCTCTTCTTTTCATTACATCAGTTTTGTAGGCAGAATTTATCTGGGGCTTCAACCAAAACTTGGCACTGCAGCCTCCAGCTTGATCTGTCACGGGGGAACAATGAACACAAAAATATGTCAGAAGTTAGTAAAATAGGCAGGTACATTTCAGATGTGGGCAGCAATAGGTACCAGTGGAGAAAAAACTGTTTTAATAGACTGTTCTCTGACTATGTGAACATTAAAGGAAACACTGATAATAGTTGGTTATGTAGGGGACTTTGAGGTGGACAAAATGGATTTGTCTGATTTTTGCAGGCAAGGGAGCTGAAGATCATAGATTAAAGACATGATTTTTTCTTCTCATTGGAGACAAAAGAAACTGTACAGGCAGCATTTGTGTTGGTAAAATAGTAACAGCTCTATTCAGAGCACTTGTTCTCTGGCAGTCACGGGCTGCAAAGGCTCAGGGACAAGGAATGGAGTTGCTCAGTTTGAATTCCCTGGAATATGTTTCTCCTGAACCCCAGCCTGGGTCTCAGAGCTCCCAGAGAATAGACAGGCTGTCAGTGTAGTTTTTTATGGGATGTATTTCCATTTCTGGGGTGCTGCTGCTGCATTATATGCTGGAGAGAAACCTCCAAACTCTCCCAGTGCCAGTGGAAATCATGGGTTAGAAATTCAAATGCAGCGTCTCTTCCCTTCACCTTGACCACTGTGACTGCCTGGAATGGTAAATTCCCTGACCCCTGCTGGAAAAAGGCAAGGCAAGGAGTCAAAGGGAGGTGTTTCATCATGGGGGGTGGACATTCCTGCTCCAGTGACAGTTATAAAACTTCAGTCCTGGAGAGGCGCTGAAATGTGCAGAGATCTCCCTTTAATCATTTTGAACTCCCTGGAGATGAGGTTGGGAGACTTCTGCCACGAGCTGTAATTGCTCATTCGTTATGAGTTGGCAGGTGCACTGTAATTATTAACAATTGGATCCAATCTTTAATTCTGTCAGTCTGACTCTGGCTGAGCCCCCTCGCTGTGGGACAAGGGAAGCATCCAGGAGAGAAGAGTGGGTGGGACATATCCTGTGAGGTGTGTTAGGAGTGGAGTCGGGAATATTTTTGTTCCACACATAGCCACGAGGAACATGATTTTTTATGTGACAAAGATTTTGTGGTGTCAGCCTTGGAAAAAGAGGAAGAAAATAGAGGATTAGAGATCTGGTGGAGCTGAATCTAATAAAAAGTTCCATGTGGAGCACAGATCCCCAAAAGTTGCTTCATCAAATACTCTGAGAAAGGGGCTAAAAATTGCATTCTGGTCCTAATAAGACAGAAGAAGTTGGATGTTGTTTAGAACCAAAACTAAATTCCAAACTTGCCTTCCAAACCACCCACCAGTGATTCCCAGGGCTTCTTCCCGACCTACCAGAGTGCTCCCTCTGTTGTCCCAACAAGGATCTGATCCCTTCAGACAACAAGCAGCCTCACCTGGCACGAAAGCAATTTCAGCAGATCTGCCTACACCAAGAAGGGGCATAAACATAATGGAATAACAGGCTGGGAATTACCTGGGATGAAGAAAATGTTTGGAAAGCGCAAAGTGTGCTACACTGGAGTAACACTTGTGTTTTTGTGTCTTCTCTGTTGGTGTGGTTTTTACAGGAGCTCAAGGAGTGCTCTGGCCACGTGTTTGTGGACTCAGTGCCTGAGTTCTGCTTGCCAGAGGTGAGTTTGTTTTGCTGAAAATCTGGCTCTGTTCAGTCATGTAGGAGAAAATTGCTAAATTATTCTTATTACCAGATTATTGCTATTTAATTACTGTTCAGTAAATAATACTGCTAAAACTGGGAAAAGGATAGAAACAACCCTTTTCAGCAGAGGTTTTGGGAGGCGTGGAAGGTCTCCTTGAGCAGATCAGTATCTAACACAAGAATAAGACTTAACTGTCCCTTTTTGTGGGCCTTCCAAAGACAATCTGACTGAGCTGGGCTGGAATATGACAGGATACATGTGCTGATCCAGATAAGGGCAGGGACTGAAGACCAGGAATGCTGTTTGTCTCTAACCATGGGTTCAGGACCTGCCCAGTGGAGCTCCCTGGGGAGCTCAATGTGTGGTTAAGCCAGGTTTGGATTCTTCTGGGCTGCGTTTCTGCCAGCAGCACATTTAGGTTAAAAACTTTTGCTGCTTTCTTTGCTGCCCATCTCTGCCTTTCTGAGGGAAGAACTGTGCCTTCAAATCCTCTGTCATGGCTGCAAGTGGCTGCTTCTCAAGCTGGTTTTTGCAAGAATTCACAGATTTAAAAGCAAAAAAGGAAAGCAGGACTATGGAAGATGTTTGGGTTACCTGGGGTCACCTGACTGATCAGGGTAATGCTCTGTGAAGGAGTCAAAAGCTGAGCAGAGAGAGATGGGGGTGAATGATGGGGAATGGTCTGGGAATAGTATCCTCTTCCCTCAGTGTATTCAGACTGTGATAACATCAGTTCTTTCATTTCATGTTCGGATGTTTTCTCTGTCACTCAAAGACAGGCAATTGCTTTTGGGCAGCGATTTTTTTTTTCCCTCTTTGTGCCTGACCTTGTTGGCAGGAGGCACAAAACACTCCTGGAAGGTCGTTGTCAGCTTGCTGGGGTCCTGGCAGTAGTGTTTCTGTCTGTGGATCCCATGAAACTCACCTCTGGCAGCTCCTGACTCTGGTCATCTCGATTCTTCCAAGCAAGTTGGCAGCTCTGGTACTGGTTTTGGCAAGTGATTCCAACAGATCATAACCATTCCATCCCATCTGGAATGGTGATAATCCAATCACACACACACACACAAAAAAAACCCAACCCAAACCCCTAATAATTCAGGGTTCTTGGGATCTCTTTGGTTACTGTGCAATGGAAGGAATATGGGAAGCATCTGTATGAGTAGAAAATGCCATCGTGGCTCAGATCCGGGGAAGGATAGAGTTTTATTTGCTGGATTCCCTTTGGAATTTAGACCGTGCACAGGAAGGATACTCTGCTGGGCTTTAGGATGTTTCAGCCAGGCTTGCTGGTTACTTTGTTGGGCTGGAAAACACCCACACGTGCAGCTCTAAATATGACAGAGGGGGAGTTGCCACTTCATTTTACCTGTGTTATCATCACTGCATGGAGCTGCTTCCTGGCAGTCCACGTTACAGCAACCAGCTGCACTGGTCACCATTGCAGAGACTTCAGAAATGGCCTCCCAGATATTTTCCAAAGTTCCCAAGAGATACCAAGTCTCTGTGAGCACCAGGGAGAGATCTGCTGGTGATACCCAGCTGGCACCTCGAGCTCACCTGCCTGCAGGAGGTTCAGGTGTCATGGCCAGCTGAAAGCATCAGCCCAGTGGGAATGTTGCTGGTGTTTGGCAGCACAGGATAAGGAGCTTGTGTGAAAGAGGCTTTGTCTTTCCCTTCGTCTCCTTCTATGCCACTTCTTTTGAAGAAACTTGTCTGCAAAAGCAGTTAGTGGGAGAATCAGGGTATCGCTTCCAGGAACGCCATTGCCAAAGCAAGCCAAGATTTGGATCTAATCCAGCAGCCACAAGGTGCTAAAGGCTGTCTGGGCAGCAGAGTACACTCACACATGTCAGAGTGCAGGGTGCAGCCCTCTCTTTGCTTGGCAGCCTTCTGCTCTCTCTCTTCACCTTTCAAGAAACATTTTGAAACCTCTTCAGTTCAAAGGCACTTCGGTGAGATCGCCGCAAGTCCCAGGGAAGATTTGACTTTGTTTTGGTTTTGACACCCTTTTCATCCTTTCAGTAAATGCTTCTGGGATGCTGAGGCGTGGGATGCTGAAGGGTGGGAAGTGGTGGTGTGTATCCTCCTGAGGGCTCACCTGGGCTGGGGTTCAGCTCAGGGCTGGAGCATCTCAGCCTGGAGAAGAGAAGACTTCAGGGAGACCTGAGAACCCCTTCCAGAGCCTAAAAGGCCTCCAGGAGAGCTGGAGAGGGACTTGGGACAAGGGATGGAGGGACAGGACAAGGGATAATGACTTCTCCTGCCAGAGGGCAGGGAGAGATGGGAGATTGGGAAGAAATTCCTGGCTGGGAGGGTGGGAGGGGCTGTGGCACAGCTTGCCCAGAGAACCTGTGGCTGCCCCTGGATCCCTGGAAGTGTCCAAGGCCAGGTTGGGTGGGGCTTGGAGCAACCTGGGCTGGTGGAAGGTGTCCCTGCCCATGGCAGGGGATGGAATGAGATGAGCTTTGAGGTCCCTGCCCACCCAAATCAGTCTAGAATTTGATTCTGGACAAGCTGAAAAACAATTGATGAAGGAACCAGGCCTTGGCAGGAGAAGGCCTCAGCGGATCCTTTGATATCACACAGTGAGTGTGTCTCTGCCTGGAAGCTCAGTGAGATAAAAGGTGCCCTGTCAGGGATCCCAGGATGGTGTTTCACTTCCTGTTCCCAGCTTGGAGATCGTGGCTCCAACATTAGCTGTGATCATGGACTGAAACCGTGAGTGCTTAGTGAGGAGTTAAGCAGCTTGTCACCAGAGCACTGTGTCAGCCCTCTGAAAAGCAGAGTGACCTACTTTCTTGCCTTTTTTATTCAAATTGCTGGACCAAGCCTTGTAATCAGATAATATGTGCTTGATGAGTGTTGAATTCCATTAGCTGCTCTATAATAACTGAGTTAGAGGTCATACATCTTTTAAATTCCTGACTTGACACCGTTTGTGTTACAGCATTACCAGTAAATATTTCTAATTAAAATTCTTTTAACAATGTGTGAAATCTTCTTTCGCTCTCAGAACTCTTGTCTAAACTGTCACATCAAACCAAATTGGACCCACCCAATTGTTTTGTTGCAGCCTGTGAATGAGCTTCACCTCCTGCTGTAGAAAATGTGAATGATAAAGAAGCCAAGAGTTTGCTCGGGGAAAATAGAATTATTTTAAGCGTAGGAATAAATACGGTCTTCATTCATCTCTCTCACTCTCCTGGGGTACAGTAGGATGTGCTGCATTAAAAAAAAAGATGAGCCACCCTGCTAAATCAGTTGCAGAAGTTTTGGTGGCTGTTCCTCCCTAAGGAAGTGCACACATGAGTTCTTTGATAAAAGTGTAATCACCATGGATCTCATAACAGCAGCCATTTCCTTACATGAAAAACAGACAAACCCAGGACATGGATTCTTTTTAGGGGACTTTTTAAATAAATCTTGTTAATTTGAAGGAAATATTAATCTTTGCCACAGCTGAGACATGGCACGAGGCAGACTTCTTTGTATATATATGAACTGGTTACATTCCTGCACTATAAATTAAAAAAAGAAAAAAAAAAAGAACCAAAACCAGAATAAGAAGTTTTTCTGCCATTGCTTGAACTGCATGAAAGGGTTACATGTTGCTTATCTCTCTGCTCTGTTTTCAGACTGAACTGCTTGACCTCTCCACGGTGGATGTGATCTTGATCTCCAACTATCACTGCATGATGGCACTGCCCTACATCACAGAGTACACAGGGTTCACTGGCACAGTCTATGCCACCGAGCCCACTGTTCAAATTGGCAGGTGAAGAGCCCCTTAATGTTCTCTACTCCTCTTTCATCACTGCTCAGGAGAAGGTGTAAAGGACAACATGGGGAGAGCAGTGGTGTCTGATGTTCCCAAGAGGCTCTTAGGCAGGGGTTGAACTCCAGCCAAGCCCTTAGTGCTGCAAACTGTGTTAACTCAGTGTTTCCCAACCTCTGGAACCATTTGCCTTTAACTCTTGCAGCAGGTGCTTTGAGTTGAATCCAGGTAGTTGATGTGGGACAGTAGATCTGGAGTGGGCTGAGACACCTGGAGCAGCAATTGCCATATGGCCAACTTGGAACCCCATGGATTAGGGATTTCTCCTGCTCCTTTCTGCTCCCCTTAAGCAAAAGGAGTCTTTTCAATAAGGAAACTGGAACAGGTTGCCCAGAGGAGCTGTGGCTGCCCCTGAATCCCTGGAAGTGTCCAAGGCCAGGTTGGATGGGGTTTGGAGCAACCTGGGATAGTGGAAGGTGTCCCTGCCCAGGGCAGGGGGTTGGAACTCAGGAGCTTTAAGGTCCCTTCCAACCCAAACCATTCTAGGATTCTATGATTCCATATAACCACACTGTCCTCCACTCCATGAAAGGGAATCTAAGCTGACTTCCCCTCAAATATACTTGAGATACAAAAGCTCTGAACTGCAGAGAGAAGCGCTGAGAGAAACAGCAGCAACAGGAGATTGAAATAGAAAATTTAAGACCTCACTATGCACTCAAACCCATAATAGTCACCGAACTTGCCAGTCTGTTCTTACAAAATTCCCTTGTTGATTGTCAACACCAAACCCTGCAGGTTTGTCCCTTGGTGAGGCCTAACTGGCCTTGTGGTCTCTGCCTCCCTCATGCAGAGCAGCTGCATGTTCAGTGATTAGAACCCACATTAGGCCCTGCTGTCTGGACAACTCTGTAAGCACTTTAGGGCAGGAATCTCTGGCTGTTAATGGTCCTGTGCAAACTTCCCAGGCCAGAGTAATTCCCCCATTGTGTGAAAACAAACAGAAACTGAAGGCCCTTGTAGGGTCCAGAGTTGAAGATAACAGTCTTGTGGGAGAGTGTACTGGTGTGGTTCTCCCCATGCCAAGTAATTCCAGATGCCACTCTGCAGGTGAATCTGTGACTTCCTCCCTTCATGAGGAAACCTGCACTCAACTACAGATGCAGTGAAATCTGCACTGAGGATTTCTAATGCCTGACATATTTCTCTCTCTCAAATGTGCACTGGTAGAGGAGGAGAGTGCTTGGCTCCTCCAGGTGATAAACAGGCACCAGCTAACAAGCTTTCCTTGTGTCAGTAATGAAGAAATTGTCTTGCACTTGCCAAATAACCCATAACCCAGAGGGGCAGGTCCTGTGCTGTCACAGCGGGGCAGATGGAGTCGGGAACGCTCTGTGGAGGAACAGGGATGGTGTTGGTTGTTGGTAATCGCTGCGATGCCTCCGGGGGAAGAACCCTCTTTAAACCTGCCGGGCGGTGTCACAGTTTGGGGGGTGTTTTGGAAAGATTTGGGACAAAGCTCTCTCCTGTGTGAGAGGCTGCAGTGCTAATTTAGTCAAGATCACGATCCTCTTTTCAGGCTCCTCATGGAAGAACTGGTGAATTCCATTGAACGCGTGCCAAAGGCTCAGTCTGCCTCCATGTGGAAGAACAAGGAGGTGCAGAGGTAAGGAACAAGTCACTGGGAAAGTTGGCTCTCCTAAAACACCAGTCACAGTTTAGGATTCACTGGGATGATGGGTCAGCTCCCACCATTTGAGATTTCCAAGGAAAAGATTCACTTGAGTCAGTTCTTTCTTTAAATCATTTGCACACTGTTGGTCTTCCAGCCTCACAAGCTTGATTTAGTATAGATCCATGGTGGTGGATAAAACTAGTACATTTTTGTATTAACATCCTGAAAAGTTGCTGAAATTGGCAGGTTATTTAAATTTAATTATATTGTATTGGAATAATTTAAAATTATATTTCCATTCATGTTCGCTGAAATACTAAGAAAGTCAAGACACAGCTGTTGGAGGTAACAGAGCAGTGTTGCCTTTCTTCCCATCTTCTTTTACACCTGAACAGCAGAAGTGAGATTTTTGGCTTTCCAAAACTTCAAACCAAATCAAAATCTGCATAAAAAAGGTTGTTTGGAAACACCACGTCTATTATTCCAGCTCTTCATCGAAACAAGGTGCTCAAAATTGAGGGCTTCTGCATCCAACATTTTGCAAGCCTGTGGAATCTAAAAAAATATCCATACAGTTTACTAATTGCAGATAATGCTTTCCTTGGAAATAAAAACAATTTTAGGTGTACAACATGTTCCTTGGAGGAGATAGTTTTGTTTTTAGCACATTTTAAAGATAGAAAGTTGATTAGAAAGTTATTTTTAAAGGCTGCTTTGTGCATTTTTAATTGATCTCCCGTTTTCTACCACTAATCCTTAAGGTAGCTTGATTTAAAAGTTCCCTGAAAATTAATTATTTCATATGTTGTGGAAGTACTCTCGATATTTTCCAGTACCACAAAGCAAAGAAATGAAAAATCCCGATTGCCATGTTTTTTAGCTGTATGTTGTGTTCCCCCTGCTGAAGAGGGCAAGTCAAACTCGGGTGTAAAACAAAACCAAAGACAATGAAGTTTATCAGGATCCTCAGAATAGTGGGGTTTTTTTTAATTTTGGAGTTTGCTGGCCTGACCAGACCCACTCCTGCAGCTCCCGGGGCGTGGAGAGGGAGGACTGGAGCCGTTCTTCTCCTCGCACCGCGGCGTGTTTTGTATGCAGAGTTTAGAGGAGGGTCATATATCTTGGAGCTCATAGAATGTCACTTGCCTGGTGGTCGTATCTTAGCAAAAGTGCTGCCTGGCATTTTACATGCTGCTGACTATTCCAGAGGCAAGCACAGAGAGGGAATCTTTGTTCTGATCCAGCTGCTGGAGGAGGCTGCAGTCTTTTTTGGTTGAAGTAGTATTTAAAATACATTTTCCTCTCTTGTATTTCTGAGGAAGTACCCCAGAATTGATATCCTTCCTGGGTTCCACCACATAGCTGTTCTGAAGGGGTGCCAGGGGGGTACTGAACGGTTATTTAACAGAAATTTGTGTATCAGAAACTCTGCCATGAGGCTACAAACCAGTGTTGTCCAGAGACAAATCTGAATTCCCTTTCCACCTTTGCTCTGAGTTCCCCCCTTCACCTCGCTGTGCTTGTGTAACACAGAGCTCCCACCCACCCCAGAGGGCAAACAGGGACTTAATTAATGTTTGCAAAGTGTTTTGGGACTCCTGGTGACAAGAGTCAGGCAGGAGTGAATGGAAGTGATTATTAGAGCATGTGAGCAAAGCTCCCCTGCTCCACAAATCAGCACCTGGCTAATGGCACAGGCAGGGTTGGGCTGACATCCGTTAGTTAAGCAAATGTGATCCTTGAGGAATTGGGGTTTTTTTAATACTTGGCTGTTGCTAGGACAGAATACTTATTACTTCTGAGTGTAACTTGAATTTCTCAGCCTGATGAATCCCCATTACTGCTTTGCAGTTCAGCTGGTTCTACTCTGAACAGTTAGGATAGAACACAAAGTGTTATCATCTCCATTAGATAAAGCACTGGAGCATTTTAAATGCAAACACTGTATAAAATGTAATAAGTTCATTAGAGTGGTTTCCATTTTTCCATTATCAGATCCAGTCTGAACTAATAGCTTAGCCAGCTTTGTTGCCAGTGGGTTTTATTTGAGATGAGCTCTGTAGATGTCAACCAGGATATCTTTCACACTGATTGGGATTCAGGGGGCAAAGAGGAAGTTTGCCTTACGAAAGGCACTTTGTTGACTTCTTGTTTCATGCTTTCTTATATCTTTCTCTAAAATATCTGAAACAGGCTGTTTCCTGAGGCTGAATGGGGGACAAGTTCTGATCTAGTTTGGTGCTGCATCCTCCTCTCCCTTCAAACAACTCTCTCTTTTATGTCATATCTTAAATGTCACCCTTTGCATGGACCAGGAGGGACTGTCTGTGTGCAGATGCCCAGTTAAAAAAACAAACCTCTGAGTTTCTCCAGCCTAAATTTTGTGTCCCTGATGGTGCTGCTTCACAGAGCCCTCCTGCTTGTGGCTGTCCCGGCATCTGCCCACACACATCTGGTTGTTGGGAGGTGATTTGTAATGGGGTGTTGCCATGATTTTTGTAAAAAATACCCTCTGGTAACTGTACAGATTTTAAAAGTGGGTTTACAGATTTTAAAGGGTGAATCCTCAGACACCTGAGGGACCAGCACCTTGTTGTGTCTGTGCCACTTACCCAAATGAAACCACTGGAGACTGGTGCCCACTGGTCCCTGCCAGGGATCAGAGTATTTTTACAGCATAACCACAGAGTCAAGGCTGATAGGAACTTCCTTCAGTCACCAAGGACAATTCCCCACTTTCTCCATTACCTGGAGAAATATTCTCCTCTTCCCAGAAGAGAAGCTCCTGAAAGCATCCAACACTAAATGCCTCTTACGGTGGGTTAAAGGCTTTTACAGGCAATTTGCTTCAGTGCAGTGGTGGACAACTATCCACATTGTTTGGCCTTTTGTTGCTTGACTTCCCAAAAAAGACCTTGCAGGCTTTGTTTGTTTCCTGAAGCACAATGAGCTTTCAGCCAGCGTGTGCTGGAATTACAGTTATCGCTCCAGACCTGTGCAGTGGTCTTGGCAAGAGCTGCCCTTAATCCTTTCTTCAGTATCTTAAATTATGGAGGAGTTCACTGACCTAGTAGATATAACAATAAATTAAATTCCTTTAAACAAATTGATCAAAGAAACTTGACCAATTTCCATAAATCTTTGGAAATTGGTTTGAATTAGCCTTTGATTTAGCATTGGTTTAATATACAAAAAAAAAGAAATCCTATTCTTCTTACGCATTTGGCAGCTGTGCTGCTTCCTGCCTCAGTCCATGTTCCTAAGGAAGATTTATGTCCCAGGAGTTAGCCATCCCTCTTAGAGCCTGTGACATTATAGTTCACTTCTTCCCTTGACAACGCTGCCCAGCTCACTTGCAATGTCTGTGAGGGGCAGAATGGATGGATTTTACTTTGGTGTAAAACATCTTAAAGACTTCCGTGTAGGGGATTTCAAAGAGCTCTGCAGTGTCAGCTCGTGTATCCCTGCCAGTGCATTGGGGGGGGTGAAGGCAGGGAAGCTGAGCTGCAGGGACACGTGCTCTTGGAAGAGACCAGAGACAAAAATCAGAGCAAGGCCACCCCTGGTCATGGTCTGGTACCTGATTTTAATCAGAGCATTTTTTCAGATTGTTAGGATATTAGATTATTCACATGTTTTCAGATTATTAGGATGTGCAAAACAGACACTGATCCGAGATCTCAGTCATCTCTGCCAGTGCTGGTGGTGCATTTCACGTTGACATCTCATATTTCAGGGATGAAAACACCACAAGAGTTGTGAAAACACCTCAGTCACAGCTCCTTCTTTGATGCAAGGGCTGGATAGAACAGCAACGAAGAGCTGAAGGACAGCAGTCCTTGGGGTGGGGTGGAATGGGCTGCTCCTCAACAAGGAGCCCTGACTTTGAAGCACCAGGCATATTGAAAGGCAAAGGAGTGAAATCTAAGATCTGGAGAATAGAGAGGGGTGTAAAAAGTGCACCAGGCCATTCTGAAGACGTTGGTGTGTGCAGGTTGCTGCCGGCGCCGCTCAAGGACGCGGTGGAGGTGTCCATGTGGAGGAAGTGCTACACCATGCCAGAAGTGAATGCAGCCCTCAGTAAGATCCAGCTCGTGGGATATTCCCAGAAAATTGTGAGTACCTCTAAAGCTGCCCTCAGGTCAACACCAACAACTTGTCTCCCATCTTTTCCCTGGAAATGCCCTTCCTTTTCTCTTTCCCTTCCTGATCCTGTGTAAGATCTAGTTACTGTAGCCTGGGAAAGCAAGACTGGATTATGAGGTACGTCCCACAGTCTCTGCCTCCCAGGAAGGGTTCCTGTGTGGTGAAGTCAGGGAATATCCATTTGTTTCTCCTCTTCCTTGGGGAGGCCAATTTTAAGGCTGTGTACCTTCAAATTTGGAGTTGATGGCCGGCCCACTGAGAGCTGGGAGGATGCAGGGAATGGATGGATCCTCTCTGTAAAGCCACATCCCCCTCCTGAGTTACCGTATCTCACTTCAGGGAATCTTTTGAGTGCTTCAGCCTCCACTTTCTTCCCTGCTGTAAATTAGGGATTGTAAACAAAACCTAATGGTTCAACGTGAACTGCAGAAACTCCTTTCCCAGAGCTCCCAGATAACGCTCATTGTCTGTAATGTTGTTGACTGTAATCCAGGGTAGTTTCCAGAACGAACTGAACCAACAGTTCCGTAGCCTGCAGATCCCTTGTGGTTTGCAGGCAGCATGTGGGCCATGGTACCTGTTTGTGTTGCTCAGGGCCTTAAGAAACAAACAAATGGGTTAAAGTAAGTTGTGGCTCTTCAGTATCCATGGGTTGTTACTCTTCATCTTCAGCCACCCTCACAGTGCGGATGCACCTCCTAATTTTAACTCTGTGCATCTGAGCCAATCGTTCTTTTACAGTTACTGTGAAAAAAAGAACCAAAACACGTTTCATCTCCTCCCAAAGCTAACTTTTAAAATTGTAACCAGACTTTAGAGCCTTGGTTTACACTCTCTGAGGGATAGAGGCCCTGCCTTGTTCTGCAGGGCATCCAAATCTGTACTGAGATAGCAGAAAAATCATTACTATTGCAGGGATCAGGTGCTTGTTCTATTATTCAGTAACCAGAAAGCAGATCACATTAGGGAGGTGTATTTTCCTCTCTCCAAACAAAGGTAACACATGGCTGTGTGCAGGTTTCTAATGACACCTGGGAAGGAGACAACTGTCAGGCTGCTCCTGCTGAAACTAGAACGTGGATTGAGTTTGCAGGGTGGTGTTTCTAAATCACCAGTAGACAGCATCTAGAAAGAAGTAAAGTTAGAAAGTGGGTGAGTTTGAGGTTAAGTTTGTTTTCCACAGACAAAATTTGCAACCCAAGCAGAGTTTTTCATCAGTGGAAACGTGCTTGTCCTTCTTTCTCTCCTGCTGGCCAGTGCCAATTTAATTTGACTAAAGCAGGATAGAGTTTTCAAGATTTCAAGCCCCTACAAACTTTTTTAGTACAGCAAAGGGAGGCAGAGAACCAAGACTCTGGGTGATTCCTTCATTGTGAGGTATGGTTAAGTCTGAGCTCAGTTAGATGTCACAGGATTCACATGGAAAAGAGACTTGATGGAGGCTCTGCCTCAGTAAAAGCACCTGTCAGAGCGTGTGTCCTGTTAGACATGAGTAATTAATTCTCAGCTTCATAAAGGCTTTGAGTAGCAGAACTGCTTTTAAAATTCACATCACTGGTGATAAAATGACCTGTTTTGGGGCTCACCCAAGTTAATGTGTCTTGCTGTGTGTTTCAGGAGCTGTTTGGTGCCGTGCAGGTCACCCCCCTGAGCTCGGGCTACGCTCTTGGAAGTTCCAACTGGATCATCCAGTCACACTATGAAAAGGTTTCCTACGTTTCAGGATCTTCTCTACTTACAACACACCCTCAGGTACAGCCCCTGACTTCTGTTAGTCCTCTTTAGAAGGAAATGTCTTTGCTAAAAGCAAAAGAGGGGCTTCTTCTAGCTGGGATCAGGTTTAGGATAGAAGCCATCCTAAGGTAATTCTGTTATCAGTGGCTGGGCTTAGTGGGCATTGATAAGACACACCCTGGTAAGTGGCAGGTATCAATAGTTATGAGGGAAACATCACTAAAATCCTGTGTTATTGGTGATTTGATGTTCACTTACAGCTCTGAAATTCTCTTTAAACAGGAAATTTTCAGCAGATTTAAACAATAGAGCATTAGTGAATTTTTTTAAAATTCATATTTCACCAACGAGTCTTCTCAGACAGTTCACAGACTGCTGCTATATCACTTGTGAAACATCCTTCCTTGGGAGAAATGATGGCTAACTGCCTGCCAACTCTTCCACCCTGCTCTGCTAAGGGCAAAGTCTTTATAGTGCTGTAGATGTAATTTCCAGTAAATTAATTCTCTCCAGATCCATAAATTCTTAGTGCGAAGAATGGCTCCAAGTTTGCGGGGCTGTGTGCTTCAGAAGTTGTCAAAATAGTTAAAAGCATTATTAGCAGGAGGTATTTAAAAATAATTTTAGCAGATGTGTCAGATTGATGATCAGTAAGTGATTTCCCCCAAGGTGGGGATCTGCTGGAGTGCTTTGCTTCTGAGCATCCTCCACTTAAAAGCTTGTTCTCAGGAGCTGAGCAGCTGCAGTAGAGAAAGGATCCTTAATAGCCTGGCCATTCTTCAGCTGCACAAAATGTATCAGAGCCCCTAAAAAACCCCTTTTTCTCCTCAGCCTTGTTCCATCCTGGGTTGTGCTCTCCTATCCCCTCCTAGTGAAGGAGCAGCAATATTTGACAAGGTGTAAAAGGAATATTTCCGTGAGGAGAAACTTCTGTAAGAAGCAGTTTGGGAACTGAGAATGTTTTGCCTTTGCTGATGTGAAGTGGTGATTGAATTTATCAGGTCAGACTGGCCACGCTTCATCGTCTTCCAAAGGTGAACATTTCTCTGGAAACTCCTGGTAAAAGCCTTGTTTTTGTGGAAATTAACTCCCAGTGGAAGAGATTGAACTGCCTGGGAAGAGCACAGCCCATGAGCTGCGATTTGCACTCACTGCAACCCCCAGCAGAAGTGGCAGCACCAGGCAGGGCAGTTTGAACTTAAAAAGTGCAGGAGAAGGTGCTGGGAGCCTCCCAGAAACCTGAGGGACCTGCTCCAACAAGAGATGGAACCTGAATTATCCACTGCTGCCAGTGCTGCTTGTCCCACGTGCTTTCCAGAGCCTCATATTTTAGCATCCAGTCCCTTGCACTTTGCCTAATTTTACACTAACATGTAGTTTGAAGGAACGTTTTACCAGATAACGAAAACCGCATTCAGTTTGCACTTCTCCCATTATTTACCACATCACAGACGTTACCAGAGATCAGCACTGTCTTATATTTGCTCCCAGATGCTTTCTGAAGGCAGTGGGTCGTTTTTCTCATGGGCTTCATCCCCTGTGAACCCCAGCACAGGCTGCTCCAACGTGGATTCTGTAATAACCAGGGGTTTTTATGAGCTGCCAGCCAGCTCTTCATCCCTCTGCTGTGTGACAGGCGACATGGAACGATAACAACAATCTTGAGTGGCACAGAGTCAGAATTGTGTTCAGCACATCAGCGCTGTTTGTCTGACCTGTTTCTCCCCAGAAGGGTGGTGAGCAGTTCATCCTGAAATCCCCAGTTTTTGAGCAGTGTGCGACAACAGCCACTGCATTTTGTGTTAAAAGGGATACCCTTTAAGCATATCCAGGGCTTTTTGAACAGCGGTAAAACCTGAGCACTTTTCCAGCGAGCTGGGAGTTAGGCCTGGCACCATTAATTGTTCCCTTTTCTGTCTTCTGGCAGATGGTTTCTGTTGAAATTTTGCCTCCCCCTCTCCTGAGGCTCAAATTGACATCGTTGCCACTGAAGTGGAGAACAGGAGTTGACAGCACAGGTTCAGACGTGTCACTAAAAGCTTTTTAAGACATATTCTTTACATTAACCCACGAAAATCAATGCAGGCCCTCTCAGTGCAATGGCATGTGAAATTATGTGGATCTAATATGGCATAATCATTATGTACATTATCACAGGCACATTCCATATTACTTTTTATTGCATTATTGGCATTTCATTTTCACGGACACACTACAGAGAGTCAGAGATTGGGATAAATCTCACGTGTCAGGTCTGATCCTACCAGGGGGTGCACAGTGTAAACTTCTGTCAAAGTTGATGTGAAATTCCCCTGCTTGTTTAACGGAGCAAGGTCCTTCTCAACTGCTTCAGAATGGCTCTTGGAACTGTAATCACGGGAATTAACCTCACAGTGGTCTTCAAGGTTCAGTAGAGGACATTTCTTCATCAGTCTCTTCTGGCAGAAATCTTTCCTGGTTGGTGAGGCTGCAGTGCAGAGAAATGGGTTTGCATTTTCATGCTGCTTTCAGAAAATACCAGTCTAAAGCATGTTAGTTAATAGACCTTCAGTGAAAAAAGGGTGAAGCTTTTGGACTTTGATGATCCTTGGGCTTTCCTTCCAAGTCAGGGTAGTCTATTGTGCCATGATCCTATGGTTCAGATTCGTACCCAAAACTGAGAGCCTCAAGCCCAGAGGCCTTTGCTGATCTCACCTCGTCCCAAGAGAATCCACTGAAGGGTTGAGGGAAATGGTGCTGCCCCTGTAGAGCCCTGGAAATCAGGCCTGGATTTGCAAAGGGAAGTAAGCTGGAAACAAGAGCAGCCAGAGCTCAGAATGCACGTGTCACACCTTCCTGACTCACTGCCACATCCTCAGCAAATTATGGCCTTCTCAGTGCTCAGCTCCCGAGGCCATGAACTGATTAGACTACAGGGAATACTTTGGGATGGATCCAGTTCCAATTCCGCTGTTTGTTTGGGCTCTGGGATGCAGGTGACCAGTTGTCCGTGTTTTTATTAACTCCAGTTGGGTTTCCACAGATGGAGGAACTTTAAGTTTGAGGTGTTTGTCACTGTATCTATTCTGTCCTGCCCAGAGAAACCCTGTGTTATAAGCTGCCATTCCTCAGGTTGTTTCCCTGTGCTCTGTTCCAGCCCATGGACCAGGCTTCTCTTAAAAACAGTGACGTTCTCATCCTGACGGGCCTGACCCAAATCCCTACCGCCAACCCGGATGGAATGGTGGGAGAGTTCTGCAGCAACTTGGGTAGGTCACACAGAGAAATCCTCTGCCTGTTTTATCATCTTATTCATGGCTTTGGGTGGGAAATGATTCTGAGATTCCTGGAATTGAGTAAGTTGTCCAGCTATAGCTGCTGGCATAAAACTACCTGTTTGGATTTTACGAGGTGCTCCTGATGTCATTAATGCAGTAAGTGCTGGGAGAGACACAAGTTGTACCTAAAATGTTTTGGAATGGAACAGGTATAATGAGATTTAATCATCTGCTGCTCCTGGTTTGCTAAGTGTGTCACTTGGCTGCCAACAGGCTACGTGTGGCCTGGGCTTTGGATATTGTTCCCAGCTGAAATATTACTATTTCCTTCCTGTATAGCAGCCAGTGTGAAAATCTTTACATGCTTTTTTATGACTTTCAGTTTTGAAAACAAGCACATCTGCTTCCCTTCTTACACCTGATTTTTAAATATATCAAAAGCAAACAGCACAATCTCTGTTTAAAAAAAAAAACCTACCAAGATATATTTATAGACCCCCCAAAAATATAAAACCTAATCAGATGCTTTCACAGCTGGAAAAGCTGGTAATTGCAAAGCTGTGATATCAGTGTGAATGACAGCATTTTACAGCCTGTTTGGAATGTCACATCCAGTGCTGTTCTCTCCTTTTCTCCCCTTCCCCCACCTCAGTTCCTCTTGCGCTCTCACCCTTCTTCCATCAAACCACTTTCTCGTGTCTGCCCTGATGGATGTTGCCCGAGATCTTCCCTTCATTTTAAATTCCCCACTTTTTACAAGGAAAACTAAAAGGCTTGTGGAGGGAGGAGTCCTTACAGAGGTTACCAAAAAGCATGGCAAGACTAAATCAGACTGAATTCCTGGTTTGGTGGAAGGTTCCCTGCCCGTGGCAAGGGGTTGGAACTGTGTGATCTTTGATGTCCCTTCCAGACCAAACCATTCAATAATCCTCTTAATGAAGCATGTTTTGGTGTTTTCTAAGAGTGAGGATCGAGAGTTTTACCAGAGATCCTTCTGCCAACATCCTGGCTCCAACAGGATCCATGAGCAGATACCTGGAGAAGAGTAGAACAGAGTGAGATTAAAGGATACTTTCATAACCTTCAAGTGCTTTTATTTCAGGAATTTCCTGAATCTGACATGGCTTTTGTGTTGTTAGTGAAGTTCAGTGGATTTGTTCCACGTCCCCTCAAAGCTGTGTTAACTCCTAACACCTGTGACTTCCTTTCCTAAGTTCTGTGTGTTCCACCTGTGTTTTCATTGTTTTTAAGCGCTGTTGGTGATTTTAAAGCCCTGTGATCAGCTTTGGTGACCTTGCTGTGGTAGATCCAGATGTTGCTGCCCTTCTCTGTCCCTCCTGGACCTTTGGGGGGGGTGTCATAGTGGCATGATTACCAAATCATTGCTAATTAAGATGCTTTTACAAATTAAAGTCTTAGATGTGAAGTTTGGCCACAGCCAAATCTGGTTGACAGAAACACTCTGAACTATTTTAAGGGGTTTGCAGAAGGTCTTCAAGCTTGTTGTCTTTAATGAGACAAACTCAGAGAAATGAGACAATCATTAAAAACCAAAGGAAACTCTGTGCTTAAAACAATACCATTGGAAGAATCTGAAATTGGAGTTGTGTTAGCCAAAAAACAGCAACCTGAAGAAATTAAGTAATTCTGTGTTAGTACAGTGTTTGCAGGATACCAGCAGCAGTTACATATCGACCCAACATCAGAAGAAAACAGGGAGTCAGTTTTCTTTGACACTTGTAAAAAAAGTGAAAAAAGCAGTGGGTTACTAGGAAAAACAAGAGTAGGCGAACTGAGCACAGTAGTTTTCATCTGTGTTTCCCATTTCCAAAATGTTCAGGGGAGTCCAGAAGCAGCTGAGAATTCACTTGGTGAAAGGTCTGAAGCAGACCAGAACTCACCAAAAACGTGTGTGATGAGGTAACAGCACGTTGGTGAGAAGGGTCCCGAAGCACAGAAATGGAAGTGTGAAAATCTTGCCCCTTGATCTCAGTTCTCCTCCCAGCATGTGGCGTTGTACAGGCTGATTCCCATGATTCCCAGGTCACATCCATGATTTCCTCTCCACATGGTGTGTGCAGCACTGAAGCCACGCCTTGTCCCATCTCCAAATCCCTCTCAGCTTACCCCAAACCCCTCTTTCCCATGCTCAGCACCAACATTCTGCAGCTCAAGGAGAGCAGTTGCATTTTCTCATTGCCTTGGGCATCATCAGAAAACTGTCTGTGGGGACAGTCTGGGACATTTGGTGTGAGTGTGTGTTTAAATAAAGCAGGAAAAAAAGCACAGTTTGCTTTTTAGGTGCCAACTTGACCTTGTGGTGGCAGCTGTTGGAAAAGCAAGGATCTCTTTGGGAGTTGTGAATTGAACAACTTGTGATGGAGCCACTGAAGGAGACTAAATTTGAAATGCCAAGATTAATATACAGCTTTTTATCAAGAGGGTGCATCCATCATTCCCAGAGATAAATTGGGCTTTAAACAGCTTTCAAATAGACGTGTCCTCTTACTGACAACTCCAGAAAGTTGTTGTAGTGGTGCAGGGTGCCAGATTGGACCTGCTGCTTGCTTGGAAGGCAGTATGCTTGGAAAGGTTTTCATCCCTTAGGAGGAATAGGAAATATTCACCAGGCCAGTTTCAAGGGTGCATCCTGTGCCACTGGGAACATGGGATTTGTTGGGACAGCAGCCCTGGGTCCCTGGCCTGGTGGGCAGCTGGCTGGAAGAGTGCCCCACTCCCTGGATTGGGATTTCATATTCCTGATGTTATTTCCTGTGTGGCCTCAGGAATCCTGAACTTCTGCTGGTCTTCTCCAGAAGAGGCTTGAGGTACCCAGAGTGGGGAGGGAGAGCTGTGAGGAATTCAGGCTGTGTGGGGTTTGCATGGCCAGGGTCTGGTAGCTGGGGGGGCTGCAGGGGTGGCTTCTGTGAGGAGCTGCCAGAAGCTTTCCTGAGTCCAGCAGAGCTAATTCCAGCTCCAGGATGGACCCACCACTGGCCAAGGCTGAGCTCATCAGTGATGGTGGTGGAGCCTCTGGGGTGACAGAGTTCAGAACAGGAAAGAAGTTGCTGTGCAGGAGCAGTTTCAGCCAGGGAAGAGGAGAGTGAGGATATGTGAGAGGAACAGCCCTGCAGACCCCCAGTCAGTGCAGCAGGAGGGGCAGGGGGTGCTCCAGGGTCCCCTGCAGCCCATGGAGAGTCAGCTGTGCCCCTGCAGCCCAGGGAGGTCCATGGGGGAGCAAAGATCCATCTGCAGCCCCTGGAGATCCCACACCAGAGCAAGGGGATGCCTGAAGGAGGCTGTGACCTGTGGGAAGCCCAGGCTGGAGCAGCTCCTGGCAGGACCTGTGTCCCCATGGAGAGAGGAACCCACAATGGAATAGGTTTGCTGGCAGGACTTGGGACCCCACAGGGACCCCACACTGGAGCAGCCTGTTCCTGAGAGACTGACCCCATGGAAAGGGACCCACACTGGAGCAGCCTGTTCCTCAAGGACTGACCCCATGGAAAGGGACCCACACTGGAGCAGCCTGTTCCTCAAGGACTGACCCCATGGAAAGGGACCCACACTGGAACAGGCTGTTCCTCAAGGACTGACTCCATGGAAAGGGAACCACTCTGGAGCAGGTCAGGAAGAACTGCAACCCATGGGAAGGGCTCACACTGGAGAAGCTCCTGGAGGACTGGCTCCCGTGGGAAGGATCCCACACTGGAGCAGGGAAGAGTGTGAGGAGCCCTCCCCTGAGGAGGAAGGAGCAGCGGAGGCAAGATGTGATGAACTGACCACAGTCCCCATTCCCTGCACCACTGGTGGGGAGCAGATGGAGAAATCAGAATTGATGTTGAGCCCAGGAAGAAGAGAGGGGTTGGGGGAAGGTGTTTCTGATTTGATTTGTAGTAGACTAATTTCCCCAAGTCAAGTCCATTTTGCCTACCATGGCAATCAGTGACCGATCCCTCCCTGTCTTTAACTCTTCCCCGCAAGCCTTTTGTTCCATTTTCTCCAGCCTGGGTCAACCCACCACAAAGGAATGAAATTCACATTTTTTTTGTGGCCTGGACACATTCTTTAACCTGCACTCTGATCCCAGCTGGTGTGTGCAGCATTCCTGCTGCTCTGGCTGGGGGTGCTTTCCTTTGCTCTCTGCAGAATTTTTGGGTGTGTAAACGACACAAGCAAGTTCTGGTCCTTGAGCCAGAGCCTTGACTCCCACCCCCAGATGGCTTTGAAAATGTTGTTCTTAATCTCCTCATTCCTGCCTTCACATCCTGTTTGCAGCTGGGATGGTTTAGACTTACCCATAATGTCACACATTGCTGGCCTGTTTGGTGGCATCCCCAGTTCTAGACAAATGTGAAGTATTACCACTCATATTCACAAATATTTTGATGGTATGGTTTGTTTGGGACCTGGAGAAATAATTCCACTGCACTGCAGTTGTGTTATAAGTGATATAAAAGGTGCTTTTGACCACCTGCATGTCATAGGCACTGACTGCTCCAAGGAATAAAGCACTGGAAAGATCCCACTAAAGTCTTTGGATTTACCTAGACTCCATCAAATTTTCAAACATTCAGCCACAGAAGTCTGCCCTGAGCATGTAGGTAGGGCAAAAAGATCTTTAATGTGCTAAATTCATCCCCCAGAGCTTGTCAAGGAATTGAAGTCAGGGAAGTGATCATACTGGGATGTAATACCTGTGTTTTCAGGCTCTTCCAGAGCTTTTTGTGGAATGTTTAATGCATGATGTTACTGCTGCTGCACTGCAGTTAACAGCTGTAGGTGAAATCCTAGAGAGGCACATCCACATCACATCCACAGGTGAAATCCTAGAGAAGCAGGAATTGCTCAGTGAGCTGGACAAAGTATTTCCCCTCTCCCATAAAGAAATTCTGGGAAATGTGTAATTCCTTCTTCCAAAGGAACACGCTGTTTGCTCAGTGCTTGCTTTTGCTGTCATGCTCAGATCTGCCTAAATTATGGAGTAAACCTATTTTTCTTTACCTTTTCCTCATTTTTTTCCTCTCCCATGCTGTCTGCAAGTTTTAAATTGTTCTGGTTACGTGGAAAGGACGGAAATACTTAGTTTTTAAAAAGGAGGAAGACTCCATCACCCATTTCTGCCTGAAATAGCCACATTTTCAGCCTTCCACCTGAAAACTGAGCACAGAACAGTTCCCCACGTGTTGTGCTTTTGGTTGAGCTGCTGTCCTTCCCCTCTGGTGGACAGCAGATAGCTGGGGAGGGTTTATTTGGGTGGGGAGGTGGTTTGTGTCCCTCATTTATCCTCCTGTGCCGGTGCAAGGCCGCCCTCTCCTGTCAGGAGTTTTCCATGTGCTCAGGCTGTAGATGGAGTTCTAAGCCTGGAGGAGGCAGTAAATAAATGTAATTAATGATCAGAATTGTTCATCTCAATTCATAATGTGCTTCTTTATATGTAATACTTGGATTAAAGTATTCAGAAGTTTGAGTTTGAACCCCATTCATTGTTTTTTGTCATTCTTCTCTCCCGCAGCAATGACTGTCCGGAACGGAGGGAACGTGCTGGTTCCCTGTTATCCCTCTGGAGTGATCTACGACCTGCTGGAGTGCCTGTACCAGTACATTGACTCTGCAGGGCTCTCCAATGTCCCTTTTTATTTCATCTCACCTGTTGCCAACAGCTCCCTGGAGTTCTCCCAGATCTTTGCCGAGTGGTAGGTGTCCAGGGGCTGCTCCACCAGCCCCACTTCTCACCCTCAGCCCTGGGGAATTGTTCTCTCTGCCTGACATGTCCTAATTTACACTTGATTAGAATTGTGGAGGCGTTTCTGGAGTCACAGGGGTGGGGAGTATAAGTAGATGTTCTCTAATTAGGGAAGGATCATTTCCTATAGAATGTCCACACTCAAATAATCTCTGCTTTTTGGTGCTTGCACTGATCAAATGATGTTCCTGACTTGAAGGAGTTTTAGCTGTGCCTGTTTCCATGTCTTATCCCCCCAAAACTCTACCATGGTGTCCCTGTGTAAGCAAAATAGATTTTTCAGGCTTGACTTTGCTGAGTCAGCAGTGAATTTTCATGGCAAAAATAAAAAAAGAGGCAGGAATATCCTGGGCTGGATGAGGCAGAGCACTCAGGTCAGGAGAGGGGATTCTGCTCTGCTCAGCCCTGCTGAGACCACCACAGAGAGTGTTCACTCTTGTTCTGGGCTCCCCAGTACAAGAAGGATGTGGGATTACTGGAGCAAGGCCAGCACAGGGACACAGAGATGAGGAGCCTGGAGAGCAGAAGGCCCAGGAGGATCTTATCCACGTGTAGAAACACCTGAAGGGAAGAAATAAGGATGAGGGATCAGACTCTCCTCAGCAGGGCCCACTGACAGAACAAGAGGCACAAATTGAAACGTGAAATTCCAACAAGGTGATGGCTTAAACTGCCAGAGGACAAGGTTAGATGGGATATTGGGAAGGAATTCTTTACTAAAAGGTGGGGAGGCCCTGGCACAGGTTGCCCAGAGCAGATGTGGCTGCCCCTGGACCCCTGGAAGTACCCAAGGCCAGGTTGGAGCAATCTGGGCTGGTGGAAGGTGTCCCTGCCCATGGCAGGGGGTTGAAACAAGATGAGCCTTAAGGCCCCTTCCATCCCAAACCATTCCATGGTTCTGTGATCCCGTGGAACACTGCAACAGCTTGTGCAGAGAGGGCATGGAGATTTTCTGTGGAGACACCAAAACCCAACTGGACACAGTCCTGGCTGACCTGCTGTACGTGGGAATGCCTGAGCAGGGGGTTGGGCTGAATCCCAAGAGATCCCTTCCAGCCTCAACCATTCTGTGATTCTGAGCCTTGGAGAGGAGAGCCCAACCACCTGGAACTCTTTCCAAATTCTTACAAATGGAGACATGCTCTGGATTATTAGTTAGGTAGCTGTTCCTTCCTTCCTTCCTCTCCAGATATTTTAAGTCTGGAGGCCCTGGAAATCTTGTGTGATTTGGTCCCTCAGTAGAACTGTAAAGAGGATTGAAATCTGGTGAATTTACGTGGAATGGAGGCAGAGATACAACCATCTGTAAAACAGAGGTTTGGGGCAGAGCTGGAGTTGATATTCAGGGATTCCAGCCTTTAGTTCTGCTCTTTAGTCAGCTGAAGAAAATGTCCTGCTCTTAATACCTCTCAGACTTTATCAAAATTAGTTTGACCCAGGCTTATTGCTTTTCTAATAAAGCGAAAGTATGAGGCAGGCAGTGCTTCCCAGAAAAAGCCACCAGGACAGTGTCACTGCAGGTAATTGTCACCCAGACCTCTGACAAACAGCTTGTGGAATAGGATGAATCAGGAGGCTGGACAGAGCTCATCAACAGCTCTCAATATCTGTGTTTTAAAGATAAAGGATGTAAAATAGCAGGTCCCTGTGAGTGTCAAGCCGTGGTCAGAGGCATTTTAACAGCACTGCAGCTGCAAAAATAAAATGCACAGGAGAATTAGGTCATAATGAACCAAAGGACCAAGTCACTAATGAGAAGTGGGGTGAGGCAAGTGGAATTTTTCCATGGACAGATGATTTGGCTTTGCAAGAACTGCTGAGGTCTGGACTAGGAAACGGGGATACTGAGTTACAGATTTGCCTTCAGCAGCAAAGGATCTGTTACATGTTGTGTACAGAATTACCTTCAGCTGTCTCACACCTTCTCTGCACGATCTCACTGTGATTGAGTTGTTGTTCCGTGTGGGTGTTGATCCTCTAAACTAGAAAGACTGGAAGCAACAAAACAAATCAGTGATTTTGCACCTGATGCCAGAAATCCAACGGTGGTTTTCTCAAAAAAAAAAAACCAACAAAAAAGTGTGTCAGTAGATGGCAGCAGATGCTGCAGGATGTTCTGCACCTCTCACCCAGCTGGTTCCCTTTGCTTTCACAGGTTGTGTCATAACAAACAAACGAAGGTGTATCTTCCAGAACCTCCTTTTCCCCATGCTGAGGTAAGTGAACCGTGGTCTTGTTTCGTGTCTGGATCACAGTCCTGTGTGGTGGTTGTTTTTTGGGTGAATCCTTGCACAGCTCCTTGAGTTTTGTGTCGTTATTCACACAAGTGGTTTTCCTTTTCCTTTGCTTTCTGTGATGAATTTGGAAATGTGAGGGAGGAGGGAATGATGGTGTTCCCTCAACTCCAAAATTCCCGTCTTTATTTCAGTATCTCACACATGGTTCACTCTTTCCCCCTCAGAATGTGATCCGTGGTTGGATGTTTGCTCTTACCCCACTGCAACCACGAGTGTTCCCAGTGTCCAAGCAGTTCATTTCAAAGCCCAAAACTGAGAGCTTGTTACCAGAGGCAGCTTAGTCATCCCAGATCCTGCCTCCCTGGAACAGGCACCATGTTTGCTGCAGGAGAAACAGTGCCTTGGAAGAGAGTTTTTATATAAAAAATTAAAGCTTGCAGCATGGGGTGCTGTCATGGGCAGTTTTAAATGGAATTACTTGAGCATGGCAGTGAAGCAAAGAGGAACAAGGTTCCTGCCTTTGGAGGATCTTCCCTGCAACAAAACAAGAACTTGAGGGGAGGTTTTATCCCAACCAGACGTTAAATAAATGTGGGGGAACTCGTGCCCTCAGAGTTACCTCACATATCAAGGAAGGAAATTCTCTGCTGGGAACAGGCAGTTTTCCCTCTGAAGTAAATGAGAGGCAGGTTGGGAAAAGAAGAAACAGGACAGAGAAATGATTTTAGTTAAATCCTACTCCATTTGGGGCATGCAGAAAACTCTCTCTTTGGTCCAGACTGTTTCATGAGATATCCAGGGTGGTCACTGCAGATTTAAGAGCCCAGAAATTAAATCCTTTTACAGACATGTTTGGGTTTGTTTTTTTTTTTCCCCATCTGAAATGTCTCATCCAGGGATTTGTTCTGGAAATTGCCGTTACCCATCATATCTATCATCTGTAGGTGCTTCAAAGGCGTTGTTGGAAGTAGGATCTGACCAGGAGCCCTCACTCTTTCCAGATGCTTGAACGTATTTCAAGCAGGATGTGCAGTGAATTATGGATAATCTGTTACCAGAAATAATGTGGACTGCAGGGCAAGCCACCTGCTCACCACTTATTTTCTAACCAAAAAAATTCATTCCCACTGATAAATCAATTCCAAAGGCTGATCCCTGAGAACAAGTCTCTTTTCCCCTCCGTCTCTGCTTTCTGGGGCGTCCTTGTTGTCCCACAGTGTCATTGCTTTCACTGACAGCCCATATTCTAGTTCACAGTGTGCTCTGGAACTGGCAGATTGAAGTGAAAACCCATCCAAAAAAAAGAGAAGCCAAACATGCAGCTGTCACAGACTGAATTAATTAACCCATCTTATACGATGGCCCTTTGTGTTTATAGAGTGGTAACGGTGTCCTCTCATTCTTAGGATGTTTGATGTTCTCCAGAGGCCCGTTGATGATGAGATTTTTAACCAAATTATTGTGTAGCTGTTGAAACAGCTTTTGCAAAAACTGCTCTGTGCTTCAGGTGGAGATCAAGGTGATTATGCAGGAAAGGGCCTCCCAGCAGGGGATCCCAGATCAGCTTAGGGACCATCCACAAGATGTCCATGTCAGGGCCCCACTGCTCAGCACATGCCTTGGATTCCTTGTTCAGTCTGCAAAACCTTGCAGCTGACGCTGTGTGTGTACCTCACACAGTATAAAACATCTATATAACCACTTTTCCTGTGGCTCCACAACCTCCCAGTTGGGAGCTTTGCGTACTGGCACTTCAGGGGGTTTTTAATGAGCATGAGAAGCAGACAGTGAGTGATGGTTTCTACTGGACAGGTTGTTAGTGGGGAATTGCTTTACTTTTTCTCAAAGTACTGGTGGGTTGTGCAGTGTAACCTGCACAGAAATTGGCCATCATGAAAGGATGTGCTTTAACTGCTCAGTTGTTGGAGGAAAATAGGGAATTACTCAGACATGTCTCTTAGTTCTTAGGAAGCATTAATAACATGCCTGGCATGATAGATCAGAGAGGGACAGGCCAGGAAATGGGTTTCTAATTATCTCCAGAACAAGCCCAGCCCAGCACAATGCTGGTCCTGAAATTTGATGTTCCTGTTTAGTTGTATAAACAGCAAGATTTAAAAGCAAACAAGGCAAAAATTCCCCCAGATCCTTGTTGTGGTCTCTTGCAGCAGTGAATTCCAGCATAGTATAACAGAATAATTACTTCCTTTAATCAGCTGGGATTGTGTTTGGCATTTCACTTAACTATCCCTTTATTATTGTCACAAGAGGATAAATAAAAGCATCCTCATTGTCTCTACAATTGCTATTTTTATTTCTCCTCGCTCTCTGCACTGAGTTGTTTGAAGCTTTTTCCTTCTCTTTGCATGGAAATTTTCCAGGTTTATGGTTCCTGTTGCGTGTTTTGAGCTCATTCCTTGCTCTGCTGTGCTGAATAAAACCAGACACGTGTTCAGCTCTGCAGAGGACCCAAAACACTTCTCCCTTCTTGTTAGTCCCACTTCAGTGTAGTAGCAGGTGCTCGTCCATCTCCTACATGATCACTGGTGCAGTTTTTGAGGTAGAAATTTGGTTCCCAACATCCAGACTGAATGAGCAGGGAATACACTTTGCCTCTGAGCAAGAAATGGGGGTTAAAGTGCTTCTGGATTTGGATATCAGTTCCTGCTGAAATTAGTCTTAATGGAGTGCCCAGATTCTTGCACAGGCTGCTGAAGTCCCACCTGCGGCCTTTTAGCAGTGCACAAACCAAAACAAAAGCTGCTTTTTAAAGGCATTTCTGAGGGAAGAGTTGCTGTGACTCTGTTGGAGGGACTTGGGATATGGGTCAGGACTCCTGTAAATCCCAGCCAGACATTTCCCAGGGGGAAAACCAGGCAAGTGGAGGAACAGTTGGGGAAGGGATGGGTGGCTCTGTGAGTGGCTCTGCCCTGTGCTGGAACAGAAGTGGAAATGCAGTTTTTCACCAGCATTTACTGTGATGGGGAAGGGAGGAGAAGGAGCCCAGGCTGGGAAAAGGTTGGAAGCTGCTGCAAAGTTAAAAAAAAATGGAGATCCCAAATGTTTGTGGGTACAGCAGGCTGGGGGGGGAGGCTTTCACTTCCAAGCCCCTGTGTCAGTTATATCCAAGGATCCCCGGTACAAATAGGCTCAGGTTTAAGCTCCACAACGCCTTGATGAAGTTCTCTGGACCACAGATAAATAATTTGTTCTGTTTAGAAACGTTATTCTGCTATTCCAGAACCAACTTGTGGCGTTTTCTCAAATTCCATGTGGGAATGTCGCGTCCTAACGGGGGCACAGCTGAGGAATTAGCCACTCCCTGGCCATTTTACCAGGAACCATGGATTGTGCCCTCTGCACCATCCTTTTTTCTGACTATAAATTAGTGGCTGAATTGTTCCCATGAGGCAAAATGAGGAGCTTCCACTCCTTTTCCTCTCCGGTCGATCTTTGCACGGACAATTTCAGGCTCTGAGATAAGTGACTCCAGACTTCTGTAAATGTCTGCAACACTAAAATTTGAGAGGTAATTTATATTGATCAGCATTTGCCAGTGGAGGAAGAATTTGGATTTACTGTGCTCTTATTAAGGATTCCGTGAGCAACATCTAAGAGAAATGGCTGCAAAAAAATCCTTTTTTTTCTGACTCAAAGACGAGCCAGAGTGGGAGTAATATCGATTCTGTGGTCTTAAATACCAGCATTTTTCTTCCTCTTCAGCTTTGATTCCCTCCTCCATAGTCCAGTTCCTCTGTAACACATTTCAATAAATACCTGGAGTCAGGTGATTGTGTAGTATTATAGTTTGCTTTATAGTTCTATGGAGAATTGTAATATGAATAATTGTTATATAGGAGTTGGGCTCAATGATCCTTGTGGGTCCCTTCCCACTCTGGATATTCTGAGATAGAATTAGGCCCCTGTTAGTGTTGATTTTATGGAGGGAGTGAGGGAGGTAAAATAATAACTGTATCATTCCCTGATAGGAACCACATCTGTTCCAAATTCTGGCTACAGAGCACACACACACACAGTAAATAGCAGCATGTTTTGGCTCACTTCAACAAAGGGTACACAAAGGCTCTGGAGATTTATCCTGTTTATAGCAGCAGTTGCTGACCCTGTAAATCAAGTCCACAGCTTTAAAGGAAAGCAGAACCATTTGGGATTTTCAGAAAAAAGCACAGCTCTCATTCTTGATTCAGTGCTTTTACCAGCCTCTGTCTCTTAAGCTCTCAGTCAACAGTGGTTCTTTCTGAGTGTTGCTCCTGGTTTGCAGCTTGTGGAAATCCTGGCTGGCTCCTTGCTTTTGGCCCAGGTTGGAGATCTGACCATGGCTGTTGTCGTTACACAGCCCATCTCATCTGCACATATAAAAAAACCCTGTACAAATCGTTACAAATTCAGTCCCCTTAATGATTTGTGAATTTCTTGTTGGGCCTGTGCTGCATTTCAGCCTTGTATATTTTTTGATGGGGTAATTAGGGAAGACTTTGCTGTAGAAACACTAAAATCCACCAGCTGCTTTATCACTGGACTGGACAGAGCATCTCCAAAGTTGGTTTTGGAGCCTTTCAGCCCTGCTCTGCCCACCTGTGAGAGCCAGGGATTGGGAGCTAAACTGTGGAGCTTGACTGGACTTCTCAGGGAAGATCTCTCAAGATAAAAAGGAAAGATAAAGAAATAAAATCATCACCAATGAGGCCCTGAAAACTGGATTAGAGACCCCGTGTCTCTCTTCCAAAGTGATAGGAGGGGATTTGAAGCTTCCATAATGCTTTGAAGAGAATCCAGCTTTTATGTTGCTAAGCAGTGAACATTTGTGTAGGTACAGCAGGAAAATAAGCTGTTCAGTGCTTTTGTACGTGGAGTGCTGCTCTCACATCTTCACAAAGATTTGAATGCTGCACACAAATATGTATCATTTTGAAGGGGCCTGTGAAAGAGGAAGAACACTTTGTGATTATCCAGGAGGGTGTTACATAAATAGTGGCTGTAGAAATGTCTTTCATTTCTCTGCCTGTCCCTGGCACAGTTTTGCCCTGGAATGTCACATATCCTGTTTAATATTTGAAGTTACAAATTGTCCCCCTTCTCCCAGTTTACCCAAATTAAACTGCTTTTGCAACTTCAATTTTAAGACTTTTGTCTTCCCCCCCCCCAAAAAAAAAACCCAAACCACAGAAAAGCTTCTTGGGGTCGTTTCCTACGAGATCATTTAAATGCTGGGATTTTTATGGATTCCAATTTGGTTGGCCCATTGTCTGCTGAGCTGCAGTTTGTGTTACTGAAGCTAAGTTTAGATTCTAAATCCTGCCTGCCAGATGTGTTAATCAGAAATCTTTACCAGCCTTAATTGCAGGAATGTTTTTGAGCTTCAGTGCATATCAACTGCCAGAGCAGTTGCTGGATGGTTTTTTTTCCCCAATCTCCCCCTTGAACTTTAAATAGGAATTAGATATTACTTATAAACTGCAGAGAACTGTAGTCCCCTTTCTACATCCTCCATGATCCATGGAAATCACAGGCTGTGTCCAGCTACAGAATGGTGTGATAACCATGAGTTCTGGAGTGCTTTGTGGTGCAGAAGTTGATAAGAAACTTGGAGAAGCATCAGAATTCCCAGTTTCCCTTCATTTCCAAGTAGGCACATTATCCTGAGTTAGATCTGCCATGGTAAGAAGTAACACAGAACAAGAGCAAATGGCCTTAAGCTGAAGGAGGGAATGTTTAGATGGGACATTGGGAAGGAATTCTTGGCTAGAAGGGTGGGAAGGCCCTGGCACAGGTTGCCCAGAGAAGCTGTGGCTGCCCCTGGATCCCTGCAAGTGTCCAAGGCCAGGTTGGAGCAACCTGGGCTAGTGGAAGGTGTCCCTGCCCATGGCAGGGGGGTGGAACTGGATGAGCTTTGAGGTCCTTTCCAACCCAAACCATTCTGGGATTCCATGACCATTCCATTTCCAACCTCCTTTAAGAACTGGCTCCCAAAGGAAGCCCCATTCCCCCCATTCCCACTCTCTGTGTCTGTTCTCAGTCGCCCAGTGTGTGATTTCCTGGGTTAAATTACATGCCTTTTAAGAAAACTGTATTTACACTTATTTTCAGGCTGGAGATGGAAGCATAAACCTGCCAAGAAGAAAACCCTTCCAAATATTGCCTGAAAGTGCTTCCCAGGCTGGTTTATTAAATTGCTTTTAAGTTCCACCTTGTTTTGCAGATTAGAAAACAGCAGCAGGAGAAATAAAGCAAAACTCTTTGAGAAATGCCTTGATAAATAAACTCCATCTCAGTAAAGAAACCTGTTCCACCTGCAGAGCTGACTGCACTGTTTGCAAGGCATCTTCTTGCTCCTAATTCATTTTTATCACTATTTTCAGAGATAGTTAAGGAAGGGCAAGCCAATCTGTTCTTTTTCAGCAGATTTGACTTTGTGGGAACCCTTTAGACCAGCGAAGCTCATGGCAAACATCCTGCTGAAGGCACAAGTGCCTGGTACTGCTGTGATGGAAGAAAAGCAGGTTAAACATGTGCCTGGAGCTCTTTGCAGACATGGCAAAGAGGAGCAAGGAGCTTATTTTGAATTTGGCAGCTGAGCTCTCTGTTCACTCCAGGAAACTCGAAGCAAGGGAGTGTTTGCAGAGTTTCCTCTCAGTCACCAACTGCTGGTACCAAAGAAATGAGAGCAAGGACTTGGAGGCACCTGGCCCCGTGCTCTGACTTCCTTTTCATAACATTTAGGACAGACATGACTAAATTCATTGGGAAATTGAAGGGATATGCAGGAAGGGACTCTGTGATGAGGCAGGAATAAAATGTAGGATATTTATAATCTCATGTAAATAAACACACTGAAACACAGAGGCCTGAAAGGTTGGTCATGTCTAGGGTTTTGTTCTTGTTTCAGCTCATTCAGACAAACAAACTGAAGCATTATCCCAGCATCCATGGGGACTTCAGCAATGACTTCAAGCAGCCCTGTGTTGTGTTCACTGGGCATCCCTCTCTGAGGTTTGGAGACGTGGTGCATTTCATGGAGTTGTGGGGAAAGTCCAGCTTGAACACTGTCATCTTCACAGGTAAGTAAAATGCTGATCTCATTATCAAATTAACAGCAGGTTATGCTCTCTGGTTAAGTGTGGCCACAACCCTGGGGCTTTCCTCATTTATTCTGGGGCAGAAGTTTCTGACTTCAGCAGCAGCTTATCTAAATTAAGACCCCGGGACTGACTGTAGGGCCAAATGTAATTATTGTGCCATTTAATTTTCTGTGGCCCTGCAGAGCCAACCTTTGCCTTGCAGAGCCCGTTCCTGCCACGTCTGAGCCAGAGCTTTGTTCTGCTCAGCAGTGAAATGCCTCCAGGAAATGAAGTTTGGAATTAAAAGCAGCTGGCTGCAAGTTAAACCCAGGCAAGACCTAATTGAGGCTGGTCAGGAAGGAGAAACACTTCTTTTCCATATTCCACTGGAACCACAAACCTTTCCTCATCCCTTCTCCTGCCCTTTCATCAAAACCTCAGGCAACCAGGGAGTGTTTCTGGAGAGGTTTCTGTCATCTCTGCTGTTTCAGAAGTGTTCCCCCTTACAGACCTGGCAGTGGGGTCTGGGCTGTGTCTGCCTTTTGGCTGAGCTTTTCTTTGGATGCTTTTTGGCTGACACACACCTTTGTAGCTGAAGCTGAAGGTGCAGCTCTGGCTGATACCTTGGCAGCTGTTTTTTTCCCCAATGCCTCAGAAGCACAACAGGTCTTTTAAGTTCTTCCACTTCCCTCAGTCTGCTTCTAGTGCTGACCCTGCTCAAAAATACTTCAAGGCCTTCCCTCAGACTGGTGTCCAGGTGTATTTGTACCTGGTGTGTGTCATCCAAAGAGAACCTACAGTAGGAGTTCTTCACATCTGAGAAGGCAAATAATAATAATCCTTTGGGCTGTTGCTACTGATTTTGAGTGTAACCAGCTCTGGTGTGATGGGAGGTGTGTTATATTTAACTGACCCAGGTAAAAAAGGTGTGGATCTGGGACTTGGATAAAGTAATGGGGAGGAAAATCCTGAGTAATGGATCAAACTACTCCCACAGCAAGGGTGGGATGGGGTCCCACTGTTAAGCTTCTTTTCCTTCTCTTTTTAGTGAATAGGAAAACTGCTGGAAAGCACAAAATGTCCTGAAGCAAAGAGGGCTGGGAAAGGGTTATTTCCTTCCTTACTTTTTAAAGCAAGTCCCTTTGACTCTTTCATAATATTGACACCAGAAAGTGTCACAGTATCATGATACTGCTGAGCCAATTTGGGGAGATTAAAAGTGTGTAATTAGCCCTGTGCAAGGGGAGGGGAGATACGAGGGGGCTCCTGCTGGGCACTTAAATGTAGGCTCTGTTTGTGCTCCAGTGCTGTGTGGTCCCACAGCTGCTGCAGTGCCATCCCTCCTGACCCTGGAGGTAGTTCAGGAGACAAGCCCTAATTACTGTAATTGGTAAAATTGCAAAATAGATCTGCATTGTCTTGGAAATAGTGAATTCTGCTCTGGCTGGAACTTCCGTTCAGAGTGAGCAGAGCCTTTGCTGGGGGGGGGGGTGTTTCATGAATCCCTGGGGAATCAGTGGCATTAATCATGTTCTGAGTGTGCTGCCCAGGGTGTCAGAAACTGGCCTTTAATGGCAGGAACTCTTATTCTGTGTCTTCTTGAAGGGAGAGGCAGTTGACCTTTCTGTATTAAATCCTAATCCTCTGTGGATCGAGGCAGTCAAGCACTTCTGGCAGGTTGTTAAGGCACTGGCATGTCAGTCCTAACAACCTGTGGGTGCATCAGGTCATGGTCTTGGAGATTTTTTTTCCCAGTCTGCACTTCAAATAAAGCACCACCAGCTGAGAGCTGCTTTGATTGGGTGACCTTGGAGTGCCCAGCAATTCCAGGTGGTTCGTTTCCTAAATTCATCTGTCCGTGGCTTTTGTGTCTGTCTGGAGGCACATCCACTGGGCAGGATGTTCCTACTTCCTTCTGACTCTCTAGTCCTACTTTTTCCATTTAATATTTGAAGTACAGATTGTACCTTTCTGCCAGTTTGCCCGAATTAAACTACTTCTGCAACCTCAGCTTTAAGACTTTAGGCTTCCCTCAAAAAAAGATGCCTCAGCTGGAACAAAACCACGTGGTTTAGTGGTGGGCTTGGCAGTTGGACCCAGTGACCTTAGAGGTTTTTTTCAGCCTAAAGTATTCTATGATCTATGTCTGTAGCAACTCCCAGCAGATTAAATTCTTCTGTTCTTGGTAATTCCAGTGAAAATCCGAAGCATTGATACCCAGTAAAATTACATTAATATTAACTTAATAAATGTTAATTTATTATTCCATTGTTTTTCCGTTTTAAGCTAAAATCTGTGGTTATGAGACAATCATTGAAGCAGTTGTGAGAGCAGATGATATTTTAGCTTTTCCTGTGAAAGACTCCTGGTTTTCTGATAATTAAGACCTTTAAACTACAGGCCATCCAGCGTTGTTAATGATGACACTGCTTGTTCAGCCCTCAGGAGCCAGGTAGTCTCCACCTTTCCAATCTGTGACGTAAAAAACAACTCCAAGAATATGGATTAAACCAGCAGCAGCAGGACCCCAGCTGTGAGTGAGCTGTGGTGCTGCTCTGCTGGCTCCTGTCGTTGCAAACATTCCTGCTGGAGCACTATTGAGCAGATTATTGATTAAAAATATTGAACACCACCGAGCCACAAAGAAATTCTGGAAGGAGACACGGCGCAAAGAAGCTGCTTCTGGCTCTGGTAACAGCAGTGCCTTAAAAACCAACTCCCTGGGACATCTTAAAGCAGCTCAGTGCTGTGCAGGGGGAGGTTTTACAACTCGGTGTCACACAGCAATGAATCAGGAGTCTGGGGGGAAAAGCTGTAATTGTGTCAGGAGAAGTCACTGCGTGTCCTTGACAAGCACAGTTTGCCAAAGTCACAGACGGGGGACTTTGGATTTGTGGTAGTTTCAGAACAGCAGTTCCTGGGGGTCACACGAGCTGAGACCAGCTCAGGTTATGCTTTTCACATGTCAAGACTTTTCCTAGTCCTGGGTTAGAATTCCTTGGTTAGAATTTCTCCATTTTCCAAGGCTCTTATGTTCCTTTTATGTTCCTATTATGTTCCTATTAGTTGTTCAGATACACACTACAGACTGGATGCCATTTGGGATTCCCAGATCAAAAATCCTGGATTAAAAATCAAAAAATACATTATCTGAACCTCTGACCCAGCAATACTCGATCTGAGCAGGTGCTGCCTCAAATCTCCTCAGATGGGATGGAAAAACTTTCTTCTCATAACTTTTTTAAACTTACTTTTTACCGTTTCACGTCACATCTCCAAGGGAGGAACTCTGCCTGACTTAAACTTTCTGGTTTCCCCTAATGACTTTTAAAATATCTTCTGATTTAACCCTAATTGGTCACTGATCATTCTTCAACTAGCTGCTTTCCCAGTACTCCTATTTTTAAACTTCTGCTCAGTGCTGTTATATTTAACTGACACTAAATGCCATTTTTACATGGATATTTTTAGGCTTTGTTTCATTGCCACCACCACATCTGCTTTTAACTAACGTGGCTTTTTGCCCAGTGCGATTTGTGTTTCGTGTTTGTGGATTCATGGCTTTTGGGGCGTCTTGTAAGATGTCCTCGTTAATATTTCTCACTTTAATGTTCCCAGACAATTGCTTTAAACTGGGAAAATGATCCCTTTTAACAGCTCCAAACTCCTGTATCCTTGGCTGGCACCGTGTTCTGCTCTCACGGGGTGAATATCCCCCCATCACTCACTGGTGCTCAGCCAGCAGCAGATTTCTGGGAGAGCAATTAACTTGTCTTTATGTTGGATGTCCTGCTGGGTGCTGAGATTTGAAGGAGATTTTCCCTTCCTGTCTCCAGGAGAAATCCAGCCCTGAGGGGAGAACATCTGGTTAAATCCAGAGTGGAGTCTCTGAATTTCAGTCTCCTCGGAGTTCTTCCTTTCACAGCCTGAGCAGGTACCACAGAAATGCCTCGTGCTGTTCTCCAGCCAGGCTTGAACTGCACTTCACCCTGCAGGGTGTCCTCTGGTTCAGGATAATCCAGCAGATAAGGCTTTCATGCACCCCTTTCCCTTTTTCCCATTCTGTCCCTATCAAACTGACACCAGTTTTCCTTTTTCCAGCATTCCCTTTGTGTCCTCTATCCCACAATTGTCGGGTAGATGGTGATGGCATAAGCATTTCCACATCATTAGCTGGTGACCCCAGATTCAAGAGGTTACTTGTACCCTTCACTGTGTCACCTGAGACCTACATTTGTCATCCACCCCAACAAAAAATAGTCTTTTTCTGTAATATTGTCAATGTTTTATTTCTCCCTGTGTGAGTAAAGTCAGTGCCTGACTTTTCCCTGGCAAACCTCTAATCTGATTTTTAAAAGTCAGTAATGAAAGGCCCTTTGCTTTTCCACCAGTCTAAACCTGGCACTTAGATTCAGAAGAATAAATTTATATATATATATGTATATATATATAACAATGTAATCTTTATGCTGCATTTTTATCACAGCTGAAAACCAGGCTGCTATGTGGGTTACCTCATGAGACTCAAAATGACACATCTTGCCTTCTTTTGCAGGACCTGATTAAAAAGAAGAGGTGGTGTTTTTGTCATGATTAAATTTGCTCTAAAAATCATGCAATAACGTGTTCAAATGGAATAGTGTTGCTCTGTTCCTTGATTAAGGGAAGACTAATTGTGGGCCTAATTTTCATCAAATTAATTGAAAATAATGGGTAGGGGGAAGGAGGAAGGGAAGAGGAATCTGTAACAGAATTAACACTGCTGAAACAACAGCTCCTTTAATTCCTGAATGTGGAATCCGAGAGGGATTGGGCCGTGTTTGTTGTCAACAAACATTCAGTGTTTCCAACATTTCTCTCTCCAGAACCTGATTTCTCTTACCTGGATGCTCTGGCTCCGTATCAGCCCTTGGCAATGAAATGTGTTTACTGTCCCATTGACACAAGGCTCAATTTCATTCAGGTGTCTAAATTGCTCAAAGAAGTCCAGGTAAGGATTTTTCTGTTGCCTTTTTCTTATGTTTCTTCACACACCTGAAATAAATAGATCAGCTGTGAACAACCTGATACCTTAAAACTTGTTTCTACTGAAATTTGCTTTCTGACTCGTGACATGATTAAAGTAATACCCAGATTTTTTTTCTGGCTGAGTTTTTCCCTGTGTTTTACCTTCAGCTGCTTGAACTCAGAAATACTTCACACATATTCTTCCAAACTTCCTACATCATTTATCTCATTCTGTTCTGCCTTGCCACTGCACAACTGATAGAATTGCCACAGCCTGCTTTTGGATAAGCATTTTCTGCCATGTTTAACCCTGATATGTTGTGCTGTCTCCAAAACACTTTGCAGAACCACTGTCTTCTCCTTTGCCTTCCTTAAATCCTGCAGCGATCCTTGTGGCCACCAGCCTGGTTCTGCTCTGTCAATATTGCTGACAGGTCAGGAAAACTCAAAGAGTTGCGGATGTTTTTCACAGAACCAAAGGGTATGGTGAGCTGGAAGGGACCCACAAGGATCATCCAGCCCAACCGAGCAGGACCATCCCCAAGAGTCCCACCCTGTATCATCCAGATGCTCCTGGAGCTCTGGCAGCCTTGGGGCCATGCCCACTGCCCTGGGGAGCCTGTTCAGTGCCCAACCACCCTCTGGGGGAAGAACCTTTTCCTGAGATCCAACCTAAACCTTCCCTGACACAATTCCAGGCCATTCCCTGGATGCTGTCCCTGGTTCCCACAGAGCAGAGCTCAGGGCCTGCCCCTCCTCTTCCCCTCTCGAGGAAGTTGTAACTGCGGTGAGGTCTCCCCTCAGCCTCCTCTTCTCCAGCTGAACACACCAAGTGCCCTCCCTTGCGTGTTGACACGCCTCCGTGACAGTTTGGGATGGTCCCCACCACGTCAGCCCTTTGCTTCCAGTTTAGACAACAACAATTTGGACAAAAAAAATCTCCATCTTCTTCCCTTTTCCTCTCCTCATGACAACTCCTGACACCAGAGCGGTGTTCAGGGACACGGCTCCTCCTGTCTTGCAGCCCCTGCACGTGGTGTGCCCGGAGCAGTACACGCAGCCCCCGCCCACCCAGTCGCACCGCACGGACCTGATGGTGGACTGCCAGCCCCCGGCCATGTCCTACCGCCGCGCCGAGGTGCTCACCCTGCCCTACAAGCGCCGCTACGAGAAGATCGAGATCACGCCGGACGTGAGTGACCACAGGGAGGGGCTGCAAATCCCAGCTCTGCTGCTTCAGCAGCCCCTTTGGAAATTGTTAAGGTTGGAGGAGAGCTTTAAGGTGGTGGGGTGCGTCGGTCAGCACTAAACCGTGTCCTCAAGTGCCACCACTGCCCCCTTTCCGTGAAGAAATTGTTCCCAGTATCCAATCTAAGCCTGGCCTGGCACAGCTGGAGGCCGTTCCCTCTCCTCCTGTCCCTTGTTCCCTGGGAGCAGAGCCCGACACCCCGCCCTGGCTCACCCCTCCTGTCAAGGAGTTGCAGAGCCAGAAGGTCCCCCCTGAGCCTCCTTTTCTCCAGGCTGAGCCCCCCCAGCTCCCTCAGCCCCTCC
>JAWWES010000115.1:113620295-113630732 GCA_035583135.1 Lophotriccus pileatus
GACTGGGCTGCTGCTTTCATTGCCTGGAAATCTCCAGACAACTCTTCCAAGGTGCCTCCCAACATCCCACTGTCCCTGCAGAGATTCCACGGCCATGTCCTGCCAGTGCAGCGGGATCAGGGTCAGGTGCCTTTTGGTGGGGACTTTGGTGATGCAGAAACCCAGGGGTTCCAGCCCCCTGCGAGAGATCCCCGGTGCCACCTGGAGCCCCGTGGCACCGGGATGGGATATCCCTGGAAGTTCAGAGGGGTCCAACCCCTGCGGGGGCTCCCGTGGCCCGGCCATGAGCTCCCTGAGGAACGAGATGGGATTTAACACCACGAGGAGTTTCCATCATTCCGGAGCAGCCCCTTGCTCCCACTCCCTTGGGAATTCCAAGCCTGGGAGGTGCTTATTTTTGGGATGCTCTGGAGCCGCCCCATCCTGGTCCCTCCCCTCTCCCAGCCCCAGCAAAGAAGCGCCGAGCCGCTCCCAAGTTAAACTCTCCATTTATTGGATCCTTTTACAAAAACCTCAACATTGTGCTCGTGTCGAAGGAGTGTTTCTCGTCCCTCCGTTTGGTTTTATTTTGTTGGATTTTTAAATCCTGGCGCTCGCGGAGCTGCAACAGCCGCGGCAGGGGCAGAGGGCAGGGCCGTGGGACAGGGCGGGACCGGGGCACCGCAGACGATCCTATTTACAGCGGGAAAGGCCTCGCTCCACGCCCGGGGGAAGCAGCAGGAAAACTCTGGGAACGGGGAGAAGGTCTTTCCCTTGGGAAAGGTGCAGCCGTCTCCTCCGGGAGCTGGGATGAATCCTACAAGCAAACCTGAGCTTTGCCGTGAGCCTGGGACGCCCCTGGAAATCCCGGGAGAACGAGGAGGGGTAGCAAGGGAGGATGTTCGGGATGGGGGCACCGCTCCGGGAAAGCCCCTCTGCTCCCTCCTTGGTGGTGGAGGAAAGCCCAAGGACAGCTCAGATCCTGTGAATCCCAAGCCTGTGCTCCAGGGGGTTTGGTGGTTATTTGGGATGATTTGGGAAAGAGGGAAACAGGAGGATGGAGCAGGATGGGAGGGACAGCACCAGTGGATGTTCTCGCTGGCATTTATTTTCCTCACAGAATTCCACCCCTCCCTGGGATGTCCCCCCCAATGGAGCAGCCACTTCATCCCTTCACCCCCAAATCCTTCCCCTTGGGGGGGGCTCAGGAAGGAGGGATCCATCCCACGATATCCACAGTGATCCCATCACACATCCCGACCCTGCTCAGCCACGACACACAGGGATGTGTTCCAACAAAACACCCCTTTGGACAAGAGGCCAGGGAAGGAGCCTGGGAGGAGGAACAGTTGGATTTGCTCCACTGATCCCTGATCTCGACTGGCTTGGAACAGAAACACTCTGAGGGAAGGCGGAATTCCCATCCTGGGGCTCCAACAGAGCCCACGGAACACCAACACTTCCCACTCCGTCCACCTTCCACACAGGAGTGACAACAGTTCCCTTCAGATTTTGGGAGATCAGTTGCTGAGCAGGGTCTGTGTCTGTATAAAGTGCAATCCACGCCCAACCATTCCCTGCTCCCGCCTGTCCAGGAGGGCTGGGAAGGCAGAGCCGACTCCGGGGCTGGGCTGGACCTGAGCTGATGAAGCACCTCCTGATGAGGGTGGAATTAAAGCTCAGGCCCCTCGGGATGCTGGAGCTGGAGCAGCTCCTGACAAAGTGCCACGTTCCCACTCCGAGCAGGAGCACAGAACGTCCTTCCAGGTGTTTCAGGGCCTCGCAGGAGTCTCCCGTGGAAATTTTAAGGAGACTGTGAACCTTCCCGTGCTCCCTGATGTTAAAACAAAAAGAGGATGGAAAAGAGAAACAAAGCCATAGAGAGGAAAAGATTCCTTGATCTGGATTTCACTGTGCTCGATGGTGCTGGTGAAGGCACGAGCTGTGGGCTCTGCTGGGAGGTGCCTGGAGAGAGCACAGAATTCCCATGGTGCAGGAGGAGCATGGACAGGGCTGACCTGTCCCGGGACACACCAGGGACACAGCCAGGGGTGACATCCTGCTGGGTGCTGGGATCCCGAGCTGCAACCTGAGCCAGGAAAAGCAGGGACACGGAGGTGAATCACACAAGTGTCACCTTCCCCCCTACCCAGGAAAACCTTCTCCAGGCTGCTCCTAAACCTCCGGGATGTGCCGAGGGAGAACATCACACGAGGGCAATGCCGTGTCCTTCCCTCCTGGCCGGCTGGGATTGCAGCAGGATGGAGCAGGGGCTGAGCTCGGAGGTCGGGTGGTCAAAGGTGTCACAGCATTTTGCTCTGGGGAAAAGGAAACCAACTCCAAAACCACTCCACGAACGCGATCCCAGTGGCGCCTCCAGGTTCACAGGACGGGAAGCTCCTGGTGGGATTAACCCTGGGATGCATCCCAAAAGCAGGGGGTGAGGATGGGATGGGGTTAAGGCAGTTGTGCTGCTGCCCACAGCCAACCCAGCACGGGCAGGGTTTGCTCTGGGATGGGGGATGAGGGATGAGGCAGAGCGGGAATTGCAGCCATGGCGCAGCCGCGGCTCCGGCACATCCCGGCTGGGCTGAGCAGGGATCAGGATCAGTGCTCCACAGCCTGGGGCACTGCCAGCACAGCCTGTGCTGCAGGGAGATCCTCCCCAAGCCCCAGACACGCTCCCTGTCTTTAGAGGATTGGCAGGACGGGGTGGAAAAGGACGTGGAGAACGAGAGCGCAGCAACTGAACATGCCGGGGCTGCAGCGCGGGAACAGCGGGTCCTGGAGCTGGGAAGGGTCACCCAGACCAACCTCAGCCCTCCCTGAGAGCTCAGGGTGCTGAGCAGAGCAGAGCCGAGGGCTCAGCACCAGCCAACACCTGGGAAGTCTCAGGAGCAGCCACAGGGAAAGAGGAGCCGGGATGTGGTGAGCGGGAAGGGACGAAGGGATGGGGACAGCAGTGGTGACCTCGAGGCTGCACCCAAACACCTCCAACCTGGCCTTGCTACGATCCCCTCGAGTGGGACGAGGGATCCTGAGGGGAAAAGGGGATGAGGAGGGAGGGGAGGGGAGGGGAGGGGAAGAAAAGAAACCAAAAAAAGCGCCTCACGAGGCAAATCTAAAACACTTTCATTTTAAATAACAATAATTAAAAAGAACGGCCGCCCTCGGCCAGGGAAGGGGCAGAGCCGGCGGCCAACGGGCCGTTCCTCAGTGTGCGATCCCGATCCCAGGGAGTGTCCTCACAGGAGCTGAGGGATCCCGTTCCCCATCGCTTGGTCGAGCAGGGAAGGAGGGGCGGGACGAGCCCGCCCCGATCCAGCCGTGCCTGCCCCGATCCAGCCGTGCCTGCCCCGATCCAGCCGTGCCGCTTTCCCAGCGGGAAGCGGGGCCGGAATCCACAGCCAAGGGCCGGAGGCGGCAGCCGGAGCTCCGGCCACTCCCCTTCAGATGAACTTGAAGCACTTGGTCTTGTCGTGGGGCAGGCGGGTCTTGAAGAGCACGGAGTCGACGCGGAACTGGGTGTAGAGCAGGGGCATGTACCCGTACACCCGCACGAAGAAGTTGATGCACTTGTGCCGCTCGTGGAAGTGGGAATCGTCGTGGGAAAGGGCCTGGGGGCAGCCGGGGCAGCGGAAGGTCCAGCGGGAGGTCACCTGCAGGGGGGGGACAGAGGGGGGCAGTGCCAGCCTGCCCAGAGGGCCCTGACCATGCCCGAGGCACTGCAGGGGCGCTTGGATACAGGGGAATCAGGGGATGGTTTGGGTGGGAAGGGACCTCAAAACTCATCCAGTTCCAGCCCTGACACCTTCCACTATCCCAGGTTGCTCCAAGCCCCGGCCAACCCGGCCCTGGACACTTCCAGGGATCCAGGGGCAGCCACAGCTTCTCTGGGAATTCCAGCCCAGCCCCTCCCCTTCCTCCCAGCCAGGAATCCCTTCCCAGTCTCCCAGACCCACCCCAAGGCAGAGACACTGGCAGGGCTGAAGGAGCCCTTTGCCAGCGGGGATGAAGAGCAGGATGATCTGCATCCCAAATCCATGCTCAGATCTGTGACAATCATTTGCTATCCCAGGGCAGGGTAATTCCAGCTCGGCTCCAGCATTAGGGCCAAACAATTATGAGCCTGAATGCCTCTGGAAAGCCTCACAAAATCAGCAAGGAATCACCGGGACTTGTGCTGGAAAGAAGGAAATCTGGGGGTTTGGGATCAGCTGCTCTTTGCCGAGCCAGGAACGCTCCAGGCTGAGCTGCAGCACAAGTCAAGAACCATGGAATGGTTTGGGTTGGAAGGCACATTAAAGATCATCTTGTTCCAACCCCCTGCCACGAATCCAAGGCAGAGAACCTTCCACTAGACCAGGAATTTGGTCTGATTTGCTCTGGTAACATCAAGCCTCGATCCACCCGCTCACCAGGGCGGGGTTTGGCCGATTCCCTGGGCTGAGCTTCCACGCCCGGAGCTGGATTTCCCCTTTCCCACCACAGCTCCTGCAGCAAGGCCGAGCCCAGGACAGACCCTTCCCGGTGCTCTTACCTTGATGGGAGGTTTCCTGGTGAGGTGGGAGACCAGGAAGTTCATGGCGATGTCCTCGCAGTTGATGTACTCGTCCACCATGTCCCGGATGGCCTGGGGCATCACGTAGGAATACAGGTAGGCATAGTACTGGGAGACAGGGAAAGGCACAGCCTCGGTCAGGGTGGTCCCAGCGGGAAGTGCCCAACCCCTGCTGGTGCCACCGTGTGGCTCCATAACTGAGGATCGAGATATGGGACATTCTGGGATGTGCTGGACTCAAAACTGAAGGAAAACAGTGGGGAGATTCCACCCTCACCGAATCCCAAGCTCCTGGAACCTCAGAAATCAAGGAATGGGGGTTTCATCCCCCACCACCCCAGACCTTGCTGTGTCTGCTGCTGCAGCAGGAGGTGGATAACCTTCCCAGGGCACTGGGATGGCTCAGGACCAGTTTGGAGGGAGCGAGGGAGGAGGAGCAGAGAGCTCCAAAATTCATCCTCGCAAGAACTCCAACCCCCTCCCCTTCCCAAAAAAGCTGCTGTGAGGAGGAAGAGGCAGCTCCAGCCGGGAGGTCTCACCTTGTGGAAGAAGGCAGCACCAGTGAGCACCATGGAGAGCTCGCAGGAGTAGTTGGAGTTGTAGAGCCAGGACTGGTGGGGGATGTCCCACGCGTGGTAGCGCCCCGGGAAGCCCACGATGCGATCCCGGGCCTCCCTCCACACCCTGCAAACACGTAAACCAGGGATGTTCCACCTCACAAGGGCTGCTCCGCAGGGTTAAAGGAAAACTGGAGTAAGGAGCAGCCCAGGCTCAGCCAGGGGGGGAGCCCAGGGTCTCCTGGCCTCCTCCCCACATCCCTGGGGCTTTCCACCTCCCACAGCTCTGTGTCCTGCTCTGTGGAGCAGAGATAACATCAATTGATTTCCCCTGAGCAAAAATTCAATTTCTAGGAAAAATCAGTTTTTAGGAAACCAATTTTTAGGAAATCAGTTTTTAGGAAAAATCATTTTCCCTTTAGGAAAGCTGACCTGGGAAACAAATCCAGCTTCCCAGGCAGGGGTGAGGGCTGCCTTTGGATCATCCCATCCCATCTCCCTCCAAACCCAGTGGTTCCAGACTGCAAGAGCCAACTCCCAGGAAAACACAGAAGGGTTTTCCCTTTTCCCAGGCACAAAACAGGGCAGAAAGTGGCCTTTTTGTTTTTTTTTTTCCCCCTTGTGTGGATGTGAATTCCTCCCACAGCCCCAGTTCCTGGAAAGCCACGGGAGAGCTGCTGAGGAGACCAAGATTCCCCGAGTTCTCCTTCACTGTTCAATCCTCCACTCCCATTAATGAAACTCCAAGACAACCTGGAAATGAATCCTGAGTAATTAACACCACCAGCAGCTTCCCTGGCTCTGTCCTCCCCCCCAGCCCTCGTTTGCTGCTGTTCCTGTCGACCCAGTGGGATTGTTTTGAAAACCTGGAAGTCGAAACCACTTATTCCCTTTCACTCCTCCCACGTCTCGCTCTCCTCCCAACGTGACACGTTTTCTTTCCCGGCTCAGCCGCAGAAATCGGGATTTCTCTGGGGAATGGTTCTGGGTGTGCTCAGGGCTCCTGCCTCTGGCTCTTCCCTGAGCCTCAAACATTGAAAAAAGAGGCTTTGGGCCCCAAAAATCAAAGCCTGAAGGAAAGCTTTGAGAGAACACACTTGTGGGGTCACTCCGGCCAAGACTCCGGCTCCTCCTTGGCTGAGTGTGGGAACAGGGAGGCTTTGTGGGAACAAGGTGCCTGTAGGCAGGGATATGAGTGGGAATAACACACAGCACTTAACAATCTTCATCTGATGCTCTCCAGGCAAAGGAAAACAGATTCCAAAGAGGGGGAGGAAAACAGCCCAGCTGGGACAAAGAGCCTGGAATGGGGCAGGGAAGGGAAGCCAGGAGTCCTGACGCCTCCTCCCGCGCTTTCATCCCCCTGACACCTCATTCCTCATCCCTCTGAGGGAGCCTGGTGGGTTTCCAGGTGCTTTGTGCCCTTTAATCCTCCTCCCAAACACGAGCCGGTGCGTTCTGGGGAGAGCTGGTCCCTGTTTCCCACCCCCAGGCAGCTGTTCCAGCTGTTCCCAGATTCGGGATCGCAGTCGCTGCTCCTCGTGCCGTCCTCGCCCCTCGCGCCATCCTCGCTCCCGGCACGTTCTGGCAGGGAGGTTTGGCTGTGGGAGCTGCAGGAGCAGCTGCCACAAACCTCCCACAGCAGGAACCCATGGAACTGATTTCTCCCCTGGCCACCCTGCTCAGGAAAAGCCTTTTGCCAGGGAAAAGTCAAGGGGAAAGCGGAGAGGCTGGAGCAGAAGCGGGGTGGGAATGAGAGCAGGCAGCACCAGCCTTGGCTGGGGATCATCTCCCTTTTCCATGCTCTGCAGAATGAAATGCCCAAAGAGCTGTCCCATCCCAGTGTCCCATGGAGCAGGGATGGCAGCACAGGAGCACCATGTCCCCTACGGCCGGGAAGGACGGAGTGCAACACAACAGCCTCTTGGATCTGTTTTTTTCCACTTCCCATCCACCCTGGAAGGCACAGATTCCTCCCAAATCCACTAAGGGCACAGTGAAAGCCAAGGAGCTGAGGTTAAAATGTGAGAACTGGAATTATCTGGACAACATGCAGGCGTGTTCCATCCCTCCAGGGCACACCCCAGAGCTGCGGAGCCATGGGAAGGGATGTGCCTGGCCTGACTCCGGCCCTGGAAGGGCCGGAGTCAGGCCCGGCACATCCCTTCCCATGGTCAGGCTGGACTCAGGGCAACGTGGAAAGGCCACCCTGGGTGTGGAGAGCCCGCTGTGGGTGCCAGGGCCGGGCGTGCCGAGGGCTCTCACCGGAAGCCGAACATGATCTCGTCGTGGCGCAGGTGGGCGTCGTCGTCGATGGACAGGATGGCCTCGGTCTCGATCTCGTCCCAGGGCAGGAACCGGTTGTTCAGGCTGTTCTTCTCCGTACGGACAACCTGGGAGGCGGAAGGTGGAGTTATGGGGGGTGTCCGTGCCCGGGGATGGGATGGGATGGGATGGGATGGGATGGGATGGGATGGGATGCCGCCATTCCGGCACCGCTTCCAAGCCCCCATGGTGGAGAATTCTTTCCGAGCTAAAAAGGCACCAGCTCCAGGAATTCCCCTTATCCCACTGCAAAATCCCCAGAGGGACCCCCAGGGATCATCCAGGCCAACCCCAACAACCCCACCCTGTCCCTCAGAGCGTTGTCCAAACACTCCTGGAGCTCTGGCAGCCTTGGGAAGTGACCATTCCATGGGGAGCCTGTTCAGGGCCCGACCACCTCTTTGGGGAAGAACCTTTCCTGAGATCCATCCCAAACCTCCCCTGGCACAGCGTTACACCCTTCCTGACCACCTCATCCACTCTGCACCCTCCCTCTCGCTCTTCCACATTTCCACCTGCCCTGGCTGATCCATAATCATCGAGTTCATCCCGCATTTCCCATCCTGTCCAATCCCTCCACTCGCTTCCCTGTCTCTCCTCTGAACAATCCCCCTTTACAAACCAAGTCCAGGCTGGTGAAAAGGCAATAAAACCCCATTAAATGAGATTACATTTGATCCCCCAGAAAAGCCCACGCTGAATCCACTGACAGAGGGAATGTTTGTACTGGGATCTGTGTGGCAGCTGGGATGATGGAATTCCCACTGAAATTCCCCATGTCAAGGCAGTGGTGGAGCTTTCCTGTGTCAGGGGGGGATGGAATGTTCGATGGGAACACGGTGAATGTTTCACTGAGGATCCATGAATTCCAACCCAGCCCCTCCCCACCCTCCCAGCCAGCAATCCCTTCCCAATCTCCCATCTCTCCCTGCCCTCTGGCACTGGGAAGCCATTCCTTGTGCCCTGTCCCTCCACGCTCTTGTAAAGAGTCCCTCTCCAATAGGTGTATCCCTGCTTTTACCTGGGAATTGTTGAGATTTCAGCAGCCTCTAAATCAATAAATCCAAGGAAAAACCTGGCAAACTTTACTGATTGACTTCCTTTCCCTTTTCCTTTCCCTTTCCCTGATTCTATGAAGTGTCCAAGGCCAGGACAACCTCCCATGATTTTAAGGATGGGTTTTGCCACGGTCTTGTTTCTGAACAATCCCGAGCTCTGCCAAAACCCAGCAAAAGACGTTCCCTCAGCAGACCCGAAAACGCTCCGGCAAAACAGAGCAAAGGAGCTTCCCTTGTCCAGGGAGATTCAGACAGCAAGGAGGACACAAAATCAGCCAGAGGACAACCACAGAGGCCCCAGCACACCGACCAAACACTCCCCTTCCCTCACAGCAAACCTCAAGGCTCCAAACATGGAGTCACCATGACTCCAAGTCATCCCAGATTGTGTCCTTCTGCCTGTCCTATTTTGGGCTTTTCCTTGGGAATAATTCCCTTTAGAACACTTTGCCACCGGTGAAACGGCCCAGAGATCAAATCCATGAGCCCCCTGAGCAGTCTGCAGATTTCTGAGACAAACTCAAGGTGATTCAGCTCGTTTGGACTCAAACCCCACAGCTCCAGGGAGCCCATCTGCTCCCAGGTTTTGTCACTCACAGCCACGCTGGACAAATGGATCTTGAAAAACCTTCAAGAGAACCAAACCAGAGCATAAATCCCAAGTCTGCCCAGCCACAATGCCCTTAAACCAATATTTTATAGCCTGTTTTTATGTATAAATACAAAAATACGCAGCAAAATCAGTATCTTCCAGCAATCTCCTGGCTAGTGAGGCTTCACACTTGGGCTTTAAATTAAGTGTCACTTATAATTTGAGGGTGAAAACCTGCAGAGTGTCGTCTGTGCCCTTGGAGAAGTTGTGGCAGCTCAGCTTTCAGTGAACTGGATGGATTTCTGGGCAAAGAGCAAACTCCACAAGAAACTGGGAGCCTCATCACTGCTCCCGTCGGGTTTTTGGGAGGAATAAAAGCCAGGAGGATGCCCTGAGGAGAGCAGGGTAATTAGGGGAGATGACAGGCTCTCAGGGAAAGGATCTGCCTCCATCATTCCCAAAGGTGTGCCAATTGAACCCAGATGGGCTGGGGGGGATGGCAGAGGGGATGGGGACACCCCGCGCTCCCTCTGACCAACCAGCCGGGAATTACCGGGCTGGAGACGCCGGAGACAAACGACTCCGAGCAGCTGACCTGGATCTGCACTTGGAAGGGAAAAGCAGGGAGCTCCTGCCAGGACAGCCCTCCAGGGAGGATGTGGATTTACAGCCCTGTCAATCCCTTTTCTTGGCACCAGCTCGGATGGTTTGTTAATAAGACCCAGCGAAGGAAGTCGGGGCGACGCTCCAGAGCTGCTCCAGGGACGTGTCCTGTTCCCTGTCCCTGTCCCAAGGACTGGGCTGGAGCAAAACAGCTCAACATTGACCTCAGTCAGGGGTGGGATCTGCCCAGAACCTCACCTGGGGCAAAGCTCCTTCCCTGAGGAACAGGCAGGAGCTCAGATTCCATGAAGAAGAGGGGTATCACGCCTCCCAGACGGTGGCTGACCACTCCGACCATCCCAAACTTGGGACTCGGCTCCAGAGGTGCCACCGTTGCCCCCACCCACCCAGGAAGGCAAGATTGGCACATCTGGGAGCTGATGAGCTTCATCCCACACCCATCCCTGTTCCAAGCTGAGCTGCTTCCCATCCACCTCCATTTCTGGGGAAAGGACGGTGGGAGCCAAGGCTTCTCCAGCTCCCCCAAGTGCACACATGGCTGCTTATGTGGAAAAGGAACCGATTAAAAATCAGCCAGTCTAGGCTTAATAGGGGTCAGGGAGGGCTCTGCTGGAGGACTCTGGGAGATGGCAAACTCTAGGAAAAGGGAATGACGAGTTCCAAGCATCCCTGGATCCACCACATTCATCTTCAGCGGGTTTGCCCTGACCCGCTGCACAAGTTTGGGATGTCAGCCAGGGA
>JAWWES010000115.1:113644155-113667979 GCA_035583135.1 Lophotriccus pileatus
ACCTCAGGAATGCTCCAGCACACACACACCACCTCAGGAATGCTCCAGCACACACACATCACCTCAGGAATGCTCCAACACACACACATCACCTCAGGAATGCTCCAGCACACACACTCCACCTCACCCCGAGGAAGGAGAAGGGAAACTGCAGCCACAACAGAGGGACCTGCACTCACTTGGGAGAGAGAGGAGCTGGAAGTTCAGGCTGTCACTTCTTAGAACGTGAGCAGAGGTTGTGAAAATACTGGTTTGGGATAAATAAGGTTTAGCCCCAAACCTCAGAATGGTTTGGGTTGGAAGGGACCTTAAAGCTCATCTCATTCCTCATGTCATGTCCCTGCCACGGGCAGGGACACCTTCCGTAAGTCCAGGTGGCTCCAAGCCCCATCCAACCTGGCCTTGGACACTTCCAGGGATGGAGGGGCAGCCACAGCTTCTCTGGGAATTCCAACCCAGCCCCTCTCCACACTCACAGCCAAGAATTCCCTCCCAGTATCCCATTTAACCCTGTCCTCTGGCAGTGGGAAGCCATTCCCTGTGTCCTGCCCCTCCATCCCTTGTCCCACATCCCTCTCCAGCTCTCCTGGAACCCCTTTAGGCCCTGGAAGGGGCTGAACACCCCCAGCTCTCTCAGAGATGTTTCCAGCCCTGTGATCAACTTAGTGGCCTCCTCTGGAGTCACTTAAATACATTAAAACAAACTCCCTTCGGGCAACTCTGGTTGCTCAAGCTCAACTCATCCTTTTAGGTTCTCAGGATTAAAAGCAGAGCAGAAACAGGCAAAGCACAGCAGGATCTGAACCTTCCTGGGTGCACCTGAATTCCACCTCTGAGGCCTGGATGAGTGGCTGCCTCAGTGTTTCTGTTTCACTCGTTTCCCTTTGGATGAAATCCCTCACGTGGATGAAAATGCTGTGGAGGAATTGCAGAGGAACAGGTGAGGTTCCTCCTGTCACTGCTGGTTAGAAACCCAGAGCACAGCAGGGCTGGAAGGGGAGGCTGGAAGTCTCCATCCCAAAACTCAGCCAGATCTCCTTAACGACTCCTGCTTTGCCCTGCTGCCAGAAACCTTTCCAAGGGTAATTAATGTGTGTGCAAGGAGGAACAGCCAAACTCACTCCCAGCCTGCTGCAGCCTTCCCAGCAGGTCAGAGCAGCGCCTCATCCAAACTCCCTCCCCCTTTTCTTCCCCACAGACATGGCAAAGCAGATCCCCGTGCAGCTGAGGAACCTCGCTGACTTTACAACAAATCACAAGAAATCTACATTTAAGTGAAAGTTTTTAAGAATCAGACACCTTCTGCAGCCCTGTTTGTCTCACTATCCATGAAAGACTCGAATGCAGCTTTGAGCTCTGCTCTTGTTTAATTCCCAGCCCACCAGGGAAAAGGAACCACCTCACCTGCTCTGCAGGACCAAACCACAGCCAAGCAAACGAAGTTCCAAGGAACTGATCGATAAATCAGGTCAATCCATGCAGTGAGGCTGCAGGAAGGAAGCTCAACTCTCCCTGGGGGAATTCTGCCAGCCCAGAGCCACACAGCTGGAATGCAGTCCTAAGTTCCACCAATTTGCTCTGCAGCTCCTGAGTGGGACTCAGGGCTCTGTTCTGCTTCCAAAGGCTCTTTCAGCCCTGGATGTGCTGCACACTTTGTCCCATTAGGCTGGGATTTACACGGACTCATGGAATGGTTTGGGTGGGGAGGGACCTTATAATGATCATCTCATCCCACCCCCTGCCAAGGGCAGGGACACCTTCCACTAGCCCAGGTGGTTCCAAGCCCAACCTGGCTTTGGACACTCCCAGGGATCCAGGGGCAGCCACAGCTTCTCTGGGAATTCCAGTGCAGCCCCTCCCCACCCTCCCAGCCAAGAATTCCTCCCCAATCTCCCAGCTCTCCCTGCCCTCTGGCACTGGGAAGCCATTCCCTGTGTCCCGTGCCTCCATCCCTTGTCCCCAGTCCCTCTCCAGCTCTCCCAGAGCCCCTTTAGGCTCTGTAAGGGTGCTAGATAAGAGCATTTTCCAAAATTATGCTTCCAAGCTCTCCCTGGATCCATCTCTTCTCCAGGTGAGCCCCCTCAGCTCTCCCAGCCTGGCTCCAGAGCAGAGGGGCTCCAGCCCTGGAAGCGCCTCTGTGGCCGCCTCTGGACTGGCTCCAGCAGCTCCACGTCCTTGTGCTGTTGGATTTTCTCCAATAGCCTTCTGGCTCCAGGTGCTCTGATCACGGATCATGCTGGCACATGTGCTGCTGTTGTGCTGCTCCTGGCAGTCAGAGGTGCCTGGACACACTTCAGTCACAAGGAGGGGCTCCCAAATCTGCCCCCATTCCCTTCTCTTCCCCTCAAAGCTCTCTGCTTTGGGATCTGAACACAGGACTATTCCCTGCATCCCAATGTTACTGAAACATATTTCAGCACTGCTCCCAGATCTGAGAGAACTGGATATTCCTCCATCAAAAGGCGCTTTTTTTCCCCCCATAAGGAAATCAAATCCACAGCTCTGCAGTTTCTTTTGACATCACTGGCTTGTCTTTCTTCCAACCCCCATGTTCCAACCCCACCTGCCTCTCCGCCTGGCCAGCACATCCCACATCTCAGCCTCTGCTCCCCAGGCTCTCGTGCCCTTTCCCACAGCGGATCTTAGGATGAAGCCCAGGTTAAGTTTCCCATTGTTCCTGCACCAAACCATCCACGTAGATGAATACAACGTGGATTAAACACCCAGCCTGGAGATGGACTCAGCAGCAAGCACGTGAATGGGATGGATGCCTGCAGACCGAGCAGGGTTAAGCTCTCCCTGTGAGAGATCCCAGGAGACTCGGGCTCCTTTAAAAACTGGGATTTAGAAAAATGGGGAGAAAGCAGACACGATCACCCCCTGGGCAAGGACCCAGCAGAAGCTCTCTGTGCCTGGCACCACAAGCACAGTGTTACCATCCAACACCCCCAAGCAGGCACGAGACAATTCCCTCCCCTGGAACCGAACATTCCCTACGGCACATCCCCCACAGCACACGGACCCCCTCAAAGGCAACCACAACAACTCCTGTGTCCAAGTCCCCAAAAAACCCAGATGAGAGCAAGCTACAAAAAGCCATCACCCTCCATCAACAGAAACATCCTTTTCCACCACAAATAACACCCAACAGCAACTCCAGGGAGACCAACCCGCGCTCCGAAGGAGGAACGCCGTTTTCCGGCGGACACAGCGCAAAGATTCCGTGGAATTCAGCCCTTCAACGGGACTAATGTGAAAGATTATTTCCCAATTACCCGAGCAATTTTCTCTCCTCATTGTCCCCGGACTATAAGGGGTTTTAAACGCCAGCAGAAGGATTTATTCATCCCGATAATAATGAAAGGAAATATTAAATCAATGAATCTCTTTGCACGCAGCATAAAGCTCACGTTGCTGCGAAGCCCAGTGGTGCCCTGTCACATAAACCACATGCAGTTGGCCTGCTTAAGCACCATCTCCCTCTTTTATTTTTCCTTTCCCTAATTTGTGAGGCATTATCCTTCCATTTGTCCTCTAAACACGGCCGAATTCAGCCCACACGGTGTTAGCTGTTGTCAGTGGCTCTGTGGTTGTGCTTTAGTGGAGATTTATATTTAATATTGATTGTTAACAACAGCCAGGGCAGGAAGTTATGCTGGGACGACAGAGAATCCTAAAACTAATACATAAATAACAATTTAGGGAGAATTAACCCCTTACAATGTGCAAGTGAGTAGCTGGGGGTGAAAATGAACGCTGGGGATTGAAGGTGTCGATCCTTCAGCTTAGCTGTGGGGGAAAAAATAACCCACCCAAACCTGTGGAAAACTCAGCTACAACCTCTGGAGCACGGAAGCTCTGAAGGCCACGTTGGCCTTGCCTTGTAATTCCTTCCCTGCCATCCCCTGTAGCATAAAGTGAGAGATGAGTTCTGAGGTCTCCACAGTCGACACGGACTCAGTGGGTCCCTCTTTTGTTTTGATAAAAAATTCATCTGGTGAAGTGCAGAAACAGTTACTATTTAGATATTTATAAGGTGTCAACTGTCCTCACTTAAAGAGCCCAAGGAAAGACTTCCAATGAGCGGGAATCCCGGGCTTTGAGCCTTGAGATTCATACCGGGCTCCACTCCAGCAATTCCCGTTCCATGAGTGCCGAACACCTGGAACTTCTTGTTTGAGGTTCAGACACTTCCAACCATCCCACAGGACTGAAGGTGAGCTGATAAACTTACAGAAGAGCCACTTCCAACACACAAACCCCACCAGGGAACAAGACCCAGTGCGGCTCCACCTGCCTTACCATGATGGGGACGCCGATGTCCGGCCACAGGAGATCCTCGGAGGGGAGCTTGGGAGAGTTCCACACCACCACCACCTTATTTAAGTAGGGGAGACCATTGAGCCTTTCCAGGGAGTTCATCAGCACTTCCTCCCGCTCGTAAGTCAACATCACCACCGTGAACTGCTCCCGGGGCACGTTGCCGCCCAGAGCAGCCTGGAACTCCTTCCCAGAGCCGCCGGCGCCTCCGCCGATCGGCCGGAACCCAGTCCCGGACCCCAGAAACTTGGCTTCTGACGGCAAAACGGGGTCGAAGGGAGTGTAGGGGAAGAGGTGGAAAGGCCCCGGAGCAGAGTTCCAGTTCCTGTAGATATCCATTGCAGTGAGGGTGAAGTTGCGGAGATATTTGGGGGATGCATAGGGGGGTTCTGTCTCCACGGGCCCCAAGTCCAGGTCGCCGTTGTCGGCCATGTTGGGGTCTGTGCCAGCAGCTTTGCCGGAGCGGTGGGGGATCTCCACGGCGGGTTCCTCTCGGATGGGAGCGGCCGGGATTTGGATTCGAGTCCTTATGACGGCCAAGACCGTGCTGAAGACGTTGTCCGAGGTGGAGAAGTAGGTCTCCCACAGGAAGCGGCCCTGCCTCCTCATGGCGAGGAGATCGTTGTCAGAAATGCTTCTCAGAAGGAAGTGCACTTCTGTGATACGTGGCTTTGGTATGATTAAGGCTGCCTCGTTCCACCGGATCACGTCGTTGTAGGGAAGCTGGACCTGCTCTCCGAGAACCACCGGGATGGCTCCGACCTCCAGAGCCTCAAACAGTCTCATGGTGCACCCGGCGGAGATCACCAAACGGGTGTCCCCGGGGGTGATGATCAGTGCAAAAGTAGAAAGCTTCAGTAGCTCTAGTCTGTCGTCCCTTTCTCCACACAGAGCCCACTCAGTGGGCAGACTCGCCTTGGGCTGGTTCTTACACGTGAACTCCACCAGAACGAAGTCCAGCTTGCTGTCCTGGACGGCCTTCAGGGTGGTGATGATCCGGTCGTCGTAGTCAGCCGGGGCGTTGCCTTCGATCTCCTCCTCGAAAGAGCGAACCTCCTGCAGGCTGGACCTCAGGGACTCGATCTTCTCCCCCTGGAAACTGAACAGGTATTTACGCTTGACCGGCACCTGGGGCGGGATTTCCAGGAAGTTGGGTTCGGACATGGCGTGGACCAGGGGCGACACCACGATGTCGAAGCCCGGGCGATACTGCGCGTCGTAGAAGGTGGACTGGGCGACCATGGCGCGCCCCGTGCTGATGTTGTAGAGGAAGTTCTGAGTCTCCGACTTCCTCGACAAGTTGATGATGAGATGGTTGTGTCCATCAGTCCTCCAGTACGGCAAAGAGTGCAACTGTTGCTCTAGTTCAGTAGGTTTTGGCATCACGGGCTCTTGCATCTCCCCCGCTAAAACTATGTACACACAAGCAATATTTGCATTTTCAGTAACATAAACATTAGTTCTGACGGTCGCCTCAAAGGCTTGTTTAATTAAAGGGTCCAAGGAGCTACCAAAGGGGTAATCGTCACTGTTGTAGACGTAGACTGGGAAGCCAGACGTCAAGGGGCAGCGCGAGTAGTCGAAGCAGTTGTGCAGCCTGCAGTTCCTGTTGGATTTTGGCAGGGGGAAGGTCGCGTCGTCCTTGTCGGGCAGCAGCCGGATGGGCAGGGAGAGCTTGGGCTGGTTCTGCGCCATCAGCTCCTTGTAGGAGTGCTCGGTCTGGCTGATGACGTTCTTCAGCTGCAGCAGGTCCTGCTTGGCATTTTCGATGCTCTTCTTGCAGGCCTCGATCTTGAGGTTGAGCTTGGCGATCTCGCTGTTGAGCTCCTGCCGCTTGGCCTCCAGCTGGAGCAGCTCCTCGCTGACCGACTCGCGGATGCGGCACAGGTCCTGCACGTGCTTCACCTCGCACAGCTCGTTGCCCGTCCGGGGCCCGAAGATGCGCTTGCCGGCGTCGTCCGCGTCGTCGATGGTGGTCAGGTAGTAGTGGGCGATGAGGGGGAAGAAGACGAGGATGATGAAGAGGGTGAAGCTGAGCCAGGTGAGCCGGATCCGACTGGACCACCTCAACACCCAGGGCTGGCCTCCGTTCCCCACTCCCCCATTCCGCAACATCGTATATCCAGTCATGGGTTCCAGAGTCGCCGCGCGCCCAATCACGTCGGATCAGTAGCCATAACCAAAAGAGTCCGTGTGGCGAGTCTCCCGGATAAAAATGTTATTGTGCCTGCTCAGCGAGAAGCCAACGGAAGGGGAATTTCATCTTCTCGCCGTGCCGACGGCTCTTCCACGGTCGTTTTGCTGCAGGCGCGACTTTTGACCCCGCTGGAGTCGGTCATTGACCTTCTCGCCCGCCCCCAGCCCACCCTTTCCGCGGGCAACCTTCTGCCGGGAGTGTCACGGCGTTGTCATGGCCACCCGAAGTCCCAGCCGGCCGAAGGAAAACGCAGTGGGACGGAGCCAAACTCTACCGTTGCTCCCGACATCCTGCACTACCATCCCAGGAATATGCGCCGGCCATCGCGGAGAAGGAGCCAGGAGGGACTCGCGGGAACGTCAGTCTCTGCCATCGCTGCTGCGGGGATGACGCTCGGCCATTCCTGCAGGAGAACAACCACACGGTCAGGCAGTGCAAACAAACCCACCTACAACATGGTTGGATTTAAAACCAGCTGTTCTGTCCCAAAAGGGCAATGTTTGTAAGCGGCCAACACCGCTGGGATTAACACCAGAACACCCGAGGAGGTGATGGGCTCCATCAGACGTGGCTTTCTCTGACGCTCTGCCCTTCATTAGGGTCGCATCCTTCACTGCCAGCTCACAACCACCCCAGCCCTGGACTGGATCCCTATTTCTGCCCCTGTCCTGCTGTGTAACTCCACAGGAGCTGCTCAACACCTGCAAGGCCCATCCTTTCACGTAGGAAACGGAGCTGTTAACACACCCCTGCCGTCCCTGCCCGCCCTGCCGGGATCCCGGGACGCAGCAGCGCTGGGAATTTGTACTGCACAGCCGAGTGTAATCACCATTGTTCTGCTCCAGCGACTCGGGATGATGAGGAATTTTTAGATGGGGTGTTTTGCTCTCATTTCCTGCTGGAAAATTTTGATTCATCGCTTGAGGAAGTTTAAAGGGAACGGTCTGGTTGTTGGTTGCGATTAACTCTGCTGGCTGCGGACGAGGGGGTTCCTGGGCAACACTGGAAGAGTCTACACTGCACAACAAAGCAGAGGTGCTGAATTCAGGATCTGCTGGGTATCATATCACCCAGCTTGGAAAACTCTGCTCTGGCACTGACTGCCTACCTGGCACGGGCATAAAACAATCAAGGACATGCCACAAGTCCCTGGAGAGGGAGGTTTCACAAAGACATGGCACAAGTCCCTGGAGGGAGGATTCACAAGGGCATGTGGTGGGAATGGCCTTAAACTGAAGGAGACTGGGTTTAGATTAGACGTTAGGAAGGAATTCTTGGCCATGAGGGTGGTGAGGCCTTGGCACAGGTTGCCCAGAGAAGCTGTGGCTGCCCCTGGATCCCTGGAAGTGTCCAAGGCCAGGCTGGACAGGGCTTGGAGCAACCTGGGATAGGGGAAGTGTCCCTGCCCGTGGCAGGGGGTGGAACAGGACAAGCTTTAAGGTCCCTTCCCACTCACTGATTCTCTGAAATCCAGCTCCGAGTTTTAGCTCTGGGCCAACAGATTCAAATCTAGGCCACATCAATATGCTGCCACCAGAAACTCTCCAAGGCACTGAAGTTTCTGGGATATTCTTCCACACGCCGGACTTGCCACGTCACTGATGGATACAGTGCCAGGCTCCTGCACGGCCTCAAGAGGAGCTTGTTCATTTCCGCTTCAATTTTTAATTAGAGGAAAGTCATCCACGCCGGCGACGGTCATTTCTCACTAAATCTATTTAATGCCCCTCTCAGCTCCTCATCAAGAATTAGCAGAAAGGAAGCAAATCTCAGCTGAAAGATCTGGAAAGGGGCCAAAAAGCAAAGCAAAAAAAAAAGTTCACCTTAAAGGAGCAGGGAGAAGTCAGGAGGAATTTTCAGCGCGGTACTCGAGTGCTGGGGGGGAAAACACGTGGAAAATTTGATTTTGACTGGGAAAAATCATCGTGGAAGGGGGAATGTGTGGAGTAACAAAGCACAGTTCTTGGGGCTATTGCCACACGGCCGTTTGTTGGCGGTAATTTAACGCCCCATGATTAAATGGGATTTCCACCCCCCCGCCAACGTGACCCAAAATTGAGCAGCGCAGCAGAACGGACGCTTCAAACCGAGGCAGATTGGAAATTCATGGCATTGGCAAAAAGCCCTGGTGTAAATCTTGGAAAGCTGGGAGCATAAGGGGGCTAAAAAGTCAGCAAAAAGGCTTAATCAGCTTTCTTGGATCCTGGCAGGGCTTGGGGGAGGCTCTGGCCTCGTCCCTCCGGGACTGCCGGTCCATGGCAGCAGGGTTTGAGCAGGAGCCACTGCACAACCCAGGCAACTGAAGGCAAAAATAATAACAATATTGATAAAAAAAGGCTTTTAAAGTCTATTTTCCTTTCTTCCCCCCTGCCCCCACTTTTTAAGCTGTCTGCAGCAATTGGAGCTCGTGCTGTGTGTCTGTGCCCAGTGGGGCAGTCCCTGCTCTTTCCACCTGCTCTCCCGGGGGCTGAAAGGTCCTGGAATTGCCACCAGTTTTCTGCAAACAGCTGGCCAGGAGATGAGCTGCCCTATTAGTGCTTTTCCTGAGGGAAATGCCAGGGCACACATTCACTTGGTCTAAAAATCAGCTCAACTTTAAGGCACACGTGAGGAAAACAAGCCCTGCTGGTTATTTTTTGTTTGGGGGTGCCATGGGATAAGTGGGGCCAAACCCTGCAAGGTGTTGAGACAACACAGAAACAGGGGAATCACCAATGTGGCCAAAAAAAGAATGAGGGGGCACATGGACATGCTGCTGTGGGCTGGTCAGAACGAGCTGCAGCTCCACAAGCAGTAAAGGAAGCCCCAAAAGGTGAGACTGCATCTAAATTTGATTCCTTTAGGGCCACTTTGCCCATTTATAAGCCATAAACAGTAATGAAATGGTAAACTGGACTCCCTAAAATGGCAACTGAGGTCCTTGGAAAGCTAAATCCATCAATCCACACGTGATCCTCGGCAGCTGTTCTGCCCACCCAACCCTTCCAGTGGCTCCCCTGTTCCTTCCCTTCCTTGGCACAGAACAAACTTTACCCTCCTGGCCTAAAAATGCGGGTTGTTGAATTAAAAATACCCTTGGGCTCAGAAACCTGAAGCTGACAAAGTGACTCTGTTGCTGTCTTGGAAAACACCACATGGGAAAGAGCAGAGGAGGCTGAGGAGGGATTTAAAATGCACCACGTGTGGCTTGGGATCAGTTAAAAGTATTGACTGTCACTATGAAATATGTGCTGGTGATAAAATGAGCACTTTAGACACACTCTTGGACTCTTCTTCATTATTAAGACTTTATTTCTCATCAACTCAACAGAGCCTGAGGTTGTAACACGTCGTCATTAGGACTTCAAGAGAAAAAAAGGCAAAGTAAAAAACCCAATTCACGGTTTTACCAAGAGAGACTTCAGTGTTGTGTTTAACAGCAACAAGCAGCATTGGGAAAAAGAGGCTGTTGATTTCTGTCATTCCCAAAGAGAAATCTGGGAGGAGGAGAAATAGGTTGCTTGGTGGGTTCTCCCAAGTATTATTTAGTTCTTTAATCCAGCCCAACACTGAAAACTCTTGTTGATGTTACAGCACGATTTCACTGCCTGATGGAGCTAATTACACAAACACAAAAAAAAAAGGCAGGAAGAGCTCTTAGGAAATCAGGTGATCAATAATTACCAGAGACTCTCCCCAAATGCCAACCTGAGGGACTTCTGGGACACAATAGGTTTGCTCCCCACCATTCCTTCTCCCAGGGAACGGGGCTGTGAAACTAAACTGCTGTTCCAGCACGTTGCCAAAGCTCAGGCTGCATTCCCAGCCTTTCCCAGCTCCACAGCAGGTGAAGTCATGGGAATACCTGAGGCTGTCCCTCATTTCGTCTTTCTAGACAGAGCCAGGCTGGTCTGATCTGTGGGTGCTCGTGGGGTCGTTTCTCTGCAAACCCTCCAAGTCCTCCTGCAAACACCTGAGCAACAACTACTGCTTTCACCTCCACTTATCCATCTCCCAACAAAATTAGGGGAATGCTGTGCCTTCCTCAGCACATTTGCTAGCAGAGCCTGGAAAATTTAAACGTGGTGTGTCAGGGCTTAGCAGAACAATCCATAACCATCATGCACAGACTGCACTGCGGGAAGGAAGATCCACAGGGCTCCTGCACTCGCTAAATTAGAGCTCCCAAACTCTCGTCTGCATGCATCCACACCCATCCTTACTCCCTTTCCTTAAGAATTGATGGCTCTGCAGTGCTACTGCTGCTGTGTCACCCCCACAAAGTCCTGCTTTGATGGCCTTTTCTGTGGAGAACGAACCCACCTGTGTCCCGCTGGCTCCCTCCTGACAAGCGGAGAAGGACGTCAGGGAGTGTGTCAGCGGCTCCTGTGCTTTATCTCTCCAGGCTTGGATAAACAGTTTCTACTGCCAGCTCTCTCTCACCAGCACTAGAAGTGAAATCAAAGAGAGAAAATCAAAATACAGGATGTTCTCCCCCCTTTCAGAACAGGTGTAATGGAAGAGAAACGAGCAGCAAACAGCCCTTCAGCGACGATAACTTTCTGCTTCCTAAAGCTCTCAAAGGAAAGGATTACACCCCAAATCTCCAACTGCTTTGGGAACAGGAGCAGTTGAACAAGGAGAATAAATCTATTAGGTGTGTGCTTTAAGGGTACAGTTTGAGAGCAGCTCTTTGAAAGGAGCAGATGGAAAATTCGCTCTGAAACGCTCCACATGTGGCAGCCTCAGGATCATCGAGGGATTTGTACCTTCTGCAGAGCTCAGGGGCACAGGGAAGTTCTCCCAGGCTGAGATCAACACTCCGGTAAAAGGTCCTGTAATCTGTGAATTCCAGGGATAAACTGCACACCCGGCTTTAGGGAGCTTTTATCCAAAGCAAGGAACATTCACCGTGTTTGCAGCTCCGCGCGAAGCCAAACCTGCTTCCAGCTGTGCTGCCCATCCCGTGGGCACGTGGGATAAAGAGGTCCTGGACAAACATCCAAGAGCCCCTTCCTGTGCTCGCTATGGCACTGCCTCTCTCCAGCACCCAGAGGAAATCACGGACCCTCCAGGCCTCCCTCTCCCTCTTTCCCCAACAAAGGTGAACTCCAACTGCTCCAAGGCAGGCAAGGGAAGAACTGCCACTGGCTCCCAGCTTTGTGTTCCCACCTGGGACACAGGGACAGGATTCTGCTCCAGGAGATGCTCAGTATTGTGGTGAGAAGGCATAGAAACCTCCCCTCAGGTGCTCCAGGTACTGGGCTTTGCCCTGTCCTGCTCCTCAGCCGAGCTCCACAAACATTCCTTTATTCTGATGGAATCCCGAACACCACAGGAAAACCACCTCCAGCTTTCAGAGAGCAAGTAATGGAGAAACAACCCGCCCAAGGCCACCCTGGATTGGGATTCACTCCACATCCAATCGTCCCATCCGCCAGATTATCCGTCTTCCCAGCCTGCCTTTTCCCAGCCTGTTCCCTTTCTCCGGTGCCTTTCTGCTGTTTGCATAATGCATCCTGAAATCTACTTTACATACAGAGCTTTCAGTCCTTAAATTCATTATTTAGTGTTGTTTTCTGGTAATAAACCAGACAGGGTGTTCTATTCCCCCCCCCCGGGCTGCACACGAGCACTTCTCCGCTCAAGGGAACATCCAAGCCTACGAGACAATCCATCCGTGTCCCGTGGGATTGAGCGGCACAGAACCCTGGATTCAAAGTTCATCCCTCTCCTCTCCAAATCCTGGAGCAAGGGATCACAGGGCAGAGCTCGACACGCAGGCTGGGAAACCCAGTGCTCACCACATTCCCAGTTACAAAGTAATAAAGATATTTTTGGGATGCGGGAAGCAAACCAAGGATTCTCCATCACGCAGCAGCACAAGATTTTAGACATTTCTAAAAGGGATAAATTGGGTATAAACTGTGTAATATAGTAATGGATAAAATTTACCTTGAACTAATTAATGAACAAGAACAGTCTTGAGGGAAAACCACAGCAAAGGGCTGGGTGAACTCATCACTGGTGAACGCCACGTCACACCAGAGAAAGCCTGGAGAGGTCAACTCCAGACAGGGCTGATTCTCCAAACGCTGACTCCATGAGACAGCTCAAATCCTTGGAATTCTTTGTGGTTTCCAGGTTGTTTTCCCCAAGGCAAAACCACAAACCTCTCTCCCGTCCCTAAAGCACCCTCGGAGCTGCTTTCACAGCAGGAAACAACCCCGTGGCAGGTTTGGGTTCCTGCCCTCCGACAGAAGCTGCAGCTCATAATTAAGCATAAATCTAAATTTTCTGCTGACCTGGAAAGGTTATAAGAGAAAGGAAATATTGCAGGGCGTTTAACAGCGTCTCACTCAGTAGGGTGGGTCACTGTGGAAAACGATCCATCCGAAGGGGTTTTATGGGAAGTTCTCCCATTTCCCACATGCAGGGAATGAACCAGTGCTGGAGACTGAACATCTCCATCAAGGGGCCTCTAACAAGCACAAAATCACATGGATGGTTTCTCATGGACCTCAGAGGCCAAGGAGGCGGGTCGGCAGTGAGTCCTGACGGGAAGTTTATATCCAAGGAACAGGGAACGCCCCCAGCTGCTACACCTGAGCGAGGTGCAGTGACACTCAATTCATCAGCGCCACGTGGCCAAATGAACCGTGTTAAACCACTCCAAGTGTGCCTTCCCTCCCTGTGACAGCTCCTTCACCTGCTCCCACGTGTGTATCCGTGCTGCTGTGTGTCCAGCATCGGCTTTTCCCTCCCCTCTGGGATGTGTGGGATGGGCAGCTGCCCACAGCCTCATTAACAGCTGACGGCTGCCTGCACTTTTTGGAGAAGCTTCATCACAGTAAATGGGGCTGTTCTGCCTCAGACAGGGCCAATGGATCACCCCAAATAACTTAATTACCTGATGTGCTGTAATCACCCATGTTTATACAGCAGGAGGGTTCTTCTCCCACACAGTCCATTGCCAAGCCAGCTGGAAAATTGGATCACAGAATGGTTTGGGTTGGAAGGGACCTTAAAGATCATCTTGTTCCATCCCTGCCATGGGCAGGGACACTTTCTGCTAGACCAGGTTGTTCCAAGTCCCATCCAACCCGGCCTTGGACACTTCCAGGGATCCAGGGGCAGCCACAGCTTCTCTGGCCAACCTGTGCCAGGGCCTCACCACCCTCACAGCCCTTCCCAACCTCCCATCTAACCCTCCCCTCTGGCACTGGGAAGCCATTCCCTGTGTCCTGTCCCTCCATCCCTTGTCCCCAGTCCCCCTCCAGCTCTCCTGGACCCCTTTAGGCCCTGGAAGGGGCTCCAAGGTCTCCTTGGATCCTTCCCTTCTCCGGGTGAACACCCCCCAGCCCTCCCAGCCTGGCTCCAGAGCTTCAGCCCTCAGAGAATCTCTGTGTATCCACAATCTCCCTCCTGTTCCAGGCACCCACAGCCAGCCAGGAACTGGCACGACATGAAGCATCTGTGCTGTAAAACTGCTGCTGGCCAAGGCCCCGTGTCAGAGAAAGCCCCTACCTGAAAGCAAGAGGCACCACAGGCACAGACCTGTCAGGTAAGAGCTCTGCCAGCTCTATGAAACAAAGAAATAAAATATTATTGGATAATAAAAATGGATGTTAGGATGAGATTCTTCCCTGGGAGGGCGGTGAGGCCCTGACACAGGTTGCCCAGAGAGGCTGTGGCTGCCTCTGGATCCCTGGGAGTGTCCAAGGCCAGGTTGGATGGGACCTGGAGCAACCTGGGCTAGTGGAAGGTGTCCCTGCCCATGGCAGGGGGTGGAACAAGATGGTTTTAAGGTCTTTTCCAATCCAAACTATTCTGGGATTTTATGAAAAGCCAACAAAGGTCCTGCAGGACCCTCGCGCTGCCCAGGTAAAGACGTGCCAGTGTGGACATGGACAAATAAATCACCTCAAAACACACAGAGAGGACAAACCCCGGTGCCCGAGGTTTGTGGGAGTGTTTAATGAAGTCATTAAGCAGCAGAGGAGTGTATGATAGGAGATAAGCACCAGCAGAATCCATGGTAATTAAATTCCTACAAAGCGGCGCTGGATAATTTGACACACGCTGAGCGCTGTCTTGTCACCGGTGCCCAGCGCTTTGCTTGCAGGATAGCAGAGAGAGACACATAAGAAACAAAGCTCCTCTTAAGCTGCATGGCTGGAAAAGACTAACAACACCCAGTCCTTGGAAAAGGCAGGATGGGAGACGGCAAATTCCACTCAGCACCTGTGTCGGGCACAGAGACCTCTCCAACCGGAATGGGGAGGTGGAAACATTCCGAAATCACTGCAGGGCAGAGGTAGCAATAGCAGACCAGTTAGGAAGGGCAAAGTGACACTGTTCTGTTTATTGGAGGCCCTAGAGAGAGATCAGGGAAAGAGGGATCCAAGGAACCTGCCAGAGCTGGAGGTGAAGGAAGGAATTAACTTTTCCAGCTGCATGAGGTGGATTCAATCACCGAGCAAGATGAGACAGGCTCTGGAAAGCCACAGGTTATAAAAGTTAAGCTGAGGGTTACACTGAGTCTGCCTGGAAATGAATTGACCAATTTAAGGCCTTTTCACCAGATTTTTAATAATGCAGCATCGACCAAGGGAGGTCTCTCCTCCAGCCCCAAACCTGTGCCTGACACCTCCACAACGGCCACTTTTGGGAAATGTTCCAGGATCCTTCCACGTCAGAGGTGACTCTGCCAGCCCTCAGGGCTGGGAACTCAGGGATATTAGGAACAGCGTGGCAGGGCTGTTTAGGGGCTGCAAACTTAACGAGCGAACACAGCACTTCTTTTGACCTCCAACATCACTTCTCGGGATAAAAGAGAGGTCTTGAAATAAAAAAAAGCAGGATGGAACGCCCCGACCAGTGGCACTGCCGCATGGAGCCTCTTCCTCAGCATCCCAGAGCAGATGTGCTGCACTCAAAATGTCTTTGTCTATTAAAACTGTGTCAGCTTCAGAGCCTCCAAAACTCCCCGTGGCATAAACAGAATTCCTAATGAACAGCTGCAGGATCCAGGAGTGGCCGCGCAAAACGCAGCTGCCGAGATCGTTTCCTCTGCCCCTCTCTCACCACCTTTCTCCTCTGCTGCCCAAATCCCACTTTTCCCCACTTTGGGTCTCTCCTGTCCTCCCTTTCCCAGCAGCTCTGCTGCTTCACTGTGTCTGCTGCACCCTCCACACACCTCCTGGTCCAACAGAGCCCTTGACCACTCTCCTGCCTCTCCGGTCCCTGCCAGGGTTTGTTCCCTGCTCACACCAAGGAAGTGCAAAAGGGAGACATCAAGGAATAAAACATTATGTTCTAATTCCAGAGAACAAGAGCAGTCCTCAGGGAAGGATTCAGCCTGAGTAAACTGACACCTTCCAATAGATCTTCCATGTCCAACGCCGCCTTCCAGGCCGAGGCACCGACACACAACTCCTCATGCGAGTTGGGTTGGTATTTTTTAAATCCTCTGCCTTTGAAACCCAAAACCAGTCAAGCCTGGTCCAAAGGCACTTCCCAGCTGCTTTCCTAAGCCTAATGGTGTCCTCTGAGCTAGCTGGAGAAACAGCTGGAATGATTATTTAGTCAGGCACTTGCACTTTGAGAAAAATGTCATCTGCTGGGTCAACGCACCCCCCCCGAGTCCTGCTGGGAACAGCAGCACAAATGAAGCCTGAATTCCTACTGCTCGATGCCTTCGGTCTTCAGTACCCCACAAAGAGCCTCAGTTCCCTGTTTTCAGACCATTTACAGGGAGTTAATGCTTTGGTGAGCTCTATCCCTCTAATTTGACTGCAAACAGATGATGGATTCAGTGGTTATTGGAAGACTAACGGATAAGCCCAGATGCCGAAGCCCTGGTTTATTAGGACACTCTGACAACATTAAAGAGCTTCTAATGCTAAGCAACAGTGCCTCTTTAAAGAAATCTTTATGAACTGGTACCAAACATACGAGCCAGCTCAATTCCCTGTGGCTTTGAGACAATCTGTCTGACACCACCACCCAAAGTCCAAACACTTTGGCCACGAGTGGTGGTAATAGTAGCCAGTGCTATTCCTGAGCAGCTGAACCAGCCAGGTTTCTGCACAGTTAATGGATCAACAGCTTCCCTGGATGGGCAGCAGGATAGAGCTTAAAAACACTCCAGGCAGGAGCCTCCCTCACACAGCAGCTATTTTTGTGGGGAAGAGGGGCCAAGAGTCCTCAGAGCGGCTCAAAGACAGGCAGTGGGACACTGTGCCAGCACAAGGCTCCTGCAGACGGAGCAACTGCTTCCAACGCGCCTCCCAGCCATCATCCCAAAGATCAGGCTGGCTCCAGCCCATGCCAGCTGCGGGGATCACATGGAGAGAGGAGATGCTGAGAGGTCCTAAGGGATGAGGAAGCCCCAAAACGCCTCTTCTGGCCGCTCACATCAGTCACCACGGACAGAAGAGCAAGGCCCAGCACCTCCAGCTGTGCCACCTCCCGGAGCCATAAATGGCTCTGATCCCACAGAGACATCCCGAGGGGCAGCACAGCTCCCTCCCTTTCACAGGCTGGAAAAGCTGCTGGTGAGCACAGGCTCAGAGACACAGCCACCAGCTCCACGCAGAGACACGAAGGCACCGGCCCGGAACCGAGTCAATTAAGGCAGGCACAAAATTCACAACTCAATTTGACCACTGCACAGAATCCAATCAAAATAATAAGAAAGCACCAGGATGGCTCTATTAGATCAACCCAATGACCCGTTCACCCCCAGCCCCTCGCTCCTGAGTGCTCCTTTCCAGCTGCTTTGGTGCAAAATAATCGTAAATCACAGGCTCGGAGCAGTTTATTGGGAACAATTTCCCCTTAACCATTGGTGAACAGGAGCTGGATGAGCCCTTGAAGAACAGAAGCTGTCCACCAAAATACTGGGGTTTTTTAAGCAATCAATCACAGACATTCTCAACTTCACAGAGTCTGAACTGTTAATAAAAAGGCAGGGGGAATAACAGAAGGAAAACCACATCCAGCACTTGGTTTCACAACTTCCTGCAGCAGCAAATTCCACAGGTGAGCTCTGCAGGTTGCCCAGAGAAGCTGTGGATGCCCCATCCCTGGAAGTGTCCAAGGCCAGGTTGGATGGAGCAACCTGGGATACAGTGGAAGGTGTCCCTCTCCACAACAGGATGACCTTTAAGATCCCTTCCAACCCAAACCATTTCATGGTTTTACGATTCTAAGTGATTTTCTTCCCAGCTACAAACCCAAACCCTCCTAATTCCACCCCTTTCCAGTGGTGGGTACAACAGGATTCACACCCAACTCGCCACAGAGACCCAGAGGAACAAAAAACATTCCAAGAGCCACTTTCCCTCCCTTGAGCTGCCTGACACCCCCCCACACACAGGTTCCTCTCTGCACTATAAATCTTCCCAATCCTGGCAACCAGCAGTGCTGGCAGGGAAGCAGAAATACCAGGATCCCACTGCCAAGGGATAATTTCAGCACAAATCTGCACTTCTGCTATTGTCTCCCCCTTCCTGATGGACGCCCTGGCTCTCCTTTTGTGGAGCAGCCCTCCCTCTCTTTTATCCAACCTCCTCTCCAACATCTTTGTTCCCTTTCCATTCCACTCATTTCCCAAATTTGTGCCTAGTTTCTTTCTTTTTTTTTTTAATTGCTCTCAATATGTCACTCTCTATTAGTCAACAGCAGAGTTATTTAAACGTGTCAATGCTGTTGCTTAGCAGATCTGACTGTGCTTTGCCATCCCAGCCTCCTTCAGAACCACGTGTCCCCCTCCCCAGAGCTCCCCAGCTCGTTTGGATCACCAGGAAGTTTGAGGAAAATAAAAAGTAAGTCTGATTCTAAAGGCAGCCCACTGGGAAGCTTCAGTAGAGATCCTTAAAAACCACAAAAAAACCACCTCCAAAGCCAACCCAGAAGAGGAATTCTGTCAAAAAAAACCCATCTGACTTTACTTCTCAGTTAGGAAGCAGCATCAGGTGCTGTTTTTCTTCCATTTCCTACCTTCTATCCAAGAGCTTCAACAGGAGCCCATCAAGTAAATGACCATCCAGAGCTTTGGAAAGAGTCCTAACAGGGAGCCAGTATCAGCTTTCCCCAGCATAAGCTAATTTTAGGAAATGGCCTTTAACTGCTCTATAAAAGGCTGGGAACACCCAGGTGAGAGCATGTTGTGACCTTTGAAATTAGACTTTGCTGAGAGAGAGGGAAGATAATGTGCAGCTAAATCACACACACAGTGTTTTCTGCTCGGGCTTTTTGAGGCTTGGTCACCGCTCCAACTCACAGCCAAGGAACAGGAGGGCCTAATGGTTCCAGGCAGCATCAGCTCCACGCACCAAGTGTGGCACAGCTGTCCCAAAATGCTTAGGGAATCATGGAATCCCAGCAACATTCAGGTTGGAAAAGCCCTCTAAGATAGTGGAGTCCAACTGCCACCCCAGCACTGCCAGTCCCACCGCTGAACCACATCCCCAGAACGACAGAATCCTTTAGGAGAAAGGCTAAGCAAAAGCAAGAGACATCATCCTTCTGCAACCCACTGGAGCAGAACAATCCCAAGGGAACTCCCAGGAGCAGACCAAACCTGCTGTGTGGCCACAGATGCCACGTCTTCTGCGTGTTCATCTGAAGCCACGTGTTTGTCTCCACGGGCTCGTCTCCCCTTCGGGGTGTGTCTCACACGTTGCCCCTCAGCCAACCTCACCTTCTGCCCCCAAATCTCCAGCTCAACCACCACCCTGCATCCCTCCGAGCCGGGCTGGTTTGGAATCACACGATCACAGACAGGTTTGGGTTTGGGAGGGACCTTAAAGACCCCCCTGTTCCAAATCCCTTCCGTGGGCAAGGGGTACCACTGCCCAGCTCAGGTTGCTCAGGGCCCATCCAACCCAGCCTAGGGGGGCGAGGGGGAATTAAGCTCCCAAAACCGATGCTATCTATCTCCAGCAGCTGCTAATTCCAGACTTGGACTGCAAGTCACACCCAGGAAAGCAGGTTCACAACCCTGGGAACCGATACCACAACCTGAGCCAGCCCGACCGAGGGCGGAAAACTCACGTTGGGACCTGCCAGAAGGGCTGCTGACGGGCTCCCAAAAATAACCCCACTCCCCTCCCGCGGTGCCTGACGGCCATTTACATCCAGCCACCTAAAAATAGCCTGTTGGGATCGATGAGGAGAGCTGACAGGAGCGGAAGGCTCTCGTCACTCCACACACACACACACGAGGCTAAGGGAGATAAAATACTCTGGAAGTGCAGTTGCAGGGAACAATCCCAACACTGGCCCTGAGACAGCCAGCTGGATGGGCCTAATGATTCCTCTCCAGCACCAGCTGTGACTGAAATTATTTCCATTCCATGTGATTAAAAAGAAAAGAGAGGGATAAAAGGGAGAACAAAAAGTCCAAGATTTCAAAAGGGCGCTAAAAATAAAATGGTTTGTGTGGGCTTGGCACCCCACCTTGGCAGTTTTCTACGTGACAGCCAAGCAGTGCTCAGCAACCCAAAAGGAAGGCACAAGTAATTTATAGGTGGGGAAAACAGCATTAAAACAGCGACTCAGTGATCAGTAAAACCAACAGCAGGAGCAGGTTTGAAGGGCAGGTGCTGCTGACGCATTCCTGCCAGGAGACCACTCTCTGCTTGTCCCTCATGGAGCCAAGGTAATTGTTCCCATCGCCTGGCAAGTGGAAATCGATGCTGAGGAGTCCAGCAGCTCCTCCCGAGATGTTCCAGCCCATTGAGCTGATCAAAGGGAACCGTTTCCCGGCGCCTGTTCGCGCCTCGCCGGGAAAAGGCGCTCCCTCAAAACCCAGACGTGCAAGTTGAGCAGCAGGAGGCCCGGGATTAATCCCTTTATTTAAACATTAACAACCTGAAGTGTCTCTGAGCAATTGTAAAGGCTTTATTAGCAAAGGCAACGAAAGCCCTGGAGCAGCCAAGTCCTGAGGAAGCCAAGGTTACCTGCGGTCCAAGCGTTAACTCCGACAACACAAACCGGCTCTGGAGCGTGTTTGTACCTCAGGGGTGGGAATAAAGAGGGAAGCAACACCTTGCTGCCAGCAGAAGTCTGTGGGCAGGGATGGATGGAGGGAATCCTTCTTACCCAGGAAGCTGATTGGGAGCAGCCTGGACCAACTTTGGGCAAACTGTCCCTCATCAATTGTCTTCCCAATCCAAGTGACCTGCTTGGTTAGCTGGACACCAGCAAAAGGCTCCTGATGTGGTCTCCTGTGTGGAGATCCAATAGGAAAACAAGTGACTGGAACAGGAGCCCAGAGAGCTGGAGGACCCTCCAAAAAGGAGGACCCTCAAAGCCTTGAGCAACCTCATCTTCCTTTGCCTTTACTCCAGGCAGGACATTGGATTAGAGACCTCCAGAGATCCCTTCCAACCTCACTCATTCCACAGCTCAAAGAAATGCCAAAGAGAAGGTGAAAGCCTTTCCTGGAGGTACCTGACTGGATAAAGCTGTAATGGATGGTAAAAGCAACTCTTTGTAAGCTTTTCATTGGTGGGGTGACCTGAGGACTCCCAGCACACCCTGCTTCCTTCTTCCAACATCTCCCCCTGGACAGAGGAATAAATCCCTACAATTAAGACACATGTACCACTTTCACATTAAAATTCAAGGTGTTTTAGTGGCATTGTAGGACCTAATCCTTGTAGGAGGTGATAAAACATTAAACAGAGCAACACTGGGAGAGTAAATGGGCTGGGCTGACATGAAAAGACATTTTAAGGGACATCCTTTTAAGGACTCCCCTGCTCAGGCACTACACAATCATTTCCCCAAATCCTTTCGTGTATCCAACACAGAAGCTGTGCACATCCCACACTGGATTCTGTCTGGTTGCTGTAGTGGCAGAGAAAAGTATGGATCAGGTGCTGCCTGAATTCCAGGTGTCACCAGGTTTGACTACTTTTTTTTTTTTTTTTAGAAATGCCTTCTGCTGTTACTGGAAAGTGTAACTATCAAGTTTCACCAAAGTCAAAAGCTCCTCTCAGGTTCATTTCCCTTTCAGCTGCTCCAACTGCTGCCTTGCCAAAATCCATAGAAGGCAAAAATCCATAGTTCCTAGGATTCGCATTTTGAAACGGCTCCAAAGGCAGAGCAAAGGTTTCACCTTTTAGTGCAGCTGCCACAGCTTTCTCCCTGACTTTGCTGGACCGGATCCAAATGGAAAATAAAAAAAACTCAAAAGCACAAGTGAGTGTTTTTGCTGACCAGGATTACCTGGCTTAGGATCAGCAAATCTTCAAGGACACGGCACAACCACCCGAGTGGAAATCACCAGTGCTGGATGCAGCTCCCCTCAATTCTCTAAGCCTCTCTCTGCTCCTCTGCTGGGCTGATAAACTCACTTTTAGACTCTTGTCATAAAGCTGAAGGCCAGCAAGCCATTTGGTAATTAAATCTGTCACATAATTAGGCCTGATGTACAACTCAAGCCTACTCTGCTGAGCAGAGCAGGAGGCAAGGGGTGAGCTGCCTGTTTTGGGGTGTGCTGGGGGATCACCAGGCCTCAGTGACAGATTCCTCTCGTGTTCTGTAGCCTCTGCAAGCCCTGCTGCAGGTTCCTGCACCCCTCTGCAAACCTTGGCATGTTTAGTGACCCACTCTGGTGCATCCCTTGGCTCTGGACAGCTCGTCCTCCTTCAGCAGCTCAGAATTTGCCTCTTGCCCAGGGTGGCTTTGCAGACCAAGGGTGAGGAGCTGCCCTGATCAATTCTCAGCACCTAAAGCGCTCCTGACTCTCTTCAGTCTGAAGAAACACAATGATCTTGCCTCCCCAAAACCAGCTCTAAGGGAGGTCATTCTAACATCAACCAGTGGAGGGCAACCACACACGTTCTCAACAGGCAGCATCCTCCTGCCTGATGCTGACAAAAAAGGCACTTTATTCCCACTTCCAACCACCACAACAGCTGCTTTATCTTTCCCATTCTGCCTTATTTATGTCTATTGCCTTCCTTGTGACATTTAAAGAGCAGCCCCAAATAGAATCATAAATTGGCTGGGGTTGGAAGGGACCTCAAAGCTCGTCCAGTTCCAACCCCCTGCCGTGGGCAGGGACACCTTCCACTACCCCAGGTTGCTCCAAGCCCCGTCCAACCTGGCCTTGGACACTTCCAGGTGATCCACAGTGCCTCTAACTCCCAGAAGGCAGCAGTGCATTCCCTCCCGATCCTTTCATGTTATCTGGAGACAAAAGGCTAAAACAAGCCACTGTTTTGGGATGTTTGACAAACAAGCCAAATAAAGAAAGGCTTTAGCAAGAGGCAACCCAATATTTTCAGCTGAGAACTGTTTGAACAATCACAGAATTTCAGGGCGAACACCAGTAATTCCCAAGTCCAGCTCAAGCAGATCTTAAGCAAATAGGAAACAAAACACTCCTTTTCCTTCTCCCCGCTGGCAAGCTGAGACTGCCAGAGCTCAGCCCAGCGTGTCCCTGCTCCAGCCAACCCAGAGGGTGACAGAGCTGCTGGGAATGCTCTGGGTGAGCTCCACCAGCCGGAGCCAGAAGCCCCTGAGCGCGTCCAGACAAGTCGTGTCGCTGACCCCAGGAGAATTCATCAGCTGCTAAGGAGAATTCATCAGTCACAGCCTGTAACTTGGGCACAGGGAGCAAGGAAATTGCTGGTGAACTGGCTGTCAGCAGCAAAGGGACTGGGATATTTTCTCCCTCCTGTGTATTCCGCCTGCCCTGCTCACACAAACCCTTCGGAGCCGGGATCAGCCGGCGCTCCCCTGCTTGTTTGGAATCGTGAGATGGAGGTGAAAGGATTTGCTCAGGAGAGCCCAACCAGCCTAACTTTTATACCTTTTATCCTGCAAGTCATGCCATCCCTCAGTTCTTAGCTGGAAAATCCAGGGAAAGAAAGGCAGGTGTTTGTGGGATAGGTGACTCTCCCAGACAACATTTCCACAGCACGAGGCAATGGGGTGACAGGGGTGAGACACAGGGACCTGCTGGGACAGACATGGAAATTCAACAACCCAATCAACCCTGATTTTTAAGGATGCTCATTTCTTCATCATCGTTATGCTCTGTGGGAAAAGTCTCACTTTACGATCTCAGTTAATCTGGGATGGTTTTGCATCATCGCCTGAAAAACGGCTGTTGGTAAAAAAATTACTGAAGGAAAAAAAAGGAAAGGAAGGAAGAGGAAGAAAAGAGAGAAAGAGAGAAGGAAAGGGGGAAGGAAGGAAGGAAGGAAAGAGGGAGGGAGGGAGGTAGGAAGGAAAGAAGGAAAGAAGGAAAGAAGGAAAGAAAGAAAAATCTGTGCTTCTCCTCTGGCCTGGGCTGGTTTTCAG
>JAWWES010000115.1:113676337-113691507 GCA_035583135.1 Lophotriccus pileatus
GAATTCCTTCCCAATCTCCCAGCTCTCCCTGCCCTCTGGCACTGGGAAGCCATTCCCTGTGTCCTGTCCCTCCAGCCGTTGTCCCAAGTCCCTCTCCAGCTCTCCTGAATTCCCTTTAGGCACTGGAAGGGGCTCCAAGCTCTCCCTGGATCCTTCTCTTCTCCAGGTGAACCTCCCCAGCTCTCCCAGCCTGGCTCCAGAGCAGAGGGGCTCCAGCCCTGGGAGTGTCTCCGTGGCCTCCTCTGCACTCGCTGGGCTTTTCAGATTTGGGAGCTTTCTCTCTGAATATATTAACAGCATTTCCAGGTCACCTTTGCTGCAGAGTCGTCTGGCAGGGGGAGGTGTCAGATGGTGCCTGAGCAAGGGAGTGCCTGTTCCCTGGGAAGGGGCTCAGAGCCTTGGGAGCTCCCTGGGCCATCTGCAGATCCCGTGTATCCAAGTCCCACGGACACTCCTTTGATGTGGTGAGCTGGACTCCCAAAGGTCCCTGGAGATCACAGGGATCTATCAGAGGATAAGGACCCCTCCACCCTCTGAAACAGAATTTTGCCATTGTTGTGGTTTTTAAAGGGCATTTAAATTGCTTTTGAGTTTTTTTTCATGTCTGATGCAGAGAGCAGCCACGGAGAGATGCCCAGGAAGGCTCCTCTGCTCCCGGGGGGAATCCAGCCCTGCTCTCAAACACATGCTCTCCCCTCCTGGCCCCTCCAGCTCGCTGCTCCAGCACAAACAAGTAAGACCTACCTCCTCCTGGAAATTAAACCCAGCACCTCAGAGGTGTGCACAGATCTCCTCCTGCCCTGCAGGAAACAGATCTCGGTTTGCTTTTCTGGCCTCACCTCTTTCCATTTTCTTCTGCTCATCCTCACAGTGTCCACCAAAAAGCTTTTTCCTTTGCCCCCTGGTCACAAAAACATCCCAATCTGCTTCCATCTCACCCTTTCCTGACAATTATCTCCACTTGCTTCCCTATTTTCTCTTCTTTCAAGGCTCTTATCCAGGCTGGTTTTATTTCCCTTACCCTGCCTGCACCATCATTATTTTTCCCACTGTGCTACTCCATATCTAAAATTTGTTTTCAGGAGGCTATTTAAGCTCATTCTCCTGCACTAAGGCAGACAAATATTGCAGCCTAACACGGAAATGTGCCCATGGAAATCATTCCTGTTGGGATGCAACACTCTCACCCGATCCCAGCAAGACATGGAACAACACAAGCTCAGATCCAGAGCTCCAGAAAGAATTCCTGGCACCCCCATATCAGGTGCCATTAAGTCCAGCAGAAGTTTGGGCAACACAAACCATTAAAGAAATAAAACATTAAAATGAAGGGCAGAAAGTTTCCCAGGCTAACACAGGCACCATGTCCCATAAAACTGTGGAACAAACCCACCTGGGCCCATTAACTGCACTTGCTCTGTAGGATTGTTTCTGCAGAGGTTACCCAGCACATCAATGCTCTGGAAAAGAACATGGAAAACAGCTGGAAATCAAGGAGTGTTTGGGGATCCTGTTGTCAGGCCAGAGTGGGATAAGGCAGGAGGGGCCTACAGGGGGAGGAAACCCCAGGAGAAAACCCCAGAGAGCCCCTTTCTCCCTTCCACTTCAGCAAACAAAATCCCACAAACGGGGGAATTAGAGCTGCAAGCTGAGAGAAAACCCAAGAGTTTGAGATCCCGCTGCGAGAAAGGAATTTTAAGAGGCTTGGGAGGGATAAACCATCAGTTTCTTCCCTAACCCTGAACATAAACAATTGATTTCCCAGAAACAAATTGGGAAATTATCTCCTCCCCCACTCCCTCCAAGAGCCAAGTCCAAACCTGCCAGCGAAGGATCGGTTCCTCCTGCCTTCTCCTTAACCTTCACCTGCACAGGCTTTGCCAGGCTGGGTCCAGACTCCTGATCCAAAGTCAGGCAGGTTGGAGGTGCCCCAAAAGCTGCTGATTCACCGGAAGGGAAAGGGATTTGAGCTAATAATTTACCTTGCAGAGGACTGGGAGCCTGCCAGCGCACCAGGCAGGGTGCAGCTCGTGCTGGAGACTCTCCACTGGAAGGTCTGGGTGTCCCCAGCCACCAATTCCAGAAGCCACCTCTTCCCTTTGATGTCTCTTGTCTCTTTGGATGGCCAAGTGACATCTAAACCCCCAAAGGGATGAGGACCCTCTTTAAAAATCCCCAAATCCCCTCAGCCTGCCAATCAAGCTGATATGATGACACAAGGTGAGGGCTTTGTACAGAGGGTGGGGCTTGGCAGCAGAAAAGAAGGAATGCACAGGGATGTCCATCCAAATGAGGATGGACAAGGAACACAGGACATTTACTCTGCTGCTGTTACTCCTACCATTTATCAACAAGGACTAACAAGACAACGTCAAGAACAATTCTTTCCTGGAAAGGGTTGTCCCGCCCAGGGCAGTGGTGGAGTCCCCATCCTTGGAGGGATTTAAAATCCCTGTGGATGTGGCACTTGGGGACAGGCCTTGGCAGTCCTGGGGGGAACAGTTGGACTCCATGATACCAGAGGGCTTTTCCAACCTAAATAATTCTTCCTTTTGAGGGGAAGGAAGAAAAAGAAGTACTTTTTCCCCCTTATGTAACTCAGAAACACTTTCATGAAGAAGCCACTTGCCCCAGGCTTTGGAGACTCAAGATGCTCAGGGATAACAAGTGGACCTTCAAACCAAGGTTCTCGGTGTCCATCTTCACCTGAAGGCCACAGCTGGGAATATCACAAACCCTTTTCACCTTAAACCTGCTGAGTGCCACAGAGAATTAGCAGGAAACTGAGGGATGCTCAGCAGGGGCAAAGTAACTGCTGCAAAGAAGAGCAAGAGCCACTCCAGGCACGGCTCTTCCTTCTTCCACAGGAAGAACGTACAGAGGGAGCAACCACTTCCCTCCAGAAGAACACCCCCTGCCAAAATTCATTCAGCAGGAAGTGGTCCAAGCAAGAACTTCCAGCATTTTATGGTGCAAAACTCTGTTTCCTGAGGGCACTTTGCTTTCACAGCACAAACAGTGCCCTCAGGAAAGGGAATGGAAACTCCCAGGAAATCTGAGTTACCTGCTTCTACCCACAGTACAACTTCCAAAGAGGCAGCAGATCCATCCCTTCCTGGGAATTTGCAACAATCACTAATCACAGCCCACATCTACTTTTTAAAGTCCCTTCCAAGCAGCTGGTGCTTCTCCCCGTCCTCTCCAAAGGACTCGGCAGGATCCAGGCACCCTCTTCCCACAGCAGTCCCAGGCTCTCTCCTGACCCACAAACAGGAGAATTACAAAGTTCAGCGGGAGAATTACGAAGTTCAAGCCTAGATATTTCCTCCCTGGTTCAGTCACTGTCCTGCTGCTCCTTCCCCGGGATCTGCAGCTTTTCCCACGTCTATTTCAGAATCCCCCTAATCGGAGCTAAATAAGCTTTTTCCACCAGTGTTTTCAAAAATGCAGTTTTTTGGAAGTAAAAACGCCCTTTGCTCCTGTTTCCCAGTTCACATGTCCATAGATGGCATTAAACACTTCTTATTCTGGGAGTTCAAGCACTGAGTGGCTGCTCAGCTCAGCCACAAGGACCTTTCCACAGAGACTGTTCCTGCAGTTTTTCATGACTGTTTCTGCCTCTTCCTCAGGCACAGCCCACCCTGCTCACTCCTTCCCCTCCAGTTTACAACTCATCTGGATTATTACTCCAAGTCATTTATCATCTTCTCGTAAGGATTTATTACTCCAGCAGATCTGTGAGCTCCACAGATTTCCTTGGCAATGCCTCTGTGCTCGAGGAAAATCCCACCAGCAGCCAGGACTCCCAGGAACTCCCAGGATCACACTTACAGCCCCACGGCTCCAGCACAGCCTTTACATGATTTTTATTTCTTCTCCTGATGAAAAGAGAGCAGAGGCAGGGGCTTAAACAACCTTCATGACAGGGAGAGCTTGGAGCCCCTTCCAAAGCCTAAAGGGGCTCCAGGAGAGCTGGAGAGGGACTGGGAACAAGGACTGGAGGGACAGGACACAGGGAATGGCTTCCCAGTGCCAGAGGGCAGGGAGAGCTGGGAGATTGGGAAGGGATTGCTGGCTGTGGCAGTGAAGAGGGGCTGGGCTGGAATTCCCAGAGAACCTGTGGCTGTCCCTGGATCCCTGGCAGTATCCAAGGTCCACCCATTCCCACCCGCTGCCATGGGCAGGAACACCTTCCACTAGCCCAGGTTGCTCCAAGCCCGGTCCAACCTGTCTCTGAACCCTCCCACGTCTCTATGTGGATGTATTTTATCACCTTCACCACCATACAGATTTATACACACAGATATATTTTCACACACAGAGAGGACCCAAAAAAACCCTAGATCCAGGGTCTCCAAAAACACAGACTGCTCTGGGAATGGCATTTCTGGAGAGCCTGTTTTCCAGCAGCTTCCCCAAAATGACGCACTCTGTGGGAACAGCAAGGACAGGATCCAACCCGAGGGCGGTATCCAGGGGATGCTTCAGCAACACAGCTTTTCTCCCTCCTCCTCCTCCTCTAATTCCCTGCCCCCCTGTTCCCTCACTTGTTTCCAAATTGGCCCAGCTTCGGTGGATTTTTATGGGAACTGCAAAAGAGCCATCTGCCGAACATCAAATGGCTGCTCCAGGGGCAGGGGCACCGTGACTTCAAATGGTCACTTCATTTGCCTTTATTTGTATTTCTTTTTCATTTAAAAAAAAAACCAACAAACCAACAACCAAAAAAAAAGGGTATTTTCTCAGTCCCCTTCTCCAAATCAGCTGCATGGTTTGCATTAGAGCTTTCCCAAAAAGCACATCTCCCAGCAAACTACCAGCTGGAAAGTTCTAGCTAAGTTTTGACAGAATACAGGCAGCTGAAAACAGGATTTTTCAAACACAGGAAAAGCTTGGGAATTCCCCTCTCCCAGATAAAAACCTCCATCAATCCCCTCTCAGGGCTCTTTACCCACCTTTCCCTGCTGGTTTGTCTTGATGCAAAACCCAATTTAGCTCTGTTGGGAAAATTCCTCAGTATTTTAGTTGGCCATAAAACTCAGCATACCAGTGGTGCTTTGCACCCAAACCCATGGATTTTAGGTCCTGGTTTCACACAGACACCCTGAAAAGTGCATTTTACTCAAAACTCTCCTTAGATGCCCTTCAGTCCACGCAGAGACCACCAGCAGGATTTCTGAGCAGGCAGAACACAAACCCACGACAATTAACGTTTCCATAACCAGGATTTCACGTTCCTCAGAAGCAGTTTGGGGTTTGGGGTTTTTTTTTTAAGGTCTCCAGCAAACCCTGAAGCTGGGGATGAAGGGGAAGATGGGCAGGTCCAACACAGCCACACACCCTGATGTTCTACATGATCTTTGTCCAACTCTGCTTCTCCACATCCAAGCTGCAAAAAAAAAACCCATTCCAAAAATCAGATGGCTCCGGGAGGAAGCCCACCAGGAATAATGAGGCATCAGAAGGGAAGGAGATACAATCTGAGGCTGCCAGTCTTTGCAGCTCATTACTTTTGGCAGCAGGGGCTCCCCAGGAGGTCCCACAAAGCAGGAACGACTTAATCAAGGGACCCTCCTGGGGGTGAGGGAGATGCTCATGAATAACACCATCAAATCAGAGCTGGGAAATCAGTGGCACCCGATGGAAAATTGATGGGATCAGCTGGTAAATCCTTAAGCTGCTAAGTGGTGCCTCGCTCCTGCCTCATCCCACAAACCCAATTGCCCTGAGCAGAGCTGGAGGCACAGGGAATGCTAAACAGGCAAAACTGGGGAGCTGGTTTCCAGAAGTCTGCAGAAAAGTGATCCACCACCTTTGGACACAGCTGGTTGGTGTGGAGAGGGCGAACTCCTGGGTCACCAACCCTGCAGGCGCCAAGGAGGCACCACCAGAGGGGCAGGAGGGGATGTACAGGCAGGTTGGAGCACTGCCAGCCCACAGGCAACACCTCAAACACGGCACATCCACAGGGAGCTGCTGCCGTGCTCTGCACAGCACAGGAAAGACATGGAAGTGGTGGAGCCAGTCCAGAGGAGGCCACGGAGATACTCCCAGGGCTGGAGCGCCTCGGCTCTGGAAACAGGCTGGGAGAGCTGGGGGTGTTCATCTGGAGAAGAGAAGGATCCAGGGAGAGCCTGAAGGGGCTCCAGGAGAGCTGGAGGGGGACTGGGGACAAGGGATGGAGGGACAGGACACAGGGAATGGCTTCCCAGTGCCAGAGGGCAGGGAGAGATAGGAGATTGGGAGGGTGGTGAGGCCCTGGCACAGCTTGCCCAGGGAAGCTGTCGCTGCCCCTGGAATCCTGGCAGTGTCCAAGGCCAGGTTGGATGGGGCTTGGAGCAACCTGGGATAGGGGAAGTGTCCCTGCCCATGGCAGGGGGTGTTGGACTGGATGATCTTTAAGGCCCCTTCCAACCCAAACCATCCTGGGATTCAGTGATTCCAAGGCAGGACTGTGTCTGCACAGCTCCAGGCACGCCTGATTCCTGAAGTTACAAAGGACATTTTTTGAGCTGATCTCATTTTCAAGCAGAACTGGGCAGTGACCTCACGGCCACCGAGCTCCTCGTGCCACACCGAGCGCGACGTCGAATTCCTTACCATTAACACATTCCCCTCACTAATCTTCCCCAAACGATCCATACTGGAAATTCATGTCTGACCCTGTATTAAAATCCACTGCAACTGTGTGTCTCTGAGCATGTCCTGGAGCTTAAATACCGGGGCCTTAGGAGGCAGCTGAGAGTCATTTTCTAGTACATTGGGAAGGACAAACTGTTTTTACGAGTGTGTGTTTTTTCAAATTAAACCTAAAACAGTTCCCAGATGGAGGCTGCATCATTCATACTTCAAGCTTAAGAGTATTTCATTTTAAAAAATATTTAGAAAAAAAAAAACAAACAAGTAGAGGCAAAGCTTCAGAAAATGTGACCCCACAGAAAGGCTGAGAGTGGTTTGTGTTGCTCAGGGAAGACTCGGAGGGATGGTGAAAAAAAAGCCTTGAGTTGTTTCTGGGGTTTTTTTTGGAGAAAAAGATTCAAATAATAAGGAAACAGTTGCAAAATGGTGGCAGCAAAGTTTGTCCTTAATTCCACAATGTGTGCATCAGACTGTGGAAAATTTCTTTACAAAGCTCCAGGCGCCCGTGAGGCAGCTGGAGTGGGAAAAGGATTCCCGTGCCCTCCGTGTTCTCATCCAGTGCCTCCAAGAAGTTTTCCTTCCCCAAATCGAGATTTCCCATTATTTTTAAGTATCCCACACAGCTCTGACATGGCTCTAATGCTCTTTCCAAGTCACGGCACCTTCACAAGAAACAACCTGCAGAGCTTGAACTGAACTTTTAACGTGGATCAGTGGAGGATGGTCCAGCTCCTCTCAGATTCTGGTGCTGGGCAGGTGATGCAGATCCAACTATTTCTGCCACAGAAACTAACACTTGGAATAGCAGAGAACAGGAGAAGAGAGAGGAAACAAACCCAGAATCTTTGGAGCTGTAGCAGATGAGGGCAGAAGTGCAATCAGCACCTGGCTGGATCTGCACCTCCTGGGTACTTCAGAGACCACAAGTGTTCATTTTGGTGAGGACAAACTTAGGAGTGGTTTGGTTACAGGAGCTCTGCCAGAGCCAATTCCCTTGGGATCACCAGGGAAGGGAGCAGAAACAAATCCATGTGCTTAGAAAGAAATGCTTGGGAGGAACTGGAAGCAGACTGAAATTCCCTCCCCTTTCCTCTCCTCATTCCCTCCCCGTGCACTCATCTCCCACCTGTCCATGCTGCCCTTGCTCCAGGTCCTGGCTCCTACCCCAATCCTCTTCAATTCCTCACCCATTGCAGGATCACAGAAGATCCAGAGTTGGAAGGGACCCACAAGGATCATCCAATCCAACCCCTGGTCCCGCACAAACACCCCAACAATCCCACCCTGTCCCTCACAGCGCTGTCCAAACATTCCTGGAGCTCTGGTAGCCTTGGGAAGTGACCATTCCCTGGGGAGCCTGTGCAGTGCCCGAACCCCCTCTGGGGGAAAAACCTTTTCCTAAAATCCAGCCCAACAATTTCAGGCAGTGCAGTCAGGAGAGGCAACACCAGCTTATCCCACGCTTGTTCCCTCCTAAAATTGATTTTCCAACCACACATCCATAGTTCACCTTCCAAGTGGCTGCATCTTTCCTGTACTCACAGATCTTACCTCAGCTGGAGCAGGGAGCTGTCCCTGGCACTGGGATCAAGCACAGCCATGTCCAAGCAGGGATTTTACCCCTCTCCACATCACCAAACCCACAAGAATCCCAGAACAGGCTCTTTAAACCCCAACCTCACGTGAGGCTCCACCAGCAGCCACAGCACAAAGCACAGGCTTCCATATTCATTTCTGCTCCCTGAAATCCCTGGGACACAACAGGACCAGAATAATAACACCAATTACAGACATTTGATGCAGTAATTTCAGAGCCAATTAACATAATGAACCTCCGTCTCTCTCAGATAAGGAATCTCAAAACAGTAGAGTTAGAGGTGAGGGGCTGAAGCACAGAACAAAGATTTCCAGATATCCACACAGTCCTTCCTCCAAAAAAAACCCAAACCCACATCCTCCAGCCCCTCTGACTCCAAGAGGAGACCCAGGGTATTTGTTCTCTATATTTTGATGGCACACAGAGGGATTAGAGCTGGAAGCTTTTTATAACAGAGCTCCTGAGCTTTTTGAGGCAGGAGGGCAGCGAGAGGGTCTTGCAGCAGATGAAGGGAATAAGAAGCAAGTCCTGGACATTCCAGCTGCTGCTGATAGAGAATCACCTGCCTCAGAGGAACAGATCCATCCCCCTCGTGGGGAATCCCTGGAATCACGTGTGCTGTTTGCTCCACGCTGTGCCCTCGGCAGAAGGGGGTCAAACAGCTACGAAGGACCCACTTAACACACATTTGGGACACTTCAAACCATCATGGAATGGTTTGGGTGGGAGGGGATCTTAAAGATCATCCAGTTCCAAACCCCTGCCATGGGCAGGAACACCTTCCACTATCCCAGGTTGATCCAAGCCCAACCTGGTTTTGGACATTTCCAGGGATGGGGGGGCAGCCACAGCTTCTCTGGGAATTCCAGCCCAGACCCTCTCCACCATCCCAGCCAAGAATTCATTCCCAATCTCCCATCTCTCCCTGCTCATTCCATTCCTCAGACATTTCCATGCGGATTTGTCCTCTCTCTCGTCACAAAAGTGCTCCAGGAGGCTCCATTAGGTTGCATTAGGATTTCTTCCTTCTTTGTGCAGAGTCTCCCCAAAATGCTCATCCTCGCTGAGACACCACACAGGAGACCCACAATACCCACAGAAACAAGGCAGCCCAAGAAGAACAATGCATAAAAGATCCAAAACACTGGCTAGGATTAACCCAGACATTTGGAAGGCACAACCTGCCCACAGCAAGGGGCTGGAACAACGCGATCTTTAAGGTCCCTGCAAACCCAAACTATTCTGTGATTCTAGGATTTCTCCTCTTGGGCAGAAAGGCTCCACCACCATATTTAATAACCGTAAATCTCACAGTCCCTCAAATGACATGCACTGTAGGCACACAAAATATGAGTCTAAGCTCGTGGAAAGAACCAAGTTTCATGCACTGAAGCTTGTGCTCTGTCACGTGAAACCACAGCAGACTCTACCCCACGGATCCAGCAGGGGATGAGCACCAAGAGTGTGTTTCAATGAGCATGGAATTAACAAACTGAGCCAAAATACATAAAGGTTTCATTTTAAGACAACAAGGTCACACCAGCACAACCTGTGGGCTGGAATGGCCACAGACAAACCCTGGGTTAAGCTGTGGCTGCCCCATCCCTGGAAGTGTTCCAGGCCAGGCTGGATGGGGCTTGGAGCAACCTGGGATAGTGGGAGGTGTCCCTGCCCATGGCAGGGGGTTGGAAGGAGGTGAGCTCTAAGGTACCTCCCAACCCAAACCATTCTGGGATTCTAAGCTCAGGCATCACCTCCAAGTTGTTGCATTTAACACAGGAAACAGGAGTTTTGATGTTTATTTGGGTACAGACCCACAGGGAACCCCTCTGAACGTGTCCCCTCTGCTCCCCTGGCACCACCTCAATGCACAACCAGCAGCACCAATTACCACAACTCTGAGCTACCTGAAGGCAATAATTAGGCCAATTAAGGCAAGGAAGAGCTAAATGACTTGCCTAGGGCCACAGAAGGCAGAGAAATGAGTGGTGTTTAGGAGTCATGTTTCCAACCCTGTCCCCCAAACCCTGGCAGAACCCCCACAACACGCGGGGACTGCCGGGACAAAGCGCTAGCACCTCCAAACAAAGCTGTGCCGTAGCCAAAACCACCTTCCTCCCCGTTCCCTCCCTCCCTGCCCACTAAGACAAGGGTTTTGCTGGCTGAGTGACCTCAGGCAAGATGCACAACTCCACTCAGAACAGAGAGAAAACCAAGCAAAGCCCCTCAGCCCCGGCACTCACGGCAGCTGGGGATGGGGAGGCTCCCTGACCACACCGATCCCTTGGGAAAGCACTGCAGGGAGAAGGGCAGGATAAAGCTTACAGGACTGGACTGTCTACAATTCAGGTATCCTGATACTCCACTTACCCTGGAGACAGGAATAGCTAATTAATAAGGAGCCATGGGATCTAAGTGAGCCGCCAGATATTTAGGATTAGTTTAATTACTTCACCTCACAAGCACCCCGAAGTTCCAGCAACAAGAGATTCTCTGTACAGCATCCCCCAGTACAGCAATACTTACACCACCTGTACTCCAACCCCTCCTGCAGCTCTTGACATCTCCAGTGGTACAGATTTCCCTGGGAGAGGCTTCTGGCAGTGTTAGGATGTAATAAAAAAGGAAATTCATGAATTGGCTGAAGCAATTGGAGGGAGATTTGTGGCCATAGCAACATTACTATAATCAATGCTGCAGGGAACAAAAGCCACTTTGATCATGCTGTTCCCACTCTCCCAACCCCACCCATGAGGCTGGATAATGCCATCCAGACACCCTCCAGCCGCCCTCATGAGCTCTCCCACTCGCCATCCCTGACATGAAATCACTGGAAAGGGGATTTAAAGCGACTTTGAAAGGTTGTTCAGCGCATCCATCATCCAGGCAGACCATCCCGAGCAACCACCCTCCACACACCACACTCCTGGGCTGGTTTAGGCAGGGGAAATTCCACACTGCTGAGGACACTAATTGTGCTGGTAACAGCGAATAAACAACTCACCCCGGGTCGGTGCCACACGGCTGCAGCTCACGCTACACTTGTTTCCTCTGCAACTCATCTAGAGCATCTTTAGGATCAGATCATCTCCTGCCATGCCTAACTGGTGGGGGGGTCTAAGCCCCGCTCAGGCCTGCAGGCAACTTCTGCCATGCAAATAAAACAAGAAACCCAACCACCGTGGAATTAATCCACCGAGCTGCCTGCCTGCTCCCTGCGCCGTGTGGCTCCCACAAGGAAGACGCCTCCAGAGAGGCCGCTCTGCCCAGAGAGCCGAAGGCAGAGACTCCTATTAATGCTCCCACTATTTTTAGCCTCACAAATCAGGGGGGAGCTGACTTGTGCTTCCTGCCCCCGGACACAACATCTGGGCTCTTTATGGTCACTCGGGCTCTTTTCCCACAAGGGCAGAGCCTGGAATGTGGCAAGGTGGAGCGCCGGGAGGGATGGGGGGAAGAGGCAGCGAACTTTTCCAAATTAGTAGCAAAGAGCAGTAATTCCACAGCTGGGATAACTCAGCAGCAGTGATTACAATCTGCCCTCTTAATTTGGCCCCGCAGTTTCTATTAGAGGCACAGTAGGAGGCAATTCCTGTACAGTAGTTAAAGCCGGGGCCGGGTGTCGGGTGACTGGGGTTTGATTCCCAGCTGTGCCTCAGACCTTCTGCGCAACCTCAGGGAATTCGCTTCATCTGCTCCGCCTCCCTGGCTTGCAGCATTCCCTGGGAACTCACCAGGCATCTCACAGCTCACAAACAGCAACTGGGAGTAGAAATACAACCGAGAGCAACTTCCTGTCCAGCATCTCACAAATTCGTTCGTAAACGCCACCAAAGAGATTTAACGACACGAAACTGATGGATCGGCGCCTTCCAACCATCCCAGTTTTTATAGGAAGGAAAGGGAACAGCCATGCTGAGCCACAAACAGGGAATTTATTTGAGGACGTATGTCTTGTGAGCCTCAAAATTGGGAGACAGGAAAAATGAATGTGCTGCTTAAATCACTTCATGGCTCTGGCTCTGAAAGAACATCCGAGCACAGGAATGGGAAACGCCAGGAACGCACAAGAACTCAAACCTGAAGCTTCAAAAAAATAAAAACAAAAAAGGGAGGTGAACCCCCAGAAGTTAAACACAGGAATAAAAGGAGGAAAGGGTGCTTATTGCTGACCCTTTAGTCCTGTAGCTCTGAAGTTTGGGGGTTGTTTGGAAATGAATGTATTCTAGTACCCAGGATCTTCTGCTGGACAAGGGTGGTTCTTTCTAAAATGCTCCAAGGTCCTCAAAAAGAGGGCCAAAATTAATCAATAATATACCTTCCAGCCCAAAGCTCTCTCTCCACATCAACCACGAATCGCTGAGACAATGTATTAACTCCTCAGAGGGGCTTCAACACCGGAGGAGCAACGTGGGGTAACCCGGAATGAAAAGCTGGGGTAGAGATGGGAACCACTTGTCAGCATCTTCTCCCAGCTCTTTTTCCATATCCAGACCCAGCAGCAGCACAGGGATCCAGGCAGTTCAGAGTTTCTGTAGTGGGATTAGTGGCTCAGACCCCTGGGACAAAGGCAGTGCCACAGCAACAGGCTGAAGTCACCACGTGCCAGTTGGAAGGCAAAACACGTAAGGCTGAATGAAGTGAGTGGCCAAAAACCAGCCCAAAAGCTCTGCTCTGCTTTCAGGGGGGAAGTGTCACGAGCAGCACTCGCTGACTCTGACCTACTTATCCCCACAAAAGGGCCACACAAACAGGCAACAGCCCCATCTCCTCGGCTGCTGCTGTTCCCAGATCCCAGAGAGCCAAAATCCCTCTGGAAAATGCACTGTAAGGAACAGAGAGTAGGTGGGACTTTAAAAGAGTTCTCCAGTTTTCACAAAAATAATTGCTATTTTTGCCACTGTGTTATGCAGGGCCAGAGCCAGGCTGAGCTTAGGGAAATCCCATTTGCACCTTCCAACAGCATCCTTTGTCCAGTATATCCCTGATGTTAAAACCCCTCTGTAACCATTCCAGGGAGAAAGGGCAGACAGGCTTTGTTTTTTCAGGATGAAAGCATGCAAATCTGCAGGAGTGATTCCAGAAGTGATCATTCACACTTGCCAATCCAAACACAAACCCACACAGAAGGACATGGCAATGCTGGAGAGAAACAGCCCACGCAGTGAGTGTCATCCCACAGTCCCACAGCCCCACCTGCTCCAGGCAGAGCCATCACCTGAGCCACCCATACATGGATTCAGGGAAAAGAGCATCCTGCTGGAGAGCAAAAGAGCCTCACAACAATTCCATAACAATGAAGAGCCAAGGAGGTGCTGATTAATTTAATTCATTTAATAATGTGGCCATCAGGAGTGGGGAAGTGCCCATTGCCCTGTGCTGGCACTGCTGGGGCACCTCTGGGACTCTCCCAACAAGAGAGACATGGAGGGGCTGGAGCGTGTCCAGGGAAGGGAACGGAGCTGGAAAGGGGCTGGAGCAGCAGGAGCAGCTGAGGGAGCTGGGGGGGCTCAGCCTGGAGAAAAGGAGGCTCAGGGGAGACCTTCTGGCTCTGCAAAACCCTGACAGGAGGGAGGAACCAGGGGGATGTCAGGCTCTGCTCCCAGGGAACAAGGGGCAGGACAAGGGGAAACGGCCTCCAGCTGCGCCAAGGGAGGGTCAGGTAGGATATTGGGAACAATTCCTTCTCAGAAAGGGTGGTCAAGCATTGGAAGGGGGTGCCCAGGGCAGTGGTGGAGTCCCCATCCCTGGAAGTGGATGTGGCACTTGGGGACGTGGTTCCATGGTGACCATGGTGGTGGTGCTGGCTGATGGCTGGACTTGATGGATCTTAAAGGCCTTTTCCCACCTTCACAATTCCATGGATTTGCAGGGCAGCAGCGGCACACAGAGCTGAGATGACCCAGGACTCGCCCCCTCCTCAGGCATGCTCAGCTAAGCGTATCACCAACCTCTTCCCAGGAATTCCTGGAAACAGATCCTGCTGCCCAGCGCCACGTACAAACACAGGACTGGGAGCCCAGCAGGCTCCTCATTTCACTTGCAAGGAAAGAACTTCACAAAACTCTTTCAAATGAAAAGTTTCCTGAACACCAGCCACGACTCCTGAATGATTCCTGCTCTATCCCAGCTGGGGGTGTGATGGCTCTTCCCTTGCCAAACACCTGCTCCTCAGAGCCCAAAGAGGCTCTGCAAACATGTGAACCTGCCATGCAAATGAGCCATTTGTTCATCCTTCCTCCTTCCTCCACGCTCAGCCCGGCAGGGAGACACGGCCTTGGGATCTCTCCAAGCCAGGGAGGCACAGCTGGAATCTTCAGACCTTCTCTCCATCCTGCATTCTTAAATCCTGGCCCCAGTGAGCTGTTCTGCCTCACCCCAGAGCCAGCCCTACGCTGGGGAACCAGCACTACACACATCTGTAAGACTCCAACCCACGGGAGCCGCCGGCCCACGGCCTTGGCTGTGAGTTTTACTTTAATTTATAGATTTAGGGTTCTTTAATACCTCGGGACGGCATCCAGAGACAAGCCAAGGGCTTGTTCCCAAGGGATTTCTTCACTAATTTAGGGGAGCAAATAAGGGGACTTGGCCAAAGTTCAACAGGACGCCACACAAGCCGGACAAAATGTTCCACCACGATGCTGAGTCAGCATATACTGTTGATCCACAACACCTGAGTCAAAATCTGATAAATCCACAATACTTACAATCATAGAATCACAAAATCCCAGAATCAGACAGGTTGGAAAAGACCTCTGAGATCATGGAGTCCAACCCCGGCTCCAACCCCGCCGTGGTTCCCAGCCCAGGGCACTGATCCCACATCCAGCCTGTCCTCAAACACCTCCAGGGATGGGGAATCCACCCCCTCCCTGAGCAGCCCATTCCAAGGGCTGAGCACTCTCCAGGGAAAGAATCCCTTCCCCAGATC